>VZQC01005988.1:1030675-1102320 GCA_009823505.1 Rhizomys pruinosus
TTTTTTTTGGTCTTTGCGAGACGGGCTCTCCCTGTAGCCCCAGCTGTCCTGGAACTCACTCTGTAGACCAGGCTGGCCTTGAACTCACAAAGATCCGCCTGCCTCTGCCTCCCAAGTGCTAGGATTAAAGGCGTGCGCCACCACGCCTGGCTGCAACTGTGTATTCTTAAAGCTCCTTAGTTACATGTATCATACTGAAGTGTTCAAGAACCACAGCCAACAGCATACTAGGCACACCTCTGGTCTGCTGTGTGACCTTGGCCAGGTTATTTAAGCTCTCTAATCTCCAGTTTCCTCATCTGCAAAATAGAAATAACAGCAATGCCTACTTGTTGTTTTTATTATTACCTGAACTGGCATTTATTGACTTACTCTAACAGGCCTTGTTCCTTTTTTGCATCTGTAAACCTTTTTACTTATATATGTAATGTGTACAACTTTATGTGTTTTGATATATGAACTTATCTGTGACACTAACACAGTTGTTTTACTCTCAAATTTCTTGTAATCCCTCCCTCCCTCCCTCTTGCCTGTCTCCAAGCAACCACTGCTTTGTTCTCTCTACCACGTTAGCATTTTCCAGGCTTTATATGAGTGGAATAGTATATCCTCCTTTTGTGGACTGAGGAGGGTTTGCCCTTCTTCACTCCGCAAAGTGAATCTGAGAACCTGTCCCACCCTCCACTGCTCTGCATCAACAGTCCGTTTGTTTTATTTACTTGATCAGCATTGTCTCTACCAGCTGTTTGTGAACATCTGGGTGTTTTTCAGTTTCGTGGTGGTTTTCCAGTTTGCACAAGACCTTGTGCAGATATGTGTTACTTTTCTTAGGTAAACAGCAAAAAGTGGAGTCTTGTGGCTCTCTGGAAATTTTGTAAAGCCCAGTAGAGTGCATGGCTCCTGGAACATGTGTAGAGGGTGAAGAGCATTAGAGCTTCCTGGACTCTACTCCTGCCACACGCCTTCCCCAGCCCCCAGGATCACCCGAGCTGGTCCACCTCAGCTCCACTTCCCCCTATGTCCTCCTCATCGGCTTCCTCTTCCTGCACCAGATGTCTCTAGTTCTTTTCCTCCGGCCACTGTTGACCCTTCAATGCCCCGGGCATGCTCTAGCCTCTCTTGGAGACAGCATAAAATCATTCTCTTCCTGTGTAGACAAATTAAGAGCATTATTTCAAAAGTCACATGATGCCTGCTTTCCAGCACTTCGCAACTCCTGAAGATTATACATTGTATAACTGTTAAAGTATCAAGGTAAGGGGGGAAAATGTAATTTCAATAAAAGTACCAAAGGTCATTGCTTTCATCTATTTTTAAATGTTGTCACTGTAACTAGTATCTTCTTTAACAGAGCCAGGGTTTCTTGGTATGAGCAAAATATTATGGCTTTCTGTCATCTCCATTATCCATGTTGTAAAACAATACTTTCTCCCTGTTATCCACACTCAAAACATCCACATGTTTTTAAATGAATCACAGCTGACGTTTATTTTGACTGTGACTCCAAACTAAAATTCTCTCAATCTACATTCTATGATTATTAACCCAGGTCAGGGTATAGAGACATGAGCCAGCTACTCCACAGGCTGGAGCAGGATCCCAAGTTGAAGGCTTGTCTAGAGTACACAGCATGTCCAATTCTAGCCTGGGCAACTTAGTGGGACCCTGTCTCAAAATAGAAGTAAAGAGAATGTAGCTCAATGGTAGAGTGCTTGCCTAGAACACTCAAGGCCCCGGTAAAGAAAAACAAAGAACAGAAAGAAACAAAACCCCCCAACCATATCTGTTCGTTAGATTTGAAAGAGAATGAGATCTAGTTGGTTCTGAATCAGGCAGAGTCAGGGGAGGAACGACTATGTTTCAACTACTGTCACTAGTATTTAAGATGGGCCACTTCTGGGTTCTTGTCCAAAGCTGGGCTTTTGGGCAAGCTTCCCCACCCCTGGCAGGAATTTCACATTTCCTGCTCTTGCTCTATCCAGTCTGGTTCCTGCTTTCATTTGAGTTAACCAACCAGCAATATGCACCCTGCTCTGTCCAATCCAATGGAGGAAGCGGAGCCCAATCCCATCTCTGCCTACCACGTAGAATATAAAAGCCGGGGAGGGGCACCTGGTGCTCCAGCTCTGGACCCCCTCTCCTTGTGCGGAGGCTGCAGGGCTGTGTGCTGTGACTGCAAACTTCTCAGCCCTGTAATTCCTTATCTGGGGAGAAAAAGACCTCAGAACAGACCCTAGGTGCCATCAGATTGTATCCAAAAAAATCTTAAAATGTATCTCAACTCACCAGTGTAAAAAGGAAATGCTGCCCATTTCAATACTGGTATAGCACTGATTTCAGCCATCAAGGCTTCATACAAGAATCCAAGATGTTCTACATAATCACACAGCATCTGTTCACTTCAGAGTAGAAATACCGTGCATGGGTTATTTAGTAAAGAAAAGCATATAGCACCATTCAAAAGCTCACGTAGCACCTCTCACAGGCAGAAATGAGCAAGTAATAACAGAGCAGAGGCTACATAGGGCTCTTGGGAGGTCACACTGTCAGGGACTCAAAACCCATAAGCAAACAGGGTCACTAATGAGAAATAAAGATGGTATACTTCCTGCTTATTCTTGGTTGGAAACAAAGGCCAGGGGGGGCTCTTTCCCTTCCCCCAGCCAGCAGGACTCCTTTCTGCTTACTGGTCAAGACCAGTTTAGATGAGACCAAGGCTAGACCTGGCAGCTTGGAGCTGTGGCCTATAGGCTCTCTCTTCTTTGCCACTTAATGGGGAGTCTCTCTCTCTCTCTCTCTCTCTCTCTCTCTCTCTCTCTCTCTCTCTCTCTTTCTCTCTCTCCCCACCCCCCATGTGTGTGTGTGTGTGTGTGTGATTCTTCATCATTCAATAATGCCTGTTTGCCTGTTGCCCTCTCCTGTGTCTCAGATATTTCTCTGCCTTTTAATTCTTTTAATTGGCCAAGAAAATGAGCCCAGTCAAGACCCTGTAGTGGGCAACAACACTGGATACAGACATATCTAAGGTCTTGCTTTTGGAATAGACTCAAGGACTGATTTGGGTCAGCCATGTGACAAACCAGAAGTGCAATTATCTAACCTCGTTTAGGTACATTATTCAGTTGGTTGCTGAGCTCAGCTTTCTGGACACCAAGAGTCAAACACAAACACCAACACAACTAAGAAAATGAATAGCTGGCCACCTGAACTGTCATCTCCAGCAGTCAGGGGGTGATGGGTTAGCTCAACTTTGTTGAAGAGGCCAGCAAAAGCATTTTTTGATACTTTTTAAAGAACAGAATTCTCCACATGATTTATTCTGAGCAGGATGTGGTCCCCTTGGCCACTCAAATCCAACAGGGCAAAGGTAGAGTAGATACCTCCCTTCCAACAGAACCCACCTTGACTTCCACATTTAAATGATAGACCCCATCATCTTGACCAATCTCATGTACGAAACACCCAGGGCTGCTTAACATGACACACATAGAACAGCTCCAAGTGTAGTATCCGTTCACCGGATAGGTGGTCCTTTCCTGAGAGGTGTGAACAATCACCACCACGACACAGGGCCAAACCAAGTAACCACTTCACTCCCAAGAAAAAGCACCTAGCATGAGCCTCATATATAAATGACAAACAAGAGCTGAAGAGATGACTTGGCAGTTAAGTGTACTGGCTGCTCCAGCAGAAGACCTGGGTACAGTTCCCAGCACCCACATGGTAGGCTGGCAACCATCTATAACTCTAATTCCAGGGGCTCCAATGCCCTCTCCTGTCCTCTTCAAGCACTGCATGATACAGGTGCACTTACATACATGCAGGAAATACACTCATACACATAAAATATAAAATATTTAATAAGTAAAATAGGCTGGCGTGGTGGTGCATACACTCAGAAAGCAGAGGCAGGCAGATCTCTGTGAGTTCAATCAAGACCAGCCTAGTCTACATAGTAAGCTCCAGGTCAGCTGGGACTAAAAGCGAGACTGTCTCAAAAACACCAAAAAAAAAAAAAGAAGAAAGAAAGAAAGGAAGGAAGGAAGAAAGATAAAAGACAGATACTCTATAATAGCTAGGAAGGCCAACCTTATGTAATTTAAGAAATCTTATCCAAGAAGTTTCTTGAAGACATGAGGACTTCTTGGCTCTTTTAGGCTGGAATAGGATTAGGAATTAGGGAGTGGTGAACTTAACATTTTGTATTTTATACCCTTATGAGTTGAATGAATCTTTTTTTTTTTTTAATTTTGAGTGGTGAACTTAACATTTTGTATTTTATACCCTTATGAGTTGAATGAATCTTTATACTATACTAAGCATTTACTAATCTGCCACACTTTGAGTTTCTGAGGTCATTCAGCGCTGAGTGGCTGTCTTGCTAGGGAGAAATCTTAAAACAAGTGAGAGCATAGCTCCCTCCTCTGATGGGAACAAGCACTCACTTTTTCCAGCTTTCCAGCCATAAGGGGCAGACACTTGACCTCGGTTCACCCAGTGAGATATTCCTGTATGAGTTTCTCAAAGGGGTAATGTCAAGTCACAGGGTTAATGAGGGCTGACTCACAAGGAAGGCAGTGGTGCCGCAGCTAATGCCCAGCGCGGCAGTGCCAGGGGGCAGCAGTGTCTGGTACTAGAGCCAGGGTGGTGCCCTTGCCAAGGTATTCCTGTGACATAACCCTGGTGGAGGTTCTTCCTGACACCCCTCAGTGGCTACTTGTTGGCCAAGCTGGTTTCCCACATGTTATGAGGAGTCGTGAACTACCCTAATCCTTTGCAAATAATTCTCTCTTTGCTTATGTTGGTCATTACTGGTTCTTGTAGCAAAAGTTTTTTAAGATTTATTTATTTTTATCTTACATGTGTGTTTGTGTGCACATATGTATGTGTACCACATGTGCCTGGTGCCTGCGGACACCAGAAGAAGACGTTAGATCCTCTAGAACTGGGGCTGCAGGTGATCATGAGCCACCATGTGGGTGCTGGAAATTGAACTCAGGTCCTCCGCAAGAGCAGCAAGCTTCTTATCCATTCAGTCATCCTCTCCAGCCCAGAAGCCAAAGAATTTTGACATATAATTTATTCATTCATTAACTTATTCATTCATCTACTTCTTCAAGTAACTGCTTCTAAGCTCCTTACCTGAGGCCCCTTCTAAGCACAGAGATCTTTCCAGGAGCAAATAGAAATCCCTTCCCTGAAGACTACAGTCTACTGTAGTCTAACGTCTTTCTCTACAAGTCTGTTTTACATTGCAATTTCTTTCTGGTCCTAGGCCAAGCCATTTTCTCAGTTCCTCTTGACATTAAGGAAAGGCCTTCCTGTGACCAACAGCCTTGCTCTTTTGAGGGCAAGGCAGTTTCCCCTTCAACACCACTGATGGCCTTTCACTGTTATTCTCTAAAAACTTACCCAACCTAGGCTATTTCAAATGCTCTGCTGGGAGTTGGAGATCCAAAACCAAAATAGTCCCTGTGCTTGAAGAGATGACACTACAGAGCAGACACAGACAACACACAACCAAGGTAGCTCAGAGCTGAGCTCTACGCTGTGTCACAGCAAGGGCAACAGCCAACAGGAAAACCTTTCCTAGTTTAGGAAGTAGAAAGAAGCTTCCTGGGGAGGGAATAACCTGAAGGTGACCAGCTAAGGACACAGAGCTTTCCAGGCAGAAGGAACAGAGGGAACGTGAAGTGTCCTAGAACTCAAAGACAGGATGGCATGTTAGGGAGGAAGGCAGGGGTTCAGGATGCGGAACACGAGACGTAAGCAGCTGGGAGAGGTGGGATAATGGTCAAGGTGAGGCTGGGAGGTAGAGTTCTGAGACTGCACAGCTTGTTTCTCAGAACCAGGGAAATTTTGCAGGAACATAAGAAGAGGGGCAGTGGAAGGCCGCATTGCATAGTGAGGTCTGTGGCTAGGATGGTCAAGCTGGATGCCGGATGGACAGAACTAAGGAGGAAAAAGATGGAAGTGTAGAGACTGCCCAAGAGCTTGCCAAAACAGTCCATATGAGGAACCCAAGGAGCTAGATAACAGCAGGGTGAAGAATCAGAAAGAAGCCTAAGTATTCAAAGGATGTGTAGTCAACACAGTCAAAAGGACTTTCTGATTGAAGGTCAGGTGCAGAATGATGACGGAAAGCAAGGAGTCAAAGATGACTCCTAGTTGAGTAATATTAGCTTGCAGGCCATGGGCCATTAGGAAAAAGGAAGGAACAGCTTTCATTTGGTCCTGTTTGGTCTGAAGGAACCAGAGAAATGTTTATGACTGGCAGCTGGATATGAAGCTGACTCTCAGCACACACTTCTGACCTGGCAGAGGGGATCGAAGATTATGTGACAGTTACTAAGGTCACAAGAGTAGTAGGATGATCCTGAGTCCTGTACATTTTATGGTAGAGTGTGCTGTTGTTGCAAATACTCACTGTCACTCTCTGGGGAAAGACAGGCCCTCACTGCCTATTGATGTCAGGTTTGGCTACTGGGCTTGTGTTGACCAATGATATGGGGGTAGGAATGATGCATCCCTCCTGTGCTGAGGCTTGTAGAGTAGCTCAAACGTCCCTCAGGTCTCTTCTCCCTCTGTCATAGCAGAGGCCCCAACCCTGGAGAAAGAGGCTGCTTGACTGGAGCCAGGCCTTGGAACAAAGATTAAGCACCTCACAGCAAGCAAGCCACTAGAACAAGAACGAAACATTCTGTTTTATACGACTGAGGTTTGGGGCTCATTTCTTACTGAAGAACAACTGAGTCTATTCTGATATGGAGAGGAGAGAAGCAAGCCATGACAGAACCCCGAGGGAACGCAGCAAAGTGAAAAGAAAGCCTTTCTCACCCCTGGGCTCCTCCTTTCAAAGAAACCTCTTTGAATCAGCCCAACTCAGGTTTGTAGCCAACAGACGACAGAAAGCCTTTCCTTTCTCTCTCTGCTCCTCATCTCTGTCCTTCAATGTGTGCCTGCCCCGGCATGGCCTTTGACTTACTTCTTGGATGTGGTTCTGCTAACCTCATTCTTGGTCCTGACCCCATCCTGTGGCTGGTTGTCTGGGCAGCCGGAGTCCACTTGTTCAACCTCTGGACACCCTGCGCCAGGGCTGCCCAGGCCTGCTATGACACATCCTGTACTTCTGGACCTGCTCCTGGACAGACAGCTGCCCGGCCAGCCGACCTTTCTCGATACCAGCAGTCTGGTTCCTCATCTGACCCTTCCAGCCCTGCAGTCCCAGCATCAGACCATGACACAGCCAATACTTCTTGTTCAGTGGTTCCTCCTAGTGGATCCAGTAGGGCACTGTTCATCAGAACCAACCAGCATGTATGAACGTCTTCACTTATGCAGAATTACACAGTTCAGGAGGCTCAGCTAGCCTTCAGTAGGCCCTCAGGGTCCTCCGCCTTCCAGGCACTGTAGCTGAGCCCCCCAAGCTGGTGTGGTCCACACAGAAGCAAAGATCATCAGTTTACACACATGCTATTTGCAGTGAGTACTCCTAACACCTGGGAAAGCACGCTAGATGGTGGAGAAAGCCAAACACTTGTCTGTTTTCTGTTTCTCACACTCAGTTTAAGAGCAGCAGCATTTCCCTCAGTTTACTAATGGTAAAACTTAGATTTTTAAATGTTTTTATAAATGCCAAGGAAAAGAGCCAGTACCAGTAAAGACCTAAGCCTTGTTGGGCATGATGGCACAAGGCTGTAGACCCCAAATTTGGATGATCAGGACTTCAAGGCTGTTCTTGCTGCATGCTACACAGCGAGCTCAAGGATAACCTGAGCTAGAAGAGACTAAATACATTAAATGATGTGAGGGCCAGTGGGTGGGGGGAAATGGGGGGTGGAGGGGGGCATCTAAATACCATCAAACTATAGTGAATGAAAATCTCAAATTCAATGAAAGACATCTAGGGCTGGTGAGATAGCTCAGTGGGTAGATGCACTTACTGCCACACTGGAGGACCTCAGCCCGATCCCCAAGACCCACATGGTAGAAGGAGAGAACAGACTCCTGTAAGTTGTCCTCTGACCACCACCCCTGCCACACACACACACACACACACACACACACACTATGACATGTGCACACCCACACCCCCAATAAACAAATAAATGTACAAAAAAAATCAATGAATCCAAAAGTTGGTTCTTTGAAAGAATAAACAAGATAGACAGACTTCTAGCCCAGTTAACCAAAAGAAAGAAGGAACAACTCCAAATCAATACAATCCATGATGAAAAGGGAAATATCAGGACAGACAAGGAAAAGATCCAGAAAATCATAGGGGAATACTTCAAGAACCTATACTCTACCAAGTTTGAAAACCTAGAAGAAATGGATGAATATCTGAAATCCTGGGAATCACCAAAGCTCAACCAAGAAGAGATCCACAGCTTAAACAGACCCATAATACATGAAGAAATTGAAGAGGTAATAAGAAACCTCCCAACTAAAAAAAGCCCAGGCCCAGACGGTTTCATGGCAGAATTCTATAAAACATTTCAAAAAGACCTACAACCATTATTTCTGAAACTGTTTAGAAGTATACAATCAGAGGGAATTCTCCCAAATTCCTTCTATGAAGCCAACATCACTCTATTACCAAAACCAGGCAAAGATCCAACTAAAAAGGAGAATTATAGACCCATCTCCCTCATGAACACAGATGCCAAAATTCTAAACAGAATACTGGCAAATCGCATACAGACCCACATCAAGAAGATCATCCATCATGACCAAGTTGGATTCATACCAGAGATGCAGGGATGGTTCAACATACGAAAATCAATAAACATCATCAAACACATAAACGGAATCAAAGACAAAAACCACACCATCATCTCAATTGATGCTGAAAAAGCCTTTGACAAAATCCAGCATCCCTTCATGCTTAAAGTCCTAGAAGGAATTGGATTGGAGGGATCATTCCTCAATGTAATCAAAGCCATATACAGGAAACCCACAGCCAATATCATCCTAAATGGGGAAATGACGGAAACATTCCCTTTAAAGGTAGGAACTCGGCAAGGCTGCCCCCTATCACCACTCCTCTTCAATATAGTGCTTGAAACACTTGCTAGAGCAATAAGGCAAGAAAAGGATATTAAAGGAGTACTAATTGGAAAAGAGGAAGTCAAACTATCCCTATTTGCTGATGATATGATTGTTTACTTAAGAGATGCAAAAAACTCCACCAGAAAACTCCTAGAAACGATTAACAGCTTCAGCAAAGTGGCAGGATACAAAATTAACCTTAGAAAATCAATGGCCTTTCTTTACACCAAGAACAAGCAACTGGAGAAAGAATTCAAAGAGACCTTCCCACTCACAATAGCCTCAAAAACAATAAGATACCTAGGAACAAACCTAACCAAAGACACCAAAGACCTCTACAACAAAAATTTTAAACCCTTAAAGAAAGAAATTGAAGAAGACCTCAGAAGATGGAAAAACCTCCCATGCTCATGGATTGGGAAAATTAACATTGTAAAAATGTCCATTTTACCAAAACTCTTGTATAGATTTAATGCAATCCCAATCAAAATCCCCAAGAGTTTCTTCACAGGCTTGGAAACAAAAGTTCTTAAATTCATTTGGAGAAACAAAAGACCCCGAATAGCCAAATCAATCCTGAGTGAAAAGAGCTACACAGGAGGGATCTCTATACCAGATTTTAAACTATACTACAGGGCTATAGTCATAAAAACAGCCTGGTACTGGCACAAAAACAGACCTGTTGACCAATGGAACAAAACCGAAGATCCAAATCTGAGCACATACAATTTCAGCCATCTCATATTTGACAAGGGGGCCAAGAAACCACAATGGAGAAAAGACAGCATCTTCAGCAAGTGGTGTTGGCAAAACTGGATCACCACTTGTAGAAGAATGAAATTAAACCCCTACCTCTCACCCTGTACAAAAGTCAACTCCAGATGGATTAAAGACCTCAACGTGAAACCCCAAACTCTGAAGGTGATAGAAGAAAAAGTTGGCAGCAGACTACAAGACATAGGCGTAGGAAAAGACTTCCTAAATCAGACAGCAGCTGCACAAGAATTAAGGTCGACAATTGACAAATGGGACCTCATTAAACTCAAAAGCTTCTGTACATCAAAAGAAACAATCAAGGAAGTGAAGAGAAATCCCACAGAGTGGGAGGAAACCTTCACTGCAGAAACATCTGACAAAGCATTGATTTCCAGAATATATAAACTACTCAAAAAACAAAGAAGAAAGAAAACAAATGACCCACTCAATAGATGGAGCAAAGAGCTGAACAGAGACTTCACAAGTGAGGAATTAGAGATGGCTGAGAAACACCTTAAGAAGTGTTCAACATCACTAATCATTAAGGAAATGCAAATGAAAACCACTTTAAGATATCATCTTACTCCAATAAGACTGGCTAGGATCAAGAAAACAAATGATACCAAGTGCTGGAGAGGTTGTGGGGAAAGGGGAACACTCATCCACTGCTGGTGGGAATGTAAACTCGTACAGCCACTATGGAAAGCAATGTGGAGAACCCTTGGAAGACTCAGAATGAGCTTGCCACCTGACCCAGTCATACCACTCCTGGGTATGTACCCACAAGACTCATCTTACTGCAGAGATACATGCACAGCCATGTTTATTGCAGCTCTCTTCACAATAGCAAGGAGCTGGAACCAACCCAAGTGCCCCTCAACTGATGAGTGGATAGAGAAAATGTGGTACATCTACACAATGGAGTTCTATGCAGCAGTAAAGAAAGATGACATCATGAGCTTTGTATGTAAATGGAGCTAGAAGATATCATGCTGAGTGAAGTAACACAGTCCCAGAAAAGCAAACAACGAATGGTATTCCTCATCTGTGGATACTAGTGCCAATTACCCAGTTGTAAGTATTTCCTGTGCATGGCCCCTTGAGCTTTTGTCCAAAGCAGTTGGGATTGATGCATACTGGAAACAACAACAACAGAAAGGACTGCATCAAAGAACTGACTGAAACAGTGAACTTCTGCTCAAAACAGTCAACTTCCCCATGGAGAATATTGAGAAAGACTGAGAAGGAGATGAATAGCATGTTTGGCAGAATGCATGAGCTCTGGTGGGGTGGGGGGATGGGGGGGACACGGGTCTAGATTTGATAAAAAAATATATAAATAAATAAATAGGAATAAAAACAAATAAATGTAATTTAAAATATTTTTATTTGTTAGTTTTATTTTTATATGTATGAGTATTTTGTCTGAATGTATATAAGTGCATCTGTGTCCTGCAAACCCTGCAGATGCCAGAAGAGGGCATCAGATCCCCTGGAACTGGAGTTCTTGATGGTTGTTACCCACTATGAGGGTGCTAGGAATTGAACCTGGGTCCTCTGGAAGAAACGCAAGTATTCTTAACCACAGAGCCATCTCTCCATCCCCAATAAATCTAATTTAAAAATCTAGGTTTGTTCAGTTCTAGAGCCTTTATTTTGCTTATTTTATGCTTATTATTACATTCTTTATGTGTATGTATGTACATAAATATCTATACATGTAAGCATGTATGTGTATGGAGGTATATTTGTGTGTGCATACATATGTACATATATAGAGGGAGGGTTTATATCTATATAAACATATGTGCACAAACATGCATATATATGTAGTAAATATGCAGGTGTATATGTGTGTGCATACATGTATTTATATGTATATAAATACATGTGTATTTGTGAGTATATATGTCAGAGTATGTATATATGTGCACATGTATATATGTTTCTGTGTAGTGAAGGGTATAAATTTTTTCTGATCTTAGAAGTCATTACTGTATCTCATTTGGACTACATGGTATCATACCTAAGGTAATATGATATGCTAGCAGAAGTTCTAAAATGATTTCATTTTATATTTGTGTGTGTGTGTGTGTGTGTGTGTTTGTCTGTGTGTGTCTTTTTGAGACAGGATCTCCCTATAGTCTGGCCTGGAATTTGGTATGTAGACCAGGCTGGCCTTGAACTCACAGAGATCTGCCTGCCTCTGTCTCCTGAGTGCCGGGATTAAAGGCATGTGCCACCACGCCCAGCTTTCTAAAATGATTTTAAAATTGCACTGTATGTTTAAGCCATTCAGAAAGTATTAGGGGAGAGCTGGGCGGGGTGGCGTATGCCTTTACTCCTAGCACTTGGAAGGCAGAGGCAGGTGGATCTTTGTGAGTTCAAGGCCAGCCTGGTCTACAGAGCAAGTTTCAGGACAGCTGGGGCTACGGGGAGAGACCCGGGACCTGCACTCCGTCCTGGCTTTGCGATTGTCTAGCACCTCACTTCTCTGAGCAAGTTCTTATTTCTTTTCTCTTTCATTCTTCCTTCTTTCCTTCTTTGCTTTCTTTCTCTTTTCTTTTTATTTATTTATTTTTTTAGACAGGGTCTCCCTATATACCCAGCTGGCCTGGAACTTACTATGTAGACCAGGTTGGCCATGAACTCACAGAGCTCCACCTGCCTCTGCCTTTAGAGTGCTGGGACTAATGGTGTGCATCACCACACCCAGCCCTAACCTTCTTAAGTGTAATAGGAATCATTCCTACTTCCAAATGCCACAGTTCAGAAAAAATAAACCATCACATTGAATCTCTTTTAAAAATAATACCTGCATATTTGAAATTGATTAAAGCTTGCTTATAAGTAGCTTTGGAATTTGTACTTTTGACTTTTGGATAAGTTTGGTATCTGAAATCCTTGCAAAATTATCTTTTTGAGTATCGAGGAAAAAAAAAGTTTTATCCAGAATGAAGAACTTCTGGCTAATGAAGACATTAGAGCAAAAATAACTGCAACACAGTGGTTGTAATTCCTAGCTTTCCCCATAAAATAAGCAGCTCAGAAATGAACGAGGCTACTTGTTTTCCTGAAGTTTAGAGGTTACAGGATGCACCATGAGCGGAATGGGCGGCAGGGAGTAGACAGAGGCTATTTTTGTAAAGGGCAAACTAAAGGGGCTCACTTGGAATCCAGCCTTCTGCAGGGCCTGCCTGGGAGTTGGGTTTCAGAGACTTCCCTGAAGACTCAGACTGTTTACTCTGGCAAAGGCCCATGAATGCTCTTCAGCTGCCACCGGGGAAAACAATGACAGAGGAGATGGAGATTTTCCCAAATGACTACAGTTCCACGTCCCAAGGTTCAGGGGGAAAATACAGAAGAGACACAAAAGAGAAGACTTTTAAATCAAATTCACTAGCTGAACATTTATTTCTCAATCCTGCTTAGCTACTATCACAAAGCAAAGGTAAGGAAATTAAATCTGAAGCACAAGAGGAGAGAACTGTGCTACTTTGGTGAAAGGATGAACACGTGTGAATCTGAAGGAGAGGAGCAAGAAAGCAGCAGTAACAGTGGACTTGCAGTTCTTCAGAGTTAGAAATTTCTGAGGAGCCGGGCGTGGTGGCGCACGCCTTTAGTCCTAGCACTTGGGAGGCAGAGGCAGGCGGATCTTTGTGAGTTCAAGGCCAGCCTGGTCTACAGAGTGAGTTCCAGGGCAGCTGGGGCGATAGGGAGACCCTGTCTTGAAAAGACAAAAAAAAAAAAAAAAAAACAAGAAATTCCTAGGACCCTGGAACACACCCGGAAACAAAAATACACAAGTAAACCACCAGATGGATGGTAAAAAACAGTACAACCATTATAGTTTGGTTCTCTGGGGTTTTTTTTGTTTTTTGCTTTTGTTTTTTTTATTATTTTAATTTTTTTAAATATAAATATTTGAAAAATGATCCTGAATGCTTTTCATAAAATTGTTACCCTTTTTACTTCTTTTATCTAATTTTTTTTCACATAAATTTATTTTTATTTTTTTTAACAAATCTAGACCCGTGTTTCCCGCCCATTCCCCCACCCCGCCAGAGCTCATGCATTCTGCCAAACATGCCTTTTCATCTCTTTCTTCAGTCTTTCTCAATATTCTCCATGAGGGAAGTTGACTGTTTGAGCAGAAGTCACTGTTTCAGTCAGTTATTTATCTAATTTTTAAATATTTATTTATTTATTTATTTCCGAATGTTTTGCCTGCATGTGCATGTCTGTAAGTGAACCATGTGTATGCAATGCCCTCAGAGGTCAAAAGAAGATGTTTGGGTTCCATGGAGCTGGGTTTATGGATTGTTGTTAGCCACGATGTGGGTGTTGTGAATCAAACCTGGGTTCTTTTGAAGAACAGCAAGTGTTCTTCACTACTAGCCATTTCTCTAGCCACTTTTTTTTTTTTTTTTTTTTCCTTTTGAGACAGGGTCTCCTGTAGCCCCAAGCTGTCCTGGAACTCACTATGTAGACCAGGGCTGGCCTTGAACTCACAAAGATCCGCCTGCCTCTGCCTCCCAAGTGCTAGGATTAAAGGCATGTGCCACCATGCCCAGCTTTAGCCACTCATTTTTTATTTTAGACTCTAAGTTGTCCATGCTGGCTCTAAACTCACACTCCATAGCCCAGGTTTGCCTAGAATGTGTAATCCTCCCACTTCAGCCTCTCAAGTAGCTGGGACTACGGGCCTGCATTACTCTAGGCCTGGCTTTGTCATTAGACCTTTTTTATTTTCTATTTTTATTTTATATGCATGAGTGTATTGCCTGCCTGTATGTTAGTGCACCTGTATCCTGTGTGGAGGTCAGAGACGGCACCGGATTCCCTGGAACTGGGATTACAGGTGATTGTTATCTGCCATGTGGGTGCTGGGAATTGAACCCATGTCCTCTGCAAGAGCAGCCAGTGCTCTTAACTGCTAAGCCGGCTCTCTAGCCTCAATCATTATTCTTATATAAATCCAATCTCAGAAAACCTCAGGCTAGGTTTTATAAGGTGTAGATCTAGAATGTTCAAGTGCCTGAGTTTGCGCCCCAAAATAGCATTGCATGTGTGCACACACACACACACACGCACGCACGTGCGCGCACACACACACACACACACACACACAAAGAATTATTCTTTTTAATATAAAAAGGCCGGGGATGGGGGTGCATGCCTTTAATCCCAGCACTTGGGAGGCAGAGGCAGGCGGATCTCTGTTAGATGAAGGCCAGCCTGGTCTATACAGTAAGTTCCAGGCCATCTGGGGCTATAGGAGACTCTGTCTCAAAAAAAAGACCAAAAAAAAAAGGGACTGGAGATACAACTGAGCGATAGAGTGCTTGATGGTGATGGACATTTTTGTTGTTCACAGATTTTCTTTTACTAAATCATGCTTCTCTGAACTTTCTATCATGTCTTCTGACATTAATGTGCATAAAACCAATAGGATATAGTTTTTGAAATGGAACTGCCAATCATAGTGTTTCATAACTATAACAAGATACCTGAGACAAGCTAAAGGTTTATCTAGCAGACAAACGATCCTTCAAGTTCAAGGGCATGGCACCTGCATCAGCTCAGTTCTGGTGCGGTCCCCTCTCTCAGCTGAGACATATCATAATGGTGTGCAAGCGTAAGGGTGGAAAAACAAGACTGCCAAACCAGAAGTCAGAGAGAGAGGGAGAGACAGAGACAGAGACAGAGAGACAGAGACAGAGACAGAGAGGCAGAGAGAGAGAGACAGACACACAGACAGAGGGAATGGGGTCTAAGAATACTCTAAGGGTGCTATCCCCCACCCCATTGCACCCCTGTGACCACTAGGCCTCGTCTCTCACAGGCTCCACATCACGTTGCACTACCCTGGGGAGACCCAGCCTCCTACAGCAACGGGCCTTTGGGAACATAACTAAAGCAGGCCCAAACGACAGCATGGGCGATGCACGTGGTTGCTTCTTGTCTACGGTAGGAAGCCACTGTCCAAAGTGGCGCGCATGCTCACTCTTCTACCTTTTGTCCATTTTCCTATTTATCTCCCCTTTTTTTTTCATTTTTTTCCTCCCTTCAACTCTGTAGCATCCTCCTAAAAGGGCAGTTAATACCAAGTAACTGTAACAGCCTTCCTAACAGACTCATGCTTAGAAAGGATGACAGACCTTTCCTTTCCGAAATCTTATATGCACAAGCCAAGATCCCATTCAGCTATTGATGTTGATATGAACATAGTCTCCATTGATATAACATGAAAAAAAATTATCTTTCACACACTAGGAAAATGAAGCTTTCCCTTTCCACATGGATGCCAGAAAACTTGGAGCTAAGTTCATCCACATGCAGTAAGTAAATAGGGCAACACTTCTGGAGTGTATCCCACAATCACCCACATCAGGGTCACTGGGGGTACTCCCAGGTAGAGTTCCAGGGATGAGGCTCAGAAACCTATATTCATAACACTCCCTATGGGGAGTCTGGCAAATGTCAGCAATTAGAACTACCGGTTTCCACATTTTCACTTTCATTTGCAACTTCATATTACAACCATTGTTTTTCTTTCCTCTGTTAGACAGTATTTAATCCACAGGATGTTGCTATATCTTATGTATACTTACAAATTACTTACAACTACTTCTAGTCACAAAGATGAACTGTTACAGAAATGGGAAACATTAGATTCAATGCACAGGAAGAAAAAGCTGCCCCACTACCCTTCAGCTGCAGGTGCCATTAGCACTATAACATCAAGAGCTGGGGGAAGCTCTCAGCAGCAGAACACTCATATCTAACATGCTGGGGGGTGGTATTCGGAGAGTTATGGTTTGATCCTCAGCACTGTAAAAACAAATAAAAGACATTGAAAAGTTTGGGCATGGTAGTGCATGCCTTTAATCTCAGCACTCTGGAGGCAGAGGCAGGTGGATCTCTGTAAGTTGGAGGCTAGCCTGGTCTACATAGTGAGCTCTAGGCCAGCCTGGACTACATAATGAGACCAGAATGAAAGGAAGAGAAGAAAGGGGAGGGGAGGAAAGGGAAGAAGAGAGGAGGGGAAGGGAGGGAGGGGGGAGAGAAGGGAAGACATTAAAGAGAGTAAAAAGACAGGTCACTGAATGTGGTTTGACAGTGAGCTTGCTTACATTTTCCAGTTTCATCATGATGAATTTAAATCAATCAAGGGAGGTAAGAATGTTCTCAGACTCTTTCCCAAGCCAACCCTGGAACTCTTTCAGACAGAGTCAAAGGATGGCCCCTGTGCTTTGAATGATCCTGATTTCAAGAAGTTGCCTGCTATAGTAACCACAATAGTATGAGAGGGGAAGGCAGCAGCCACCACAGTCAGAACAACATCGATTTCTACAACAGAAAAGATTGGAATCCCTCAGAGTTGGATTTCTGACATTTTGGTGACATTCTGGCTTCTTGCTGAGAAGCACATAATGTTCTGACTAGTGCAGCCAGGCGTTCATTCCTGTAGTATAAAGAGTCTGGAAAAAAACTGGCACAGGTTGGCTGTTTATTTGATGCAGACAAGCTATAATGTCAAGTCTAGCCACAGCAAGGAGTTTCCAGTACAGTGAGACTCAGTCTCAAGGCAATAAGGTGGAGAGTGACAAAGACACCCAAAGTCCTTTCTGCTCTGACCTCTGTACCCACATATCACATGTGCACACAATACACCACAGACAACACACAGGAATATGACCTGATATAGTACATATGTATCACAATTCTGTTGGATAATATTCACTTTCATGTAGTAACTAACCTGGACCCAATTGAAGCATTCTTTTTCTTTTTTTGAGACAGGGTCTCCCTATAGCCCCAACTAGCCTGGAACTCACTCTGTAGACCAAGCTGACCTTGAACTCACAGAGATCTGTCTGCCTCTGCCTCCCAAGTGCTAGGATGAAAGGCATGCGCCACCATGCCTTGCTCTTAGCCGCCATGTGCGTGCTGGGTATCGAACCTAGGTCCTCTGACAGAGCAGTTGGCGCTCTTAACCACTGAGCCATCTCTCCAGCCCCCCTAATTTAAGCATTTTATACATGCTAACTCATTAGTCTTTTCCGCAATGAAAAATGGTATTCCCATTTTACCACTGAGGAAACTAAGCCATAGAGAAATTGAGTACCCTCTTCCAGGTCCCTGAGCTAGGAAGCACTGTGTGCACGTTGTTTGTTTGCTCCCATCTGCTATGAGTCCATCATGACTGCTACAGTGAGGCGAAATAAGGACCTGAATTTTGACCTGACAATATTGTGAAAGTAATTAGCCCAGATGAGAGCATAAGGTTATTTAAGCAGCTCAGCTTTACTCTGTACCACGTAGTTCCACAAATTACATTTCATTTGCATACTGGCATGATGATTGTGCCTCACATGAAAAATTCATTCACTATGTCTAACACAGTCAAATGGCTGGTTTTGCTTTTACAGAAATATCATGGTTAAGCAAAAATCTAAGACGCCTCCAGCCGGAACCGTGGATTGAGCTTCCTAGACCAAAGAAAGCAGGAGTTGAGAGGCAATGTTGCCGGGTGGGGGTGGGGGTGGGGGCGCACGCCTTTTAGTCCTAGCACTCGGGAGGCAGAGGCAGACGGATCTTTGTGAGTTCAAGGCCAGCCTGGTCTACAGAGCTAGTTTCAGGACAGCTGGGGCTAGAGGGAGACCCTGTCTCAAAAAGACAAAAAAAAAAAAAAAAAGAGGCAATAGGGCTGGGATGTAGTTGGGTAGGTAGAAGGCTTGCCTAGGGTGCTGGCAGGATGTCTGTATAAAGAGAAATAGTGGTTCATGCTTGTGAATTGATAGCAGAGGCAGGAGAATCAGAACTTCAAGGTCACTGTAGCTGCCTATCAAATTAGGCCCAGCTGGAATACATGAAACTCAATCTTTTTTTTTTTTTAAGTTGATAGATAGAAGAGAAGGACTATTTAAGAAGAGCTTAGAAGGGGCTGGAGAGTTGGTTCAGTGGTTAAGAGCACTAAGTGCTCTCGCAGAGGACAGAGGTTTGATTGCCAGCACCACATGATGGCTAACAACCATCCATAACTTCAGTTCCAGGGAATTCAATGCCCTCTTCTGACCTCCAGGGCATTGGACAACATGGGTGTACTTACATACATGCAGGCAATACACTCATACACATAAAATAAAAATAATAATCTTTTAAAAAAGAATAGCTTAAAGGAAAGAAAGAGTCCTCATAAATTTAAGAACAAAGACCCACAAAATAAAAAGATATTGGCTTTTAGTAGAACAGTAAACTCTGCTTTCAAATGAAAAAAAATTAGGAATAAACAGAGCTTTCTTTAAATGCATCATAGGTTTGGAAGAACTGGCAGAGCTGAGCTGTTCTTGCCTCTATTAGCAGCCTATATTAATTTGCATAGCTGCTGAGGGCTATCTCAAATACCTGTAAGTAAAGCCACTTGCGATAAATATAGCTGAGGCTTAGACGACTCTGTTTACCCTTCTCATCTCTGTAACAGAGTTGATGACAGGGTCAGGGTATACTCAAGCCCAGGTAGCTTTTGATGGGGACTAGCCTTGGATTACCGTCCAAGAGCAAATATATGCTGCACTAATTTCCACATGGCCAGGGCTCATCTAGAAGTAGGGATGCATCAGCTATGTCTAGAATATCTGCAGCATCCATATCACCATGACATGGAGTACTGTGTATTCTATGAACAAGGGGGTCCAGCCAAGAAAGCAAGAGGAAGTGAGCTCACCACAATGCCATCAGCCAAGCTCTACCTAGAAGAAAGTACCTTTGTCTCATTCACACAAGGTTCCATCTGGCTGGAGTATTCCTGGGAGCAATGTGAAAATATCAAGGAGGAGTCACAGCAACCAGACCAGGGCACCGGAAACAGAGAACACACGGAGTTGAAAGGATGGACTCCTGTCCTAGTGCTTACCCTGTGTCATTTGAGTCATCTCTGCCTCCAGCATTAGCGGTTAGATTGCAATGTTTATGCTGGTCCTCCCTAGAGAGGTCTTCTCCACCTTCCTCACATGGTGCCTTCCTTCCAAAGCACATACATTCCTTCCACAGTTGAGGTAATGCACACACATTAGGAGCATCTTCTTCTAATGATGGTGAGTAACAAGAGCGCCATCACAGGGTACCATCTAGCTTATTCTCTGGGATGAAAATCTTCCAAACAGAAAGACATTAATCAGCAGGAACTGGGTTGAATAATTTAGACAGGTCAAGGGTGGATGGGAGCACTTTTAGGACCATGTTTTTTAGGTCTTTTTGAGACAGGGTCTCCCTTTAGTCTCAGCTGGCTTTGAATTCACAGAGATCCGCCTGCCTCTGCCTCCTGAGTGCTAGGATTAAAGGTGTGCACCACCACACCCGGCTAGGACCATTTTGTTTTACAGAATAAATTCATATCAAACTATTTCCATCTTTTCTAATAGAGGATGCTATATCATTTTATTTAGTTTAAACTTTCATGAAACAATTATCTCTTGATGGCATGATGATATGATAGGTAACTTTTTAAATTTTATTTATTTATTTTTGTGTGTGTATAAGTGTACTGTCTGCATGTAGGTTTGTGCACCCATGTCGTCCAATGCTTCAGAGGTCAGAAGAGGGTGTTGGATTCCCCTGGAACTGGAGTTAAAGAAGGTTCTTAGCCACCCTGTGGGTGCTGGGAATCAAACCCAGGTCCTCTGCAAGAGCAGTCAGAGCTCTTAACAGCTAGGCCATCTCTCTAGCCCGATGATAGGTAACTTTTTTTCCCTAGCTTATTTCCTTGTATGCTCTCTGTACTGACAGGGATGGATCAGTTCATATAAGAAAGCAGGTGTGCATGTACTGAAAGATGGTGACAGAACAGTCTATGAGATCGACAAGACTAAAGCCCAACAGTATAAGTGGAGACAAAACTCTATGTATGAAAGAATAGCCAGTGAACATGTGGTCCATGTCACAAGCCACACTGCAATCATGCACAGGGAGAAAATGAGGCTAACCAAGAGAAAAATTATTGTTAAGGCTCTTGTAATTGTAACTGTCACTTACATCAAAGGGCTTAAATATAAATGGGATTTCATTGATTCATGTACTTAAAAAATGCAGGGAGAGTGCCAGCTCTGAGACGGGCCGAAGGATGTTAAAGCACCTTGCTATCCTAGCCATTAACCTTGCTGCTGCCATGTTGGTTCCATTCACAGAGGCTTTTCCCGCTCACTGTCCATGTAACCCTCAGCTGCCCCAGCGGGGAGATGCCCTTTCCAGGATGACTCTGGCTTGCCTGGCTTGGATCACAAAGCCACTTCTCAACAAATCACTGAGACCAAGGCAACGGAATATGCTAAGTGTTGGTCTATGAGTCTTCCCCAACGGACCTGGAGGTGCTAATGATAGATTAATGGAGAAAGGATGATGCTCAGGCAAAAATGATGAACTCCAGAGAAGACAAAGGCCAGCATAGGAAGTTAGACAAAACCAGAAAGGACCTAAGAGCAACTGGAGACCATGAGCAATTGGGAGCACAGTGAAGGGTTCCTGAGCAGTTTCCACAGAGAGGGTAGAAGGCCAGGAGTTTGGTTTATTGTCTGCCAGCAGCCAGCATATGGGTGAATCACGATGCTTTAAAGACGCAGGATCTCAGCTGGCCACTGGCTCAAATCCCACTGCACTGTGTTCTAACGGGATTGCCTGAGCCTTGTTAGCACACCTCTACTCTGCAATTAGAGTTGTACAGTAAAAATCAGGAGATGGCCTTTGAGTGCCAGGACTCTGCTAAGTAGCAATGAAATCTGACGTAAAACACTAGGTCTCTCTGAGCTATTTCCTCAATATCAAAGGGGGAGGGTTAAATTAAAAGAGATCTGGAGCTTTATCTGCCTGAGCCCCCATCCTAAGCAATGGAAAATTAGCTATTATACAAAATCAAAGAATGGACAAACATATCAAATATGCGAATGTCTGTGCAAGTGTTTTGTAAACTACAAAGAACCACAAGAACCAGTTGGGATTATTATATTTAATGTTAACAGGATAAAAAGAAATAAAATAGTAAGTTGAAGGGCACTATATTCAAAAGTAGAGCTGGGGCAGCTGGAGAGATGGCTCAGTGGTTAAGAGCACTGGGTGTTCTTTTTTTTTTTATTTTATTTATTTATTTTCTATGTGTACGAATGTACTATCTGCATGTAGGTCTGTGCACCCGTGTCGTGCAATGCCACAGAAGCCAGAAGAGGGTGTCGGATTCCCCTGGAACTGGAGTTAAAGACGGTTCTCAGCCGCCATGTGGGTGCTAGGGATTGAACCCAGGTCCTCTGCAAGAGCAGTCGGAGCTCTTAACCACTAGGCTATCTCTCCAGCCCCATAGAGCACTAGGTGTTCTTGCAGAAGACCAGAGTTCAAATCCTGGCACCCACATAGTAGCTAAGAACTATCTGTAATCCAGTTCCAGTGGATCCAACACCTTCTTCTGTCCTCTGTGGGGACTGCACAGCGCAGGTACATTTACATACATGCAGGCTATTCATGCATACACATAAAATAAAAATAATAAATAAGATTTTTTTTTAAGTAAAACTGGGGCTGGTGTGTGGCTCAGTAGTATGGCCTCTGTCTAGAACATGCACTGCAAGAAAACAACAGAAATAGAAGTAGAAAAGGAAGGGAAAAATCAAGACAGAATGAAAATGATTTATGTCCACACACAGTCTCCATGAGCTGGCTGGAGATCGCAAATGGCAGTCCCGTGTCCTTGTCCTCCTAACTTGTCACTTAACTCTGGCATCCACCCCTTACTGCTCCACTCTGGAAGGTCATCAAGGGCCACCACACTTCTAAATGTTTGGGCCTTTGTCATCTCTTCTCTCTCTTTCTCTTGAAATGGAGTCTTGCTGTGTATCCCTGAGATCTTCCTGCCTCAGCCTCTGGAGTCTAGGATGTCAGGAATGCAACAATACTCCAGGAATTTGTCAGCTGTTCTATCATTTCTGTTCTTTTTAATTTTTTAAATTACACTTATTTATTAAGGCAGCTGGCATGCATGTAGAGGTCAGAGAACACTTTGTAGTCATCTGTTCTCTCTTTCTACCATGTGGGTCCCTGGCATCAAACTCAGGATGTCAGGCTTGGCGCTAGCACCTTCACCCTCTGGTCCATTTTGCTGGCCCATCATTTCTGTTAATACTGCTGTCTGCCCCCCATTCCTCAAATCTCTGCTGTTTCCTCTTGTCTTAATGCTCCTTTTGGACTCCCCTGGCCCTATGGAACCCCTATAATACTCAGGATCTGAATTCCTTTGTCCGGGTCACTGTCAACCACTCTCACACTGTATGTACTATGTCCACCTGCCTCTAGCCTGTTTGTTCTCCTCTTTCTGTTTCTCCTCAGTGCACCATGTCTCTGTGCTCAGTCTTGTCCCCTAATTCAAATCCCTCCTGAAAGATTCAACTTACACCTGATGGTCTTCAGAATAGCATCTCGGAAACTCCAGGTGGAGGAGAGCTTACCGAGGGTCCCACACACATCCGTTACCTGATGATACAGAAGCAGCTGTCTGTGACTGTCCTCCAAACTCAAACCTCAGTCTTAGAGCTCCCCATCTTGAAGTTCTACAAGGGCAAGGGGCCCTTTATTAGGCCTAGCACACTGCCTGGTACCCGGTGTTCGGTTTAGTAAACAATTCTTAAGCTAAGTAAGAATGTTGTGCTTGTGGTGAAAGCAACGTGTTGGTGTATGTTTCTAAGGTAGTCACTTCGCACCGGCAGTCAAAAGCAGGAAGCTCAGACACATAAACAATCTGATCCGTCTATCTAAACACACCTCAAAACAGATGACACTGCAGACTCTGTATTTACATCAGTTATTCCAGAAAACATGCCTTGAGGGTTTAACTAGTGATCATATTATGAGTCTTAATTACGAGTAGCTGTTCTTTTCCCATCAATAACCACATGGAAACTAGTGATTAAATGAAAACTTAAAACTTTAAAATTCTTTGTACCCTTTTTTCTTGAACTTTTTCATTTCCATGTTTCTAGTTTTAAAAGATGAAAGTATAAGTAGATGATCATATCAAACCACAAGGGAATTTTATTCAACAATTTTTGGCAATCATGTTGAATTATACTAACAGTTCATCATGTTATACATATATACTATAAATGTAATATCAATTTAAAATACCATAGGTTGAGCTGGAAAGATGACTCAGCACTTAAGTACTCACTGCTCTTTTTTAATATTTAAAAAAAATTTTTAATTTTATTTATTTCTGTATGTGTATGAATGTACTATCTGCATGCGAGTCTGTGTACCCATGTCGTGCAATGCTGCAGAGGTCAGAAGAGGGTGTCGGATTCCCCTGGAACTGGAGTTCTCCTGGAATTGGAGTTTCAGACGGTTCTTGGCCGCCATGTGGGTGCTGGGGATCGAACCCGGGTCCTCTGTAAGAGCGGTCGGCGCTCTTAACCGCTAGGCCATCTCTCCAGCCCGTACTCACTGCTCTTACAGAGGACCCAGGTTTGTTTCCCAGCACCCACATACTGGCTAACAACCATCCATAACTCCAGTTCCAAGGGATGTGATGTGCTCAAAACATTTAGACACATAAAATAAACTTTTATAAGTACATGTTGTCTATAAGAAGAGCAGCATAAATTACAATTGGTTGACAGATGAAATATACAATTTGCATCCAGTTTTGGAGACTGGTCAAAAATATCGAGGCTTGGGCAGGTCAAGGTGTCTGCCACCAAGCCTAATAACCTACGTTCAACCCTGGGAGCCACACAGCAGATGGACAGAACCAACTCCACAGAACTTTCCTCTGACTCCCACATGGACACCATGGCACACACACAAATACACCCCTCCCTCTCCCCCACACAAAAGTTTAAATGTTTAAACAAAATCAGCCTTACGAAGAAAATGCCAGAAACATCCTAGGACACGAAAGCCAAAAAAGGAAAAAAATCTTTATACAGCACAATTGCTAGCTACAGCTTTTTGACATAAAACAATGCTTTTTTTTTTTCTTTGTTGTGAAAGTCAGTCATTGTCCTCCATTTGTCATGGGCGTTCTGGGATAATCCACAGTATGGCGGAGGAAGAAAGTCAAGAACAGATTTTTAGAATCCGAGAGTTGTGAATCAAGGTTTGAGATGGAACTCATCGGGACGTGACACTGACTCACTTGTACAATTGGTCTCCAGTGGTTCCTTTTTCGGCTCTGAATCCCATTAAGGCATGCCATCGTAATTAAAATGTAATCTCTGGTTTGGAATTCAACATCGGAGAAGCAGCGCAGACCCTGGGCTCAGAGCCATGGCTGCGGCTAAGGGGACCATGGAGCCATGGCCGCGGCTAAGGGGATCATGGAGCCACGGCCGCGGCTAAGGGGATCATGGAGCCACGGCCGCGGCTAAGGGGACCATGGAGCCACGGCCGCGGCTAAGGGGATCATGGAGCCACGGCCGCGGCTAAGGGGATCATGGAGCCACGGCCGCGGCTAAGGGGATCATGGAGCCACGGCCGCGGCTAAGGGGATCATGGAGCCACGGCCGCGGCTAAGGGGATCATGGAGCCACGGCCGCGGCTAAGGGGATCATGGAGCCACGGCCGCGGCTAAGGGGATCATGGAGCCACGGCCGCGGCTAAGGGGATCATGGAGCCACGGCCGCGGCTAAGGGGATCATGGAGCCACGGCCGCGGCTAAGGGGATCATGGAGCCACGGCCGCGGCTAAGGGGATCATGGAGCCACGGCCGCGGCTAAGGGGATCATGGAGCCACGGCCGCGGCTAAGGGGATCATGGAGCCACGGCCGCGGCTAAGGGGATCATGGAGCCACGGCCGCGGCTAAGGGGATCATGGAGCCACGGCCGCGGCTAAGGGGATCATGGAGCCACGGCAGCGGCTAAGGGGATCATGGAGCCACGGCAGCGGCTAAGGGGATCATGGAGCCACGGCAGCGGCTAAGGGGATCATGGAGCCACGGCCGCGGCTAAGGGGATCATGGAGCCACGGCCGCGGCTAAGGGGATCATGGAGCCACGGCCGCGGCTAAGGGGATCATGGAGCCACGGCAGCGGCTAAGGGGATCATGGAGCCACGGCAGCGGCTAAGGGGATCATGGAGCCACGGCAGCGGCTAAGGGGATCATGGAGCCACGGCAGCGGCTAAGGGGATCATGGAGCCACGGCCACGGCTAAGGGGATCATGGAGCCACGGCCGCAGCTAAGGGGATCATGGAGCCACGGCAGCGGCTAAGGGGATCATGGAGCCATGGCCACAGCTAAGGGGATCATGGAGCCATGGCCGCGGCTAAGGGGATCATGGAGCCACGGCAGCGGCTAAGGGGATCGTGGAGCCATGGCCACAGCTAAGGGGATCATGGAGCCATGGCTGGGGCTAAGGGGATCATGGAGCCACGGCAGCGGCTAAGGGGATCATGGAGCCACGGCCACAGCTAAGGGGACCATGGAGCCATGGCTGGGGCTAAGGGGACCATGGAGCCACGGCCGCGGCTAAGGGGATCATGGAGCCACGGCCACGGCTAAGGGGACCATGGAGCCATGGCTGGGGCTAAGGGGACCATGGAGCCATGGCCGTGGCTAAGGGGATCATGGAGCCATGGCTGGGGCTAAGGGGATCATCTACGGCTTCCACTTCTTGTCAAGGGGAAGGAGTGCTGTTTGTATGAATCGGTATTACTTTATTTCATCTGCTTTGAGGCAGGTACAAACTACCACATGGAGAAAATAGGGAAAATGTAAATGATTGTTAACAGGGGTTGGTTAACATATGGTATAAAGTCCAGAATGTGGTAGAGGTTAGCTCACCACTTGGGAGATTTTTTTTTTTTAATGTTGGATCTGAATCCCTTTTTGTGAGGAAAGGCCCAGGAGACACACTAACTTCTTGGAGGCTTCGTCCCGTGTGCCAGCCCACGCGGGCTGTCCTCCCTGCTTCCTCTCCCAAGGCCCTTACTGCCCTGCAGGGATGTCTGCCTACTGTCCTCTCCCAAAGTCCTTACCGCCCTGCAGGGATGTCTGCCTACTGTCCTCTCCCGAAGTCCTTACCGCCCTGCAGGGATGTCTGCCTACTGTCCTCTCCCGAAGTCCTTACCGCCCTGCAGGGATGTCTGCCTACTGTCCTCTCCTGCAGTCCTTACCACCCTGCAGGGATGTCTGCCTACTGTCCTCTCCTGCAGTCCTTACCGCCCTGCAGGGATGTCTGCCTACTGTCCTCTCCCGCAGTCCTTACCACCCTGCAGGGATGTCTGCCTACTGTCCTCTCCCGAAGTCCTTACCGCCCTGCAGGGATGTCTGCCTACTGTCCTCTCCCGAAGGTCCTTACCCCCTGCAGGGATATCTGCCTACTGTCCTCTCCCAGAAGCTCCTTACCGCCCTGCAGGATGTCTGCCTACTGTCCTCTCACCGCGTCCTTACCGCCCTGCAGGGTTCTGCCTACTGTCCTCTCCCGCGTCCTTACCGCCCTGCAGCGGTGTCTGCCTACTGTCCTCTTCCTGCAGTCCTTACCGCCCTGCTCGGGATGTCTGCCTACTGTCCTCTCCCAGCAGCCTTACCTCCTGCAGGGATGTCTGCCTACTGTCCCCTCCTGCAGTCCTTACCGACCCTGCAGGGGATGTCTGCCTACTGTCCTCTCCCGCAAGTCCCTACCGCCCTGCAGGTATGTCTGCCTCTGTCCTCTCTGCAGTCCTTACCCCCCTGCGAGGGATGTCTGCCTACTGTCCTCTCCCGCAGTCCTTACTGCCCTGCAGGGATGTCTGCCTCTGTCCTCTCCCTGAGTCCTTACCGCCCTGAGGGATGTCTGCCTACTGTCCTCTCCCCTCGACCGCCAGGCCCTCTACCCTCCGGAAGGTCTTCCCTGCAGGGATGTCTGCCTACTGCCTCTCCCGAGCTCCTTACCGCCCTGCAGGGATGTCTGCCTACTGTCCTCTCCCTCAGTCCTTACCCCCTGCAGGAAATGTCTGCCTACTGTCCTCTCACGCAGCCCTTACCGCCCTGCAGGGATGTCTGCCTACTGTCCTCTCCGCAGTCCTTACCAGCCCTTGCAGGGATGTCTGCCTACTGTCCTTCTCCCGCAGTCCTTACTGCCCTCGCGGGATGTCTGCCTCGCTCGTACCTCTCCCTGTCAGTCCAGCTTACCAGCCACTGCAGGGATTTTGTCTGCCTCATACGATCCTCCCTGCAGTCCTTGACCTCCCCACTCTGCCTCTCCTCTCCTGCGAGTACCTCCCTGCAGGGATTGTTTCGTTCCGCCTACTGTCCTCTCCCAGGTCCTTACTCCCTGCGAGGGATGTCTGCCTACTGTCCTCTCCTGAGGTCCTTACCGCCCTGCGGGGTGTCTGCCTACTGTCCTCTCCCGCGGCCTTACCGCCCTGCGGGGTGTCTGCCTACTGTCCCCTCCCGCAGTCCTTACCGCCCTGCAGGGATGTCTGCCTACTGTCCTCTCCCGCGGTCCTTACCGCCCTGCAGGGGTGTCTGCCTACTGTCCTCTCCCGCGGTCCTTACGCCCTGCAGGGTGTCTGCCTACTGCTCCTCTCCCGCGGTCCTTACCAGCCCTGCAGGGAGTAGTCTGCCTACTGTCCTCTCCCAGCGCCTTACCGCCCTGCAGAGGATGTCTGCCTACTGTCCTCTCACCAGCCCTTACCGCCCTGCAGGGATATCTGCCTACTGTCCTCTCCCAAAGCCCTTACCGCCCTGCAGAGATGTCTGCCTACTGTCCTCTCACGCAGCCCTTCACACCGCCCTGCAGGGTAGTCTGCCTACTGTCCTCTCCCACGGTCCTTACCGCCCTGCAGGGTGTCTGCCTACTGTCCTCTCCCGCGAGTCCTTACCTGCCCTGCAGGATGTCTGCCTACTGTCCTCTCCCCGAGTCCTTACCGCCCTGCAGGAATGTCTGCCTACTGTCCTCTCACGCAGCCCTTACCCCCTGCAGGGATGTCTGCCTCTGTCCTCTCCTGCAAAGTCCTTACCTCCCTGCAGAGGATGTCTGCCTCTGTCCTCTCCGCAGTCCTTACCCCCTGCGGGGATGTCTGCCTCTGTCCTCTCCTGCAGCTTACCTCCTGCAGATTCGCCCTGCTCCTGCAGCTAGGCCTAATGTCTGCCTATCCCTCCGGCCTACCATCGCAGGTTCTGCCACGTCTTCCGAAGTCCTTACCGCCCTGCAGGGGTGTCTGCCTACTGTCCTCTCCCGCGGTCCTTACCGCCCTGCAGGGGTGTCTGCCTACTGTCCTCTCCCGCGGTCCTTACCGCCCTGCAGGGGATGTCTGCCTACTGTCCTCTCCCGCAAGTCCTTACCGCCCTGCAGGGTGTCTGCCTACTGTCCTCTCCCGCGTCCTTACCCGCCCTGCAGGGAGTGTCTGCCTACTGTCCTCTCCCGACGGTCCTTACCGCCCTGCAGGTGTCTGCCTACTGTCCTCTCCCGAGTCCTTACCGCCCTGCAGGGATGTCTGCCTACTGTCCTCTCCTGCAGTCCTTACCGCCCTGCAGGGATGTCTGCCTACTGTCCTCTCCCGCAGTCCTTACCACCCTGCAGGGATGTCTGCCTACTGTCCTCTCCCGAGGCCCTTACCGCCCTGCAGGGATGTCTGCCTACTGTCCTCTCCCAAAGTCCTTACCGCCCTGCAGGGATGTCTGCCTACTGTCCTCTCCCAAGCCCTTACCGCCCTGCAGGGATGTCTGCCTACTGTCCTCTCACGCAGCCCTTACCGCCCTGCAGGGATATCTGCCTACTGTCCTCTCCCGAAGCCCTTACCGCCCTGCAGGGATGTCTGCCTACTGTCCTCTCCGCAGTCCTTACCGCCCTGCAGGGATGTCTGCCTACTGTCCTCTCCCAAGCCCTTACCGCCCTGCAGGGATGTCTGCCTACTGTCCTCTCCCGCAGTCCTTACCGCCCTGCAGGATGTCTGCCTACTGTCCTCTCCCGCAGTCCTTACCGCCCTGCAGGGATGTCTGCCTACTGTCCTCTCCCGCGGTCCTTACCGCCCTGCAGGGATGTCTGCCTACTGTCCTCTCCCGCGGTCCTTACCGCCCTGCAGGGATGTCTGCCTACTGTCCTCTCCCGCGGCCCTTACCGCCCTGCAGGGATGTCTGCCTACTGTCCTCTCCCGAGGCCCTTACCGCCCTGCGGGGATGTCTGCCTACTGTCCTCTCCCAGCTCCTTACGCCCTGCGGGGATGTCTGCCTACTGTCCCTCTCCCGCAGTCCTTACCGCCCTCCAGGGATGTCTGCCTACTGTCCTCTCCCGCAGTCCTTACCGCCCTGCAGGGATGTCTGCCTACTGTCCTCTCCCGCAAGTCCTTACCGCCCTCAGGGATGTCTGCCTACTGTCCTCTCCCGCGGTCCTTACCGCCCTGCAGGGGTGTCTGCCTACTGTCCTCTCCCGCGGTCCTTACCGCCCTGCAGGGGTGTCTGCCTACTGTCCTCTCCCGCGGTCCTTACCGCCCTGCAGGGGTGTCTGCCTACTGTCCTCTCCCGCGGTCCTTACCGCCCTGCAGGGGTGTCTGCCTACTGTCCTCTCCCGCGGTCCTTACCGCCCTGCAGGGGTGTCTGCCTACTGTCCTCTCCCGAGTCCTTACCACCCTGCAGGGATGTCTGCCTACTGTCCTCTCCCGAAGTCCTTACCGCCCTGCAGGGGTGTCTGCCTACTGTCCTCTCGCAGTCCTTACCGCCCTGCGGGAATGTCTGCCTACTGTCCTCTCCCAGCTCCTTACCGCCCTGCAGGGATGTCTGCCTACTGTCCTCTCCCAGCTCCTTACCGCCCTGCAGGATGTCTGCCTACTGTCCTCTCCGCAGCTCCTTACCGCCCTGCAGGGTGTCTGCCTACTGTCCTCTCCCGGAGTCCTTACCGCCCTGCAGAGATGTCTGCCTACTGTCCTCTCCGCAGCTCCTTACCGCCCTGCAGGGATATCTGCCTACTGTCCTCTCCCAGCCCTTACCGCCCTGCAGGATGTCTGCCTACTGTCCTCTCCCGCGGTCCTTACCGCCCTGCAGGGGTGTCTGCCTACTGTCCTCTCCCGCGGTCCTTACCGCCCTGCAGGGGTGTCTGCCTACTGTCCTCTCCCGCGGTCCTTACCGCCCTGCAGGGGTGTCTGCCTACTGTCCTCTCCCGCGGTCCTTACCGCCCTGCAGGGGTGTCTGCCTACTGTCCTCTCCCAGCTCCTTACCGCCCTGCAGGGATGTCTGCCTACTGTCCTCTCCCGAAGTCCTTACCACCCTGCAGGGATGTCTGCCTACTGTCCTCTCCCGAAGTCCTTACCACCCTGCAGGGATGTCTGCCTACTGTCCTCTCCCAGCTCCTTACCGCCCTGCAGGATGTCTGCCTACTGTCCTCTCCCAAGTCCTTACCGCCCTGCAGAGATGTCTGCCTACTGTCCTCTCCGCAGTCCTTACCGCCCTGCAGGGATGTCTGCCTACTGTCCTCTCCCGCGGTCCTTACCGCCCTGCAGGGATGTCTGCCTACTGTCCTCTCCCGAGGTCCTTACCGCCCTGCAGGGGTGTCTGCCTACTGTCCTCTCCCGCGGTCCTTACCGCCCTGCAGGGGTGTCTGCCTACTGTCCTCTCCCGCGGTCCTTACCGCCCTGCAGGGGTGTCTGCCTACTGTCCTCTCCCGCGGTCCTTACCGCCCTGCAGGGGTGTCTGCCTACTGTCCTCTCCCGCGGTCCTTACCGCCCTGCAGGGGTGTCTGCCTACTGTCCTCTCCCAGCTCCTTACCGCCCTGCAGGGATGTCTGCCTACTGTCCTCTCCCGCGGTCCTTACCGCCCTGCAGGGGTGTCTGCCTACTGTCCTCTCCGCAGCTCCTTACCGCCCTGCAGGGATGTCTGCCTACTGTCCTCTCCCAAGGCCCTTACCGCCCTGCAGAGATGTCTGCCTACTGTCCTCTCCCGCAGTCCTTACCGCCCTGCAGGGATGTCTGCCTACTGTCCTCTCCCGAGGCCCTTACCGCCCTGCAGGGATGTCTGCCTACTGTCCTCTCCCGCGGTCCTTACCGCCCTGCAGGGATGTCTGCCTACTGTCCTCTCCCGCAGTCCCTTACCGCCCTGCAGGGATGTCTGCCTACTGTCCTCTCCCGAGTCCTTACCGCCCTGCAGGGATGTCTGCCTACTGTCCTCTCCTGCAGTCCTTACCACCCTGCGGGATGTCTGCCTACTGTCCTCTCCCGCAGTCCTTACCGCCCTGCAGGGATGTCTGCCTACTGTCCTCTCCCAGTCCTTACCCCCTGCAGGGTGTCTGCCTACTGTCCTCTCCTGCAGTCCTTACGCCCTGCAGGATGTCTGCCTACTGTCCTCTCCCGCAGGCCCTTACCACCCTGCGGGATGTCTGCCTACTGTCCCTCCCGCAGTCCTTACCGCCCTGCAGGGATGTCTGCCTACTGTCCTCTCCGCGTCCTTACCCCCTGCAGGGATGTCTGCCTACTGTCCTCTCCCGCAGTCCTTACTGCCCTGCGGGATTCTGCCTACTGTCCTCTCCCGGGCCTTACCACCCTGCAGGGTGTCTGCCTACTGTCCTCTCCGAGCCTTACCACCCTGCGTGTCTGCCTACTGTCTCTCCAGCCCTTACCGCCCTGCGGGGATGTCTGCCTACTGTCCTCTCCCGGCCTTACCCCCTGCAGGGATGTCTGCCTACTGTCCTCTCCCGCAGTCCTTACCCCCTGCGGGTGTCTGCCTACTGTCCTCTCCCCAGGCCCTTACCACCCTGCGGGGATGTCTGCCTACTGTCCTCTCCCGCAGTCCTTACCGCCCTGCAGGGATGTCTGCCTACTGTCCTCTCCCGCAGCCCTTACCATCCTGCGGGGATGTCTGCCTACTGTCCTCTCACCGCCCTTACCGCCCTGCAGGGTTCTGCCTACTGTCCTCTCCCGCCCTTACCGCCCTGCAGGATGTCTGCCTACTGTCCTCTCCCGCCCTTACCGCCCTGCAGGGATGTCTGCCTCTGTCCTCTCCTGCAGTCCTTACCTCCCTGCAGGGATGTCTGCCTCTGTCCTCTCCTGCAGTCCTTACCTCCCTGCAGGGATGTCTGCCTCTGTCCTCTCCTGCAGTCCTTACCTCCCTGCAGGGATGTCTGCCTCTGTCCTCTCCTGCAGTCCTTACCTCCCTGCAGGGATGTCTGCCTCTGTCCTCTCCTGCAGTCCTTACCACCCTGGGGATGTCTGCCTACTGCCTCTCCCGCAGCCTTACCACCCTGCAGAGATGTCTGCCTACTGTCCTCTCCCCAGCCTTACCACCTGCAGGGATGTCTGCCTACTGTTTTCTGATGTACCACAGACTCTTCTCTGACTTCCACAAATAATACTCAGGCAGCTTCTTATACGTAGTCAACTGCATTAAGTGTTTGGGGGGCTTCAGCCAGGAGAGCCAGGGGGAGAACTTAGATATTCCACATATCTAGGAAATACACAACAGGGCAGTAACTAATACCTGGACATTAGAGCTGAGATTGTTAAAGGACATTAAAATTGTTCCTACCACTCTGGATCAGACAGGAACTCCACTCCTACCTCAGCTCCCATACTGAGGAAGTTGGAATAGACTATCTAAGAGTATTAGATATCTCAGAGTCACCTTCAGCTCATGCTGATCACAATTCCTTTTCACAACAAAAATGGCTGATTGGTGCTAACAAAAAAAATGATGTTCCACCCATTTAAACAGCAGTACTGCAGCAGGTCCTTCTCCTGTTGTACACAAGAGGCTACTTACCGTACAGTTGCTAAAAAGAATGCACCTCTGCTGGGCGTGGTGGCGCCACGCCCTTAATGCCTCAGCACCTGGGAGCGGTAGAGGCGCGGATTTTGAAAAGGACAAAAAAAAAAAAAAAAAAAAAAAAAAAAAAAAGAATGCACCTCTACAACCATAAAGAGATTAGAGAGGGAGAGAGAGAGAGAGAGAGAGAGAGAGAGAGAGAGAGAGAGAGAACGCAACAGAATACAAAATGATTTCTTATAGAAACACCTGGTTATACACAATAATTATACACAGACTAGCATTTTAATGGGTACCAAGTACAGAAGAAGCCCCTCCCCAGTGTTATGAGAGGTCATCTAAAACCTTGAGAGTCTGCGAAAGGAAATGCTGTGAACGGATTCCTTCTCTGTCCTACAGTGCAAGCTGGCACACTGATTCATTTCTGCTTCTCTCTGCAGTCGAGATTCTCAGGCCTTCAGACACAGGCTGAAATCTACACATCAGCTCTTTAGCTCTCAGCCTGAGCAACACCACTTACTTCCTCCTCCAGCATGCAGGGGGCAGATTATGGGATGTCCCAGCCTCTAGTACTTTACAGTGTGCTTCCTATTGGTTCTGGGAAGCTCTGGCTGATCAAGGGACTTTTTAGATGAGATTAGGTTTTAATTAAAAAAAAATAGAAAGGAGTTAGAGCCTCCTCAAGAATGAATGCACTAGCCAGGCATGGTGGCGCACGCCTTTAATCCAAGCACTCAGGAGGCAGAGGCAGGCGGATCTCTGTAAATTCAAAGTCAGCCTGGTCTACAGAGAGAGTTTCAGGCCAGCTGGGACTAAAGGGAGACCCTGTCTCAAAAAGACCAAAAGCAACAACAACAAAAATGAATGTACTACTAAGGTAACATTCATTCCCTGTTCATTCATAGAATACTCTAGTCTGCCCCAGCTCCAGGGTCTAGCATTGGAAAACATAAGCAAGGACTGTGCTCACAGGGAGCCTGGGCAGCTGGTACGATGGAAAACGAGGAAGTACATGAACAAGATGATTCCAGGTTATGGACTTTAGGATGTCCTAAAACAATGGCCCACATCATGCTACAACACATATCTAGACATAAGAACAGGTCACAGCTTTGAAGGTGACCTTTGCAGAGAAGTCTGTGCAAAATTGTATCATTAACAAAAGCAGCAAAGAAGAAGTGAAGCCCGTGGCCTCTCTGTGGTGAATACTGAAGCTATTTCCAGAAACACTTGTTGGGTTGCCAGCCTAGTTCAAGGCCAAGCAGTGGAGACAGGATGGAAGCCACACATGCAATTTAAAATTTTCTGGTACTCACATTTTTTTTAATTGTATTTTATTTATTTATGTGTATGAATGTACTGTTTTGCGTGTAGGTCTGTGCACCCGTGTCGTGCAATGCCGCGGAGGTCAGAAAAGGGTCTCGGAATCCCCTGGAACTGGAGTTCTCCTGGAATTGGAGTTACAGACGGTTCTCAGCTGCCATGTGGGTGCTGGGGATCGAACCCGGGTCCTCTGCAAGAGCGGTCGGCGCTCTTAACCGCTAGGCCATCTCTCCAGCCCTGGTACTCACATTTTAAAATGATAAATGAACCAAGTTGAATTAATTTTGGTCCATATAATCTAACTCCATATAAACAACCACATGTTGAAAATGTGGTTTCAATATGTAATCAACATAGAATGACTGAGATATCATACATTCCATTTTATTTTATTTTTTTATTTGCTTTTTTTTTTTTTTGTCTTTTTGAGACACGGTCTCTCTGTAGTCTCAGCTGTCCTGGAACTCACTCTGTAGACCAGGCTGGTCTTGAACTCACAAAGATCCACCTGCCTCTGCCTCCCAAGTGCTAGGATTAAAGGCATGCGCCACCACGCCCGGCACATTCCACTTTATAATGTGCCTTCGAGACCCATTGTGTTTCTCCTGGCAGGCATTCCAGTTCAGACCAGCTACACTTCAAGGGCTCAGTACGGTTACCATATTGGATAGTAAAAACCTAAACTATAAATAAATCCTTTTACCAAACCAGTCAACTTTCATTCAAGACCCTTATAAAGTCTGTTCTTAGGAATGGATTTATTTTCCAAACAATTATTAAACTCAAAGCATTTGGGTATAATAATGCGAAAACCATGAACTGGCATTTTTTTTTTTAAGTACACAAGCATGTCTCATAAAGTAGATGCTTCTAAAGCCCTCAGACTCATTTTTCAAAGTCAAAAATAAATTATGTAATCAACCCAGTGTCATGAACCAAAACCTTCCAGCAAATGCTTCAGAGTTCATGAAGTCCAGGACATTCTTTTTATAGAGGAAAAGAATCCCTGTCAACCCTTGCACCCGACAGCCGACTCGTGTCTAGCCTGACAGTCAGTCAGGTGTTGATTAGCTGACATGGATACGCTGTTCCCTGCAACAGTGCTCTGAGTCACAGCTGCTGTGGTCCCCCAAAGGAGACTTCTCAGAGTAAGTCAGCACAGGCTCAAGGTGCCAGCTAGAAACTCAACAAAGTGAAAGGTCCTCTACAGCTCACCTAACGAACCTTCTCAGAACCTCTCCTAACAGCAGAATAGTAAAAGTGAACTTTGGGCCTAATAACGACCACGTGCAGTGGGGAGCACAGGAAAAAATACCTGAAAAACTGTACTATGCTCTCCAGAACCATCACCCTCAGGAACACAGTGCTCAGTGTGGTCGTTTTCCATCTGCACTCCAGCAAGGAAAGTAATAAGCTGGCAAGCAGAAGGGCCGAGCAAGAGACCCAACAGAGGCTAGGCTCTGTTGAAAATCCAAAGAGTGATATATAAAAACTTACTACTTTAAAATTCCAAATGTATGGAGAATTTTTTAAGACAAATTGGTCATGGGTAAAATGCAAATGAAACAAAGCTACCATCAAAAGTAAAAAACTGGAAGTGTTTTTAATGAAGTTGTATCACAGCTAAACAATTCTGGCTCTGATATAGGAGGTATGATGGTTAATTTTCATTGTCAACTTGACTGGATTCAGAATCACCATGGAAATGTACTGAAGGGGTATTTAGGAAGGTGTTTCTAGAAAAGTTCACCTGAGTAGGCAAGACTCGCTCTGCATGTGGGAGGCGCCATTTCATAGCCTGGGATCCCACAATGAATAAAAAGGAAACAGTGAGGGGCTGGAGAGATGGCCTAGTGGTTAAGACCTCCGACTACTCTTGCAGAGGACCTTGGTTCAATTCCCAGCACCCACATGGCGGCTGAGAACCGTCTTTAACTCCAGTTCCAGGGGAATCCGACGCCCTCTTCTGACCTCCATGGCATTGCACGACATGGGCACACAAACCTAGATGCAGACAATACACTCATACACATAAAAATAAGTAAAATTTTAAAAAAAGGAGACAGTGAGAGGCAACACAGGCCTTCCCGAGCAGCCCCTCACACCTCCACCCTGAATGATACACTGCAGCCCTATTTAGACTACCAGACAAAGCAAATCCTTCCCTCCTCAACTGGCTTTTGTAAGATTTTTTTTTTAATTTTTAAAATATTTTATTTATTTATTTATTTATTTATTTATTTTGGCATTTTTAAAACAGGGTCTCCCTGCAGCCCCAGCTGGCCTAGAACTCACTCTGTAGACCAGGTTGGCCTTGGACTCACAGAGACCCACCTGCCTCTGACTCTTGAGTGCTAGAATTAAAGGCATGTGCCACCATGCCTGGCTTTATTTATTATTTTTATTTTTTTGTATATGAGTGTATTACCTGCATGTGTCTCATGCAATGCCTGTGGACATCAGAGAAGGGCATCACATCCTCTGGAACTGGAGTTACAGATGGTTGTTAGCTGCCATGTGGGTGCTGGGAACTGAACCCAGATCCTCCGCAAGTGTAGCCAGTGCTCATAACCGCTGAAGCATCTCTCCAGCCCCTTTTGTCAGATACTTTGTCATAGCAAAGACAATAATGATCAATACAAAGGGGGCTGATGTGCCAGGTCCACTAGGAAAACAATTTAAGAGCACCCTCTCACTTAATATGCAAGGTAACCCAATCCAGAGCAGCTGGGTGAGGTACTTTCAGTCCCTGGGGTTTCTGAAGACAATGACGCACTTACACGACCTCATGCAAGAGTACACTGGTTTCTTAAAGAAAGTGTCAAAAGGAAACTTTTACTGCTTTTAAGTCTACAAACACTTAAGGAGTCTTGAAGCTAGTAATAATGGAGTACAGGCTCAGATTTGTGTAACCTTTAAGAACTGTAGTTTATGGGCCAACGAGAGGGCTCAGAGGATAAAGGCACTTGCCATACAAGCTTGGAGACCTGAATTCAATCCCTTTAACCCATAGGAAGGTGGAAGGAAGGGACCAGCTCCACAAAGTTGTCCTCTCTGTACACACCATGGCAGAAGGACCCATGCATGTTCAGACACACACACACACACGCATCATCTACACACACAATAATAAACAAGATTTTTTTAAAAGGAACTATAGCTTGTCAAATGTGTGTGTGTGTGTGTGTGTGTGTGTGTGTGTGTGAATCCTTTTCTTTCATATAACATAAAAAGCATTAAAAATATATCTTCCTTGGGGCTGGAGAGATGGCCCAGCAGTTAAGAGTGCTGACTGCTCTTGCCGAGGACCTGGGTTCGATCCCCAGCACCCACATGGTGGCTAAGAACCGTCTTTAACTCCAGTTCCAGGAGAATCCGACACCCTCTTCTGATCTCCGCGGCATTGTATTTCATGGGTGCACAAACCTACATGCAGACAGTACATTCATACACATAAAATAAATAAAAATAAAAGCTGGACAGATTGCTCAGTGGTTAAGAGCACTGTCTGCTCTTGTGGAGGACTTGGGTTCGATCCCCAGCACCCACAAGGTGGCTAACAACTGTCTGTAACTCCAGTTCCAGAGGATCTATGCCCTTTTCTAACCTCTGAGGGCACTGCAGGACACAGGTGCACTTACATACATGCAGGCAATACACTCATACACATCAATCAAAATAAAAATAACAAAATTATATATATATATACACAAATATACACTCAATCAAAATAAAATATAACAAAATTATATATATATTATAAAAAAAATATATATATATATATATTATAGTGTATTATTCCTCTCCAGCCCCAGCTGAGCACATTTATACAGCCTCTTCTTCTTCTCCCACAAGATTCAGAGCCTGTATCTCCCCAAAGTTACTCCAGCTTCATTCTACTGGGCCTCCCTGTGCTCCAACCCTTGCTCCCTTTTTCCCACATCTGCCCCTCAAATTCAGCCATTTCTCCAGCAATGCAAAGATAATATTTTCTCTTTGGGAGAGGGAGGCACGAGTTTGCCAGTCACAGGATCCTCTTGGACAGAATGGAAGCGGGCAGCCCAGGAGCACCCCCACATCAGTGACACCTGTCCCATGACAGTTATTAAACACTCACACTGTACAGAGTGAACAACAAATCCAGAAGACCACAAGCAAAGCGACAACTGGACTCTGGAGAGCCATAACATAATTCAGATACAGTAAGGAATGCTGGAGGGCCAGGAGGACTGGCTAAGTGGCTAAGAGCACTTGCTGCTCTTGTATAGGACCTGATTCGCTCCGGTTCCTAGCACCAAGATGGTGATTCACAACTGAAGTGAGTTCCAGGGGATCCAACATCTTCTTTTGACCTGACCTCCCCGGGTACCAAGTACACACATACATGCATGCAGGCAAAACACTGATACACATAAAATAAAAAATTAATATTTTCAAAAAAATACAAGGAATGTCATGGTCCTGCCTGCACTATGCCCAGGACCTCTCTACATAGTCCAGGTTGATCTCTAACTGGAGGACACAGGACCTCTCTACACAGTGCAGGATGATCTCTAACTGGAAGACACAGGACCTCTCTACATAGTACAGGTTGATCTCTAACTGGAGGACACAGGACCTCTCTACACAGTGCAGGATGATCTCTAACTGGAGACACAGGACCTCTCTACATAGTACAGGTTGATCTCTAACTGGAGGACACAGGACCTCTCTACATAGTGCAGGTTGATCTCTAACTCAGGACACAGGACCTCTCTACATAGTGCAGGATGAACTCTAACTCAGGACACAGGACCTCTCTACATAGTGCAGGATGACCTCTAACTGGAGGACACAGGACCTCTCTACATAGTGCAGGTTGATCTCTAACTCAGGACACAGGACCTCTCTACACAGTGCAGGATGATCTCTAACTCAGGACACAGGACCTCTCTACATAGTGCAGGTTGATCTCTAACTAGAGGACACAGGACCTCTCTACATAGTGCAGGTTGATCTCTAACTGGAGGACACAGGACCTCTCTACATAGTGCAGGTTGATCTCTAACTGGAGGACACAGGACCTCTCTAATAGTCAGGTTGATCTCTAACTGGAGGACACAGGACCTCTCTAATAGTGCAGGTTGATCTCTAACTAGGACACAGGACCTCTCTACATAGTGCAGGTTGATCTCTAACTGGAGGACACAGGACCTCTCTACATAGTGCAGGTTGATCTCTAACTGGAGGACACAGGACCTCTCTAATAGTGCAGGTTGATCTCTAACTGGAGGACCAGGACCTCTCTAATAGTGCAGGTTGATCTCTAACTGGAGGACACAGGACCTCTCTAATAGTGCAGGTTGATCTCTAACTGGAGGACACAGGACTCTCTAATAGTGCAGGTTGATCTCTAACTGGAGGACACAGGACCTCTCTAATAGTGCAGGTTGATCTCTAACTGGAGGACACAGGACCTCTCTAATAGTGCAGGTTGACCTCTAACCGGAGGACACAGGACCTCTCTACATAGTGCAGGATGACCTCTAACCGGAGGACACAGGACCTCTCTACATAGTACAGGTTGATCTCTAACTGGAGGACACAGGACCTCTCTACATAGTGCAGGATGATCTCTAACTCAGGACACAGGACCTCTCTACATAGTGCAGGTTGATCTCTAACTGGAGGACACAGGACCTCTCTACATAGTGCAGGATGATCTCTAACTCAGGACACAGGACCTCTCTACATAGTGCAGGTTGATCTCTAACTGGAGGACACAGGACTTCTCTACATAGTGCAGGATGATCTCTAACTGGAGGACACAGGACCTCTCTACATAGTGCAGGATGATCTCTAACCGGAGGACACAGGACCTCTCTACATAGTGCAGGATGACCTCTAACCGGAGGACACAGGACCTCTCTACATAGTGCAGGATGATCTCTAACTGGAGGACACAGGACCACTCTACATAGTGCAGGATGATCTCTAACTCAGGACACAGGACCTCTCTACATAGTGCAGGATGACCTCTAACCGGAGGACACAGGACCTCTCTACATAGTGCAGGATGATCTCTAACTGGAGGACACAGGACCTCTCTACATAGTGCAGGTTGATCTCTAACTCAGGACACAGGACCTCTCTACATAGTGCAGGTTCATCTCTAACCGGAGGACACAGGACCTCTCTATATAGTGCAGGTTGATCTCTAACTGGAGGACACAGGACCTCTCTACATAGTGCAGGTTGATCTCTAACTGGAGGACACAGGACCTCTCTACATAGTGCAGGTTGATCTCTAACTGGAGGACACAGGACCTCTCTACATAGTCCAGGATGATCTCTAACTGAAAGACACAGGACCTCTCTACATAGTGCAGGATGATCTCTAACCGGAGGACACAGGACCTCTCTACATAGTGCAGGATGATCTCTAACTGGAGGACCCAGGACCTCTCTACATAGTGCAGGTTGATCTCTAACTCAGGACACAGGACCTCTCTACATAGTGCAGGTTGATCTCTAACTGGAGGACACAGGACCTCTCTACATAGTCCAGGTTGATCTCTAACTCGAGGACATAGGACCTCTCTATATACTCCAGGTTGATTTCCAACTCAAGGTGATTCCACCTCAGCCTCCCAGGCACCAGGATTGAAGAAGTGCGCCACTATCCTGACCTACCTACTCCTTCCTTTGATGTTTGATTGTCATAAAGCAGCAACATACAAACTTAGTATTTCTGCTGCCTCCTTAATGCTGGGAAGTCTCTTTAAGGACAGCAGAGTGCTTTTTCTCCATAAATAGATAAAGGATTAAAGTATAAACATTCTTAAGGATGAAGTGAAATATCCCTCGTTCTGAGAGGTTGACCAGATATTTGAGTGCAAATTTTAGCAGAATAAAAGAGTCTCTAGCTTGTTGTCTGAAATGAGGTTTTCTAGGCCTGAATCTAAGCACAATTCTTGATTTCTTTGTACAAAGAGGTAAAATCCCAGCCAGCCACCATCTTTTCTCTGGAGATTTGTGCCTGACTCAAGGACTTGACTCAAGAGTGTAATTCAAGGCTAGAGAGAGGGCTCAGCAGTTAAGAGCACTGGATGCTCTTGTAGAAAACCAGGATTTGGTTCCCAGCACCAGCATAGCAGCTAACGATCATCTGTAACTCCAATTCTAGGGCCCTCTTCTGGCCTCTGAGGGAACAGCCTGTGTGGTATACAGACATATATGTAGGCAAAACACTTATACACATAAAATAAAAATAAATAAATTAAAAAAACTTTTTTGGAAAATATAATCCATAAAAGTTTTATTTATATTAACATGCAAGGAGCTTACTGCTTTTATTTTTAAATAAAATTTAAAGTCAATATCTTCATAGTATCTCAATTTTAATTTCTTTTTTTAATATTTATTTATTTATTTATCTATTTATTTATTTATTTATTTATTTATATGAATGTACTGTCTGCATGTAGGTTTGTGCACCCGTGTCGTGCAATGCCGCGGAGGTCAGAAGAGGGTGTTGGATTCCCCTGGAACTGGAGTTCTCCTGGAATTGGAGTTTCAGACGGTTCTCAGCCGACATGTGGGTGCTGGGGATCGAACCCGGGTCCTCTGCAAGAGCAGTCGGTGCTCTTAACTGCTAGGCCATCTCTCCAGCCCCTCAATTTTAATTTCTAATAGAGTGAATATTGACAGACAGAAGCCATATAAACTAATGCTCTTTGGGATACTTGGCAACTTTTCTTTAGGAGACAGGGTCTCCCTGTAGTCCCAGTTGTCCTGGAACTCACTCTGTAGACCAGGCTGGCCTTGAACTCACAAAGATCCACCTGCCTCTGCCTCCCAAGTGCTAAGATTAAAGGTATGCACCACCACACCTAGCTTCTTGGTAACTTTTCAAAAGGGAAAATTGGTTCTCAGGAAGACTGTATCCGACGCTGCCCTAATGCATTAGTCATAGAAACTCTTTTCTGTAAAATGGCTTGGAAGCATTGTATGGAACCTTCAAGTGGAACAGAAGCTCACAGTGTACCTGCAAAAATTCAGCCTCTATGTGCCTCTTCTCTCTACTCTTCAGCAGATTAATTCAGATGTCAATCAAAGGATTTCCTCTCAAGCAGAGCCCCTGTGCTTCAGTGGCAGCGAAGGCATATTTCCTTTGGCAAGCACAGTACAGGCTGACCTCATCTGTTTAGAAGCCTAAATCTGGAGAATTCTTCCACTGAGAAAATGTTACAGAATAGTCAAGAGAAATGACAGTGCAGGTTAACATGCTCCTACTACGGATAATCCCCTTAAGATGTGCTGCCAGGGGGTTCAGAGGATATAATAGATATGCCAGTTAAAACCAGGACCAATGTCATTTGCTATTCCATTTCTGACAAGAACAAAATGCCTGCCTGAAGTAGCTATGTTGCAAACAAATTTCTTAAAAAAATGAACAGGATGGCAGCAATTTATCCTCTGAGTAATTACAACTCATGTTTTCAAAAACTGTGCACAAACCAAAAATATCTGAAGAACTAATTCATATTTCAACAATGGCTTTTTAGAATATAAAGGAAGGCTAATTGTCTACTTTGAGCAAGACTGGAAGGCCAACTACAGAATTTGGTCATGTGCATTTCGTGTTGGTGTCCAAATGACTGGCCAGGGTCTGTTCACAAATGGCTGGAAAAGACCTTGGGAAAGAATCAAAAGGATAAGGTGCTAAACACCTGTTCCATGCAAACGCAGCACCATAGAAACTCGGTTTAAGGATAGCTTGTTTGACCCTGTCCTCTTTATTCTGAAGCTTCTCAAATAACAGGAACCACTAGGTCTATTTAGACAGTTTTATAAGATTCAGCCTGGAGAGCTGAAGGCACAACCTCCATCTACTTACTCTCTTTACCAAACCCTTGAAGGGAAATCAGCACTTAATCTGCCTCCAGTAAAACGTTCTTGAATACAAGGGCTGATGAAATGACTTAGCAGGTAAAGCAGCCTTCTTCCAAGCCTGATAACCTGAGTTAAATCCCCAGGACCCACATGGTAGAAGCAGAGAAGCTTTCATCCACCCTCCATCCAGGGACCATGGCATACAAGCTCCCCTCCCTCACCAAAGTAAATCAGTAAAATGTAATTTAAAAAACCTTCTTGAATACTTTTTCATGGCACTAAATGCTTATTACAATTTTCTTTTCCTTCCTTCCTCCCACCCTTTTCCTTCCTCCTTCCCTCCTTCTCTTTCTCTCTCCCTCCCTCCCTACCTCCCTTCCTTCTTTCCTCCCTCCCTCCCTCCCTCCCTCCCTTCCTTCCTTGCATCACTATAGGAAGGACCCCAGGACCTCTTGTCTACCAGGCAAGCACTTTATCGCTGAGGTACACCCCGGCCAGCTTACTCAGTTTGAAGTCCCATTCTATCTCATTTGCCATGAAATAAATAATGTAATTATTCCCATTTATGGATAAGGAAATACACGCAGTTGCCCGAGGTCACTAGTTTGTATGTAATAGAGACAGGGTAGAATCCAGCCAGTTAGTCCCTCTGAACTTCCAAGCGTGAGGCTGTGGAGCGCACGTGAGGTGCAGGCCTCCATGACACTACATGATGTTCGGGAACAAGATGCTTGATCCTGTGCGTGTGAAATGGCTTTGAGCTCCACCACAGCTTTTCTTTCAAAAAGTCTTCCCCATACTCAGAGTCTCTGTTAAGACTCCATTCTGTCTTCCCATCATGCTCTGGACACACACTTGCACCTGATTCTTCCTGGCGTGTCTGCCTTCCTCTTAGCTTCTGCTAATAACCTCTTAAACCCCACAAGAGTGGCAGTCACGGAATCAGTGAGTAAAAGAACCAAGCAAACAGCAAGCAAAAGTGAATCTCCAAAGACTCGTTGTTGTCCCTTGGTGTCCTCACCCTGAAGTCGTTCCAGGACAGCTACACGTGCCAGAGTAATGACTTCTACAAAATGAACAGAATCTGGACTAATGACTTTCACCTAACCTTGCAATCAAAAGGTTACTGTTTATAATATAAACAAGCTCACTGAACTATCTGCTCCCCTTGAGACCTGGCCACCTGACCTGAATCCCTCAAGATCCATCCTCGCCCCTCCACACAAGATAGTCAATGAATGTGTGTGTGTGGTTACAGATCAGAGCAATGAAAGTAGTGTGTTTTTCTCATTGAAAACAGTGAAAACAACTGAGAAGTCTGTGTGTGTGTGTGTGTGTGTGTGTGTGTGTGTGTGTGTACACTCACATGAGTGATATTCTAAGCCTAGGAATCAAAGGGCAAGAGTCTCTGGTATGTAAGGTTGGATCCTAGCTTCTACTTCCCCAATTCATGCTGTAGACATCTTTTCAATTAAAAAAATGGGTGAAGGCTGTCTGGAGAGCACAGTTCCATGAGATGTCTGAAGGAATGTGTGCTCAGAGTTTGGATCCACTCTTGACCTTAAAATGAATGCAAAGAGGGGGCTGGAGAGATGGCCTAGCAGTTAAGAGTGCAGACTGCTCTTGCAGAGGACCCGGGTTCGATACCCAGCACCCACATGGCGGCCGAGAACCGTCTTTAACTCCAGTTCCAGAGGAATCTGACACCCTCTTCTGACCTCTGTGGCATTGCACGACACGGGTGCACAAACCTACATGCAGACAGTACATTCATACACATAAAAAAATAAACAAAAATTTAAAAAAATGAATGCAAAGAGTCAGGCTGTTTCTTCAATGTGGCTTAGAAAAGCTACATCACACACAGATCCTGCAGTCCCTCCTGTAAAGTGGCAGAGTTCAAAACAGCCCCCACACATCCTATATCCTTTAAATAACCTCCAGATTACTTATGCCTAATATAATGTAAATGCTGTATAAACTGACATCCTCCATTGTTTGGACAATAAAAACAGGAGAAAATGTGTCTGTGCATGTTCAGTTTGGATTTTTTTTCCAAATATTTCCTATCTTCTGTTACTTGAATCTGCAGCTATGGAACTTGTGGCTAAGGAGGGTTAAATTACACTTGGTATCAAGAATCTTCAAATGAGGTTCTTATACCTTGGAGAGTGTGCACCTAGTAGGGTACAGAAAGAAATCTTTAGCATTTCTAGTCACATTTTCAACTTGAAAGTATGAAAGTCTAGTGAAACACCCCTGTAATCCCAGCATGTGGGAGGTGGAGGGGAGGACTGGGAGGTTATGGCCAGCCTCTGCTTCATAGAGAGTTTGAGACCAACATGGGCTACGGCAGACCCTACCTCAAAACAACAAACAAAACATGAGAACCATAGACTTCAGTGTCATTTCCACAAGAGCCCAGCCATCTTCACTCAGTACAGGTGGCTGACAGCTCCAATCACACAGAGATGCTTGCGCTTAGTACCTAAGACAGAGTCTTCAGCCTACGCCTGGGGATAGTGATGAGGCCCTCTTCTGTTTCTTGTGTATTTTACTAAGCTACATTTTTTCTTTTTTCTTTTTTTTAATTTTTATTTATTTCTGTATGTGTATGAATGTACTGTCTGTATGCAAATCTGTGCACCCATGTCGCGGAATGCCGCGGAGGTCAGAAGAGGGTGTCGGATTCCCCTGGAACTGGAGTTCTCCTGGAATTGGAGTTTTAGACAGTTCTCAGCCGCCATGTGGGTGCTGGGGATCGAACCCAGGTCCTCTGTAAGAGTGGTCGGCGCTCTTAACCGCTAGGCCATCTCTCCAGCCCTAAGCTACATTTTTTCAAGGGCCCAACTGAAAAAGTGGTTTGATGGACTGTATTTTCAATTTTACATGAACTGATCATCATGAAATGGTAAGTGGCTTTAAATAAGCTCTGTAAAAGAACTACAAACAATGCTGGTAGCAGTACAGACAGAAAATAGCAGAGTTTTGACCATGTCTCTTAATTCCCCCTCAGAAAGGAGATAAAACAATAAGGTAATCAGATTTGACCAGAAGTTGGTAAAAGGAAAAAGATACAAAAGAACCTTGATAGTAATGAAACTTAGATCTTAGCTACTGTTCTTATCAATGACCTTTGCATGTGTGTATATTGTGCCTTGGGAAACTGGTGACAAGTATATTTATGTGGTTTATAAATAACTATATTTTTCTTAATGGGATTCAAAAATGTGGAGATCATTGACCTAGAACTTCGATACTCAAAGTGCAGTTTGCAATGGAATAATAGCCTGGCCTTCCCCTAGTCATTTGTGAGAAACGCAGTCTTGGGGTCCACCAAGCGGTGACCCACTGATGTGTACTTTAACCCCAGCAGTGGTATAAACATATTAATCTGAGAGGCAATGAAGCTTTAGAACTGACATCCTAAGCATGAGCATAAACACTTTAGCTCTTATAGTTCTAGACAACGCTTTCTGTTGAATTTTTGAAACCAAAGCTTATCATTTTAAATATCTATTATAAACACCCTTCAAAAAACACTAAAAACTCTCCCTGTAAGTCCCAAATCTTGTTAAATGATGTATGTACAATATCCCTAAAATAAGCATCCTGACCTCTGTGCTTTATTTACAAACTATGTAGCCAAGCCATATCTTTTTGATTCTCCCACCTCTACTTACTTTTGTTTGATCGTCTGCTTTAAACACGTAGCAAAGACTCTGCTTGTGGGCAGCATCTTCCTTAATGAGACAAGCGAAGTAACTCGGGTCGTGACTATTGTGAATCAGTTTATGAACACGATGAGGCTTGCACTCAAAGATGCTGGAACAGAGCAGTGGGTCCCACTGTTGACTTCTCCCTGGGTCAGGTTCACATCTCAGTCCAGAAGGTGAAACCCAAAGCCGGACTTGCTTGATCACAGGCTCCTTTTTGAAGCACTGTCCACTGAGTCTTCGTACCTCAGCTACCACCCACGGCAGCATGGGCATAGTGGTGAGAGAATGCACGGGTAAGGAGCCCACCAGCTGCAGGCCAAAGTCCACAGAGACAGCATTAGGGAATGGATGCTTCCTTGCTGTGAACGTGATTGCTTCCATGTTCAGAAAGGTCTGGAGATTCAGCAAAACCTTACCACTGTTTTCCTATTTTAGGGCAAGCAATCTATTTTATCCACGTCTGCGGCCAGAATCCTGAGGGAGAAAAACAGGGCATTAGAATTTAATGAAGTCACAGCAGTAGCTGCTTTCAGAGAGTTATTATTCTAGAACTTAAAAGTCTGAAACTCAAATGTAAAAAGAAATGGATATTGGTTCAAATAAACTCTGCCTAGAAAGAGCTTTCCCGAAATTCTATTACACATAAAACCTAGAAATAGTGTATCTGTCCCACTCATTATGAGATACAAAGACTCCACTGGGAATCTGCTGGTGAATATAGAGCCAGAAAGAAAAGCAAAGGAGAAAACAAGACAGCTCTGACAGCTATGCACCATGTGAGATTACTTAACAATTACTGTAGATAATTACTCTAAGAGAATAAAATTTAGTATGGGTGATTCCTCAAAAAAGAAAGCATGTGAGGAGATACATAAATATATGGATATATAAATATATGTATTTATATATCTCCATCCTCATAGTCTACTGAACCAGATCTCTTAAACAATTGACCTATTTGTGTTGGTATCAAATTTCACTTTTTTTTTTTTTTTAACTAAGAGCGCCTCTCATTTTAGGGAACCATTCCGCCACCAAGCTATAGCCCCAGGCCATCCTCAAATTTTATTTTCCTTTATTTTTTGAAGCAGAGTTGGAGGTTATGAGACTTTAATATAAACTTTAAGCACTACAGTTAGGAGAGCAGAGGTACTGAGGAACAAAGTGAGACCCAAGGATATGGGCGCAGGCTTCTCAAGAGAGTGGTCCCTATTTGAAATTTAAAAGGCTCACCCCTCTGAGTGTGTCTAGAGATGCCAAGCACAAACTTATGTTCCATTAACTTATACTCGGAGCTTATCATGCTCTAAACATTGTCCTAGAGATTATTTTTCTGTAATCCATGCACTGTGAGCCCTCGGTGCAGTACTTCTATCATTCCACCTACAGATGACGTTACCTCTCCTCGACTTAAACTCTCTTGACTGAATTGCCCTCTTGAATGTCAACAACCACAGTTGATTTTGTTTTGTTTTGTTGTTGTTGTTGTTTTGTCTTTTTTGAAACAGGGTCTCCATGTAGCCTCAGCTGGCCTGACTTGCTATGTAAGCCAAGCAGAGATCCGCCTGCCCCTGCCTCCTGAGTGCTGGGATTAAAGGCGTGCATCACCACACATGGCTACATTTGATGTACTTTAAGAGCTCCACCCAGTACCTGGCAAAAGCCATTTGTACAAAGCTCAGTTGCTTCCAGCATCTCAAGATCTATCCACTTGCCCCGTCTTCACTCCATGTGTCCCTCTGGAGTACTGACACAAGGAGAAACTCTATGAAGGCAGGGACTGCATCTGTCCCCTTCACCCTGGCTCCACACTGCCTGGCACAGTGCCGGACTCAGAGTAGGGCCTAAAAGGTGTGTTACAGATTTGTTCTTTTGAAGTTATGTGCGTGCACATATGTGTGTGCTATCTGTGGATGTATGCATGTTTTGTGGAGGTGCTTATGGAGTCCAGAGGTCAGATGCCCTGGAGCAGGAGTTATAGGTGGTTGTGAGCTGCCTGATAGGAGTGCTAGGAACTGAATTTATGAAAAAGTTCATCAGGAAGAGAAGAGATCTTAACACTTTCGACATTTTGTTCTAGTCCTCCCCTCTATTAGTTTTTCTTTTTGTGTGTGTTTTTGAGAAAGGATCTCCCTTTAGTCCCAGCTGGCCTGGAACTCACTCTGTAGACCAGGCTGGCCTTGCACTCACAGAGATCTGCCTGACTCTGCCTCCCGAGTTCTGGGATTAAAGGCATGGGCCATCACACCCAGCATGTATGAGTATTTTACCTGCATGTATAAAAGTGCACCTGTGCCAGGCCTCAGAGGTCAGAAAATGGTGTTGGATTCCCCTGGAACTGGAGTTATGGATCATCATTAGCCATGATGTGGGTGATCGAAACCAAACCTACGTCCTCTGGAAGAATAGCCAGTGTTCTTACCACTGAGCCACTTCCTCAGACCCCTCAAATGTACTTTTTTTTTTAAATTACTTTATTTTTTTCATTTTTTAACAATAAGTAATAATTTATGAGTACAAGTATCCTTCATGTAAAACCAATTTGCAAACAGTTGTGCCCAAACCCACACAGCCCATGGGTCCCACAATCCAGCGGGGGGGGGGGGCGCTTCTATGTTCAATCAAGTTGATCAAATGAGTGTCCAGACTATATTGCTGTAGTTTCACCATTCACCCCAATCGCAGCCCTTACATTCTATCATGCCCCTTTTCCACAGATTGTTCCCTAGGCTTAGAAAAGGGGCACAGGTGGATGGGAAGCAAAACAGTCTACTTTCTCTAGAGCTGTTGTCTTGGACTCTGGTCAGTTCTGGCTGTTTCCTTTCATGGGCTGACAGTTTGTCCAGGAATGACCTTTCAATCCTACTAATGAAGCACAAGCAATTAGATATATAGGTATTTAAACAGTAATAACTACTATGGTAGGTTACTTTGGTACAGACACAGATGTTTGGATTGTATGTTAATCCATGAATTACGTTTTTTTTTTCTGTAAAATATGACAGGGTCTTACTGTGGCTTATAACATCTCCTAACCTCTAGAGGATGTAAGCTTGTGGCATCAGCCATGGGTTATTCCTCCAAGGAGAGAGCTAATAGCCAATTAGATTTGGGATATACAGACATACGGCTGCCACTGCTGCACAGTAGTTCCAGGCAGGTGAGGTGTAGCTGGTGCTGACGGAGGAGTCTTGCTTGACTCAAGGAGACCTATATTTGCTTTACTGGTCAAATGTACTTTAAAGAGTGATCTAATTCTCTTCTATATCAAAAGAAGGATTAAGACAAGAATAAGGGGGAGAACAGGTATTTTTCCTTGACTTCGACCCTCCTTCAGCCACAAGTCTTCCTTTTCTCTTTTCTTTTTTCTCATATCATTTCATATATATTTTTTGTACAAGATTATCAAATCTAGACCTGTGTCCCTCACCCTATCCCCCCACCCCACCAGAGCTCATGTATTCTGCCAAACAAACATGCTTTTCATCTTCTCAGTCTTTCTCAAAACTCTCCATGTGGAAGTTGACTGTTTTGAGCAGAAGTTCACTGTTTCAGTCAGTTCTTTGATGCAGTCCTTTCTGTTGTTGTTGTTGTTGTCGTCATTGTTGTTGTCGTCATTGTTGTTGTTGTTTCCAATATGCATCACTCCCAACTACTTCGATAAAAGCTCAAGGGGCCATGCACAAGAAATACTTACAACTAGGTAATTGGCACTAGCATCCACAGATGAGAGATACCATTCATAATATGTTTTTCTGGGACTGTATTACTTCACTCAGCATGATGTCTTCTAGCTCCAGCCATTTTCCTGCAAAGCTCATGATGTCATCTTTCTTTACTGCTACATAGAACTCCATTGTGTAGATATAGCACATTTTCTCTACCCACTCATCAGTTGAGGAGCATTTGGGTTGGTTCCAGCTCCTTGCTATTGTGAAGAGAGCTATGCTTCAGGTGGTCTTGGGAGATCTCCCCCTTTTCTCTCTTTTCACGTCTTCTTGGGGAGAACCCCCCCACCAGGTACCTCCCTCTTGCTGCCCACTCATTTCTGTTGGGAAGTCCTTGTCTGCACTGTCCGGTCACTGAACCCATGACCTGAAGCAGTGAAGGCCAAAAGCTAGCTGGGAGGTCCTCAACTACCGTGCTCCTTTGAATCTCCCTTCTCTTTTCAAGTTTGTTTGGTATCCATGTTTGGGTGGGTGCGTGTGGGGGCATTTGCATGTGATGTGCACATAGAGGCCCGAGGTTGATGTCGGGAGTCAACCTGAACCTCTCTTCCACCTTATTCATTGAAGCAGGGTCTCTCAATCAAACCTGGAGCTTACAGATATGGCTAACTTGTTCTGGAGACCCCTGTCTCCACCTTCATAGCTTGGAATTACAGAGGAGCTATCATACTGACCTGGTATTAATGCCGATTATGTGGGTTCCAGAGAGCCCAACTCTGGTCCTCACGTAAGCATCTCCCCATTCCTGAACACCTCCTTTCTTGAGACTCTTCCACACCTGCCTTACCTTCAAGGTGTCTGTTGTCAGGTCTTTTGAAAAGCGCTCAACCTCTTTTCTTATTCCACTTGTTTTATCTTTGGACAATCTCATCTAGTATTTTGGTGCTGACAGCTCCATCCTGACGGTATGAACGGGAGACACTTTACTGCACTGCTCATTTGGGAGAGTTTGCACCTGGCTCTGAAGGCGGTCCTCTCAACTGCTGCCCAAGAATGAGCTGATCACAGGCCCTGGAATGATTCGCAAGTGTTGTCCTCCCAGGGGGCTTCCTTTCTGGGTTCAGACCTGCCATGCATATTCTATCTGCTCAGCTCATAGGTGCCTCAGCCTGAGTTCAGTTATTTTACAATGAACTTAGTCTCATTTTCCTCCTTCCTAGAACTTCTCTTCCTGCATCTCAGCAAACAGAGTAGCTATTCATTTTACTGATTTTGTTAGTTGTTTTCTGTTATTTTATCAAACACCGCAGACAATCAACTTATAAAGACAAAGAGTTGACTTGATTTTGGACCTTGAGTCTGTGATTGGTTGTGCTGCACTTTTTTGCAAGCTAGGACACATGGAGGACCTACACTACTTACATCATGGTTAGAAGGGGCTGGGGGTCACACCACGCCCTTCAAGAACACACTCTCAAATGACATGAAGGCCTCCCTCCCACAAGGCCCCACTTCTTAAAGGTCCCAGGATCTCCCAGGACCAAGTTTTCACCACATGGGCCTTCTGACAGCATTCTGGGTGCATGTGATAGCCCTAGCCAGAGTCATTGAGTTCTGTCCTCATCCCTTCAGCCCTCTGACTCTACCATATAAATATATCTGACCTTTTCCTACCCTAGGGAAAAGGTGCTCTGTCCCTCCGTCCATGTCTTGCATGTTTTGTGACAGTCATTTTGCTAACACCCTGCGTTTATCACATCACTCTGCTGAAATTCCCCCAGTCGCCGACCCCCCCCCCCGCAACTAAATTCTCTTTAGAATCCAAAACCTTGCATTCTCCCTAAGGTCCTCTTTCATGCACTTTGGGACTCTGAAGACAGGCCCTAAATAAGATGTGCTTTCTCATGGCAGGGTGCCACAGTGCACACTGTTCCTCTCTCTCTCTTGGGAACATCATACTGATTACTGATGAAAAAGGGCTTTAGATTTGGCTTGAAGCTAACAAGTTGGCCTTTCCCAAGTTAGCCTGCTCAGAGAAGAAATGAGATTCCTGCACAGGAAGGAAAGGATGACTGATTACTTGGGCCAACACCAATAACCAGAGATTTTTAGCTGATGCCAATTCCCTGACCCCACAGCCCCCCTCCACAGGCCTCACAAGTGAGCTATGGTAGAAGACGCTGGGCTTAGAGAACCTAAGTGCATTATTATGAGGAGTAATATGCCCTGCCCCTTGCACCAGAGGAGGATGTGCTTTTTTTTTTCCTGGTGTTTTTAAGGTATATTCCTGTGGCCCCAGCTGGCCTGGAACTTGCAATGTAGACCAGGCTGGGCTTGAACTCACAAAGATCTACCTGCCTCTCTGCCTCCAGAGTGCTGGGAGTAAAGGTGTGTCACCCTGTGAGGACACTATTTCTTTTTTTTTTTTTGGTCTTTTCGAGACAGGGTCTCCCTGTAGCCCCAGCTGTACTGGAACTCACTCTGTAGACCAGGCTGGCCTTGAACTCACAAAGATCCACCTGCCTCTGCCTCCCAAGTGCTAGGATTAAAGGCGTGCGCCACTGCGCCCAGAGAGGACACTATTTCTAACTTCCATAGCTGTTTGCTCTGGAAGTGTGATGGGAAACGTAGTTCAGAATAAAGGCATTCAGTATCTCTGCTCATGAGATGCACAGAAACATGAGCAACCGGTGGAGAACCAGCTCCCAGGCAGCCCTTTAATTCCAGGTCATATTTACAGGATGGCTCTTTCTTCCCAGGTGACCCAGAGCCACCATCAGCACACACATTATCCTAAGAGTCTGAATAGACATCCTTCAACAGGATTGCAAGCTTCACAAACTTTTAAGGTTTGGGGTTAGGAAAAATGATTAATAATAAAGCAATACTGAGAGCCTAAGTATATTTGATGACAGTAAGGGTCTCTGGCTTCTTTTAGTGTACAGTTACTCCTGATGATAGAAATAGTCCTGAAGTTCATATAATCCATTAAATAATAGTCTCTCTTCTCCTCATTCTCCTCCTCCTCCTCCTCTTCCTTCTTCTCCTTCTCCTTCTCTTCCCCTCTCTCCCCACCCCACCTCCATTACAAGTGAAAATGGCATTAAATGTCTGGCTTGACATCCAGTCCTGTAACTGAATCTGCTTTAAGTTCTAACTGTTGACAGCTGCTAATCCCAAGACATGTTTAAAGAAATTCTAGAATTACCACAAAGGACAAACCTGAGATCTACCAATTATTTTAGGTAAAGCAGCTATAAATCAGGTGGCAGCAAGCGCAGCAAAATTTCTCTCCGTTTTCTTGTCATTTAAATTCCTTAGTAAATAATCAATATTGAATTTGTCTTGCCATTTTATTGATAAAGGTAGTTGAATGCTTAAAGTATTTCACTTTTCAACTAGCTGTGTAACATTCTTAGTTTATCAGGAAAAAGCAAATTAGACCTTAATACTGCTTAGGAAATATTAAATTTAAGTTCAACAGCAGAAATAGTAACATTATTTATAAGTAATCCAGATTACTCATAGGTAAGCCTCATGGTCTGGATGTGAACTGGCCCCACAGACTCCTGTTTTGATCACCAGTGGTCCTGTTTGGGGAGGTTTCAGGAACTTTGGGATGTGTGTCCTAAGAGAAGTAGGCCACTGGGGACAGTCCTAGAAGGTAATAACCACCTCTTGGGTTCAGCCCAACCACTCTGCTTTCCCATCTGTCTAGAAGTCTGGAACCTCATCTTCCACTTCCACCAACACAGTGACCTACTCTTTCCACTGTGTGATGAACTGATATTTCCTGAAGCCATCGATTGCTTCTTGTTGTAATAGCAACAAGAAAGGTAACTAATGCAATGAGATTTGGAGTAACTTCGACTAGGTAAATAATTATATTATTTAAAAAAAATAATTATATTATTTTCAATCAAAAAATCTCATGATGCCGGGTATGGTGGAACACACCTTTAATCCCAGCACAGAGACAGCTGAATCTCTGTGAGTTTGAGGCCAGCCTGCTCTACATGGTGAGTTCAAGCCTACATAGTGACAGCCTGTCTCAAAAACAGTGTCATAGCCGGGCGTGGTAGTGTACACCTTTAATCCTAGCACTTGGGAGGCAGAGGCAGGCGGATCTCTGTGAATTTAAAGCCAGCCTGGTCTACAGAGAGTTCCAGGATAGCCAGAGATACAGGGAGACCCTGTGTCAAAAAGACAAAAAAACAAAGTGTCATGAAATAAATGAAATATTCCATAATCCTAGCAAACCATCACATTGCTGAAGACTACCCAAGCCCTGTCATTTTCACTCAGCCCCAGGGAGAACCTTTTGTACTTTAAGATCCAAGAAGAGTCACTGATTCTGAGGTCTCTTCTGTGTTATAGCCACAGTACACTGTGAACTATTTATTCCAGTGGGTTTTGACTTAAGTTCTGGTTAGTAGAGTCATGTGTGTACGAGCCTGACTTTCTACAGAGACCCTTAAACAAAGCAGCTACCCAAACATCCTTTTCCTAGAACACTTTAAATTATCTTATTAATGAGGTCTGCTTGCCACCCCCTTCTGGAAGCATGCACTTAGGATCGTAAAACTTTAAAGAGAGCTGGGTCCTTCAAAACCAGTTAGAAATTCCCCTCATATAGGAAATGAAGCAGCTGCATTCTGGAGAATCAGCTTGTCCACATTTAGTGACAGAATTGGGACACTCGAAATCCCTGAACTCTTATCCGCAAGCTGGAAAGAACCTCAATTTCCCCGAGAATACATTCAAGTGTGATGTTGAAAAAGCAAGTTATTTAACTTCTCCAGATCTGAAATTTATTCTTATAGAATAAAATAAGATCATCTCCAGGTTTCTTCTGTCTCTAAAATCTGGTGACTGTAATTTCCATAATGCATAATACCAAATGTCCTCTGCATTGTGTAAGGATACAAAGCTACTTCAGTCTTCCTTCAAGGATGAAAAATGTGGGAGAGGAAGACTGGGAACAAGAGAAGCCAGGGTGGAGGTGAAAAAGCTGTCTGATGGGAAGCCCCCCTCTTCCCAGCCCCAGGTTGCTTCATCCTGCAAACCACAGAGGTTAGATGGGGTTTTCCAGTAGCAAACAGCACACCAGCCTCTGAAGCTTCAGCCCCCAAGACCTCAAATACTGGTCAATGGGTGCTAGAGCTTAGGTGGTTTGATTGGATGCCACAAAGGATCAAGCTCTGAAGTATGGCACTCAGTGTGACGGTGCTGAAAAGTGGTAGAACCTTTCAGAGGAAGGACTCAGAGGGAGGTGACTGACTCATATGGCCTTACAAAGAGATTAGTACCTCAAGGACTGGGCCACTTCAGCAGGAGTGTATTAGTTCTCATAAAAGGTTACAAAGGAGCCTGGCCCCACCCCCTTTAGTCTCAGATATTTTAGTTATAGTGACACAAAATAGATTAGGCAGAGAAAAGGCTGGGAGCCTCTAGCCCCCAGCCAGGTTAGGAAACAGCTAACACAGATTAGCTACCTGGCCTCCCAGAAGCAGCAGGAAGTTCCCAGGTGGACTTCTTTCCTGTGGATCAATGCTTTATTTTTTTATTTTTTTTTTAATTTTATTTATTTATTTATATGTATGAATGTACTGTCTGCATGTAGGTTTGTGCACCCGTGTCGTGCAATGCCTCGGAGGTCAGAAGAGGGTGTCAGATTCCCCTGGAACTGGAGTTCTCCTGGAATTGGAGTTACAGACGGTTCTCAACCGCCATGTGGGTGCTGGGGATCGAACCTGGGTCCTCTGCAAGAGCAGTGGGTGCTCTTAACCGCTAGGCCATCTCTCCAGCCCGGATCAATGCTTTGCACAGGTGGACAGGTACCTGTGCAAAATTACAGTGCAACCTGAAATACCCTATCTCACACAGTAGGACCGCTGGCTTATGGACATGACTCGTCATGTCCTCCATAGAACCCCACTCCAGGGCCGTGGTCAGCCAGCAATGATTCAATCATTGATTGATTATATAGAATGTTTGTTTTATTTACTTTTTTAAAATTTTCTCTGTACTGGGACTTGAACCTAGGGCCTTGCTCACACAAGGAGTCCACTGAACTATATCCCCACCCCTTTTTGGTTTTTTAACAGAGTCTTGTTAAATTAACTAGGCTGGCTTCAAACTCTCCATCCTCCTGCCTCAGCTTCTAGAGTAGCTCCAAGTACAGGTGTGGACCATCATGCCAAACAATACATAATGTTCTGTTAAAGTTAAGAATGTGTTATTGGGGGGGCAGGACATTGTTTGCTTGGTTTGGGGTTTTAGAGACAGGGTCCCTCTCATGTTGCCCAGCTGACTGAAAACTCACTATGGACTCAAGGTTGACCTTGAACTTCTGATGTGCCTGTCTCCTCTACCTGGGTGGTGGGGATTATAAGCAGGCACTACCTCACCCAGCAGGTATTGTCTTCTGAGAGAGAAGTGGCTGTTGTTATCTTGATGGAAACAGCAACTCCAGAACTAAACATATACGTCAGTAGTAAAACATATTTCCTACATCCTTCAAAGTTTCAATGAAACCTAAGTGTCAAGATTATTTCCTATGGCCCAAAACTTTCCTAAGTATTTAAAGCCTGAGAAGAGATCCATCACCCTTAAATTTATGAACCAAACAACTGAAGGTTTTGACTTGAAAACGAAAAAATTTCTGTCTCTTGGGAAGCAGCTTCTTTAAACTATTTTCATGGAACGTAGGTTTGAAAAGCAAATACTGCAAAGGAGTTCGCAAGGGCGCAGTTCTTACTGAAGGCCACGTGTGCTGTCGCTGCTCCTGGGATCTGAATCCCCGAAAGCCTTGGCTGCTGAGGGCATTCAGTCATTTTAATGAACAGATTCTACTTCTACAAATTTTAATTTGTAAAACCAAGCACAGAACAGGGCTGACAGTCAGATCAAGTACTGGGATTACCGGTTGTTAAACTTGAGAAGGGCAGCAGACAGAAAGGGCAAAGCAACTGGGCCAGACACACACACGTGCATGCACATAGGGCCCCATGTGGACATACATGGTTCAGGTTTTCTTGGGGGACCTACAGAGAGATGCTGGGGGATGGGGATTTCAGAGCGCCATCATTTGGCGAGATAGAAGAGAAGCCTATTCACAGCAGCCCCCCAAGCATCTGGCTCTCTACATTGTCCCTTATTCTATCAATGAACTGTTGGGAAAGCAAACAAAACCCAGGCATCCTCGAGGCCTAGCCTAGAGGAAAACAGTCCAACAAAGAACAGCCACAGGCTCTGCAGGACCCTGTCCTGAACACAGCCTTCTAGGGAGAGGCTGCCTTCTGGGGAAGTAGGATTATCAAAGGCTAGACAGTGAGAGAAAAAGAGGTAAGCCTTTTCCCCTTGCCCGCACTATTCCCTCAGAATACCCTCACTGTGACAAAATGTGTCTTATAGGGTAAGAGGTAAGCACTGACCTGACTGTCACCCAGACAGAAGTGTTCCTGTGATGAGCAGTGAACCCTCAAGCTCTCAGTGAGGCAGGTCACAGAAGATGGGCAGGGAAGGCCCACTGCAAAGCTTTCCTTTGGACTTAATAATTCATAACTATTCTTTTCCTTCTACTGGTTTGCAAATGACTAAACAAATCCACAAAAAGGCCTTTTTTTTTTTTTTTTTGTATTTTTGAGACAGGGTCTCCCTGTATCCCCAGCTGTCCTGGAACTCGCTCTGTAGACCAGGCTGGCCTTGAACTCACAAAGATCCACCTGCCTCTGCCTCCTGAGTGCTAGAATTAAAGGCGTGCGCCACCACGCCTGGCCAAAAAGGCCATTTCTTTTAATTGTCACCTGATGATTTTTATGTCCTTTGAAGCACAAGTGATCCCTTTAATGTCATGCTGAGTCAGAACACTCTCCACTTACATCCAGCATTTCACAGGGTACTCTAACTCACAGCTGTGCCCACTCTCCAGTAGCCCATGGTGTGTCAGTGTCTACTTATAGATCAATTTAGAGAGTCTTATTTCCATAAAACTTGGTAGGAAAACAAGTAAGGAACAGACTACCAACATCAAGTTTCAAACAGTTGTAAATCACCAGTTTACAAATTCTTTCATGGAACTTCCTGGTTCCTTGGGACAGTCTTCAGGGTTCCCAGAAAGGAGCAGATTCTGAGCCATACCTTCCTAATCCAGAGCCCCCTAAATGCTAGGCAAAGACACAAGAACTCACCTGGTGAAAAGCAACTTGCGAGCTGCACAGCCACCTCTGGGAATAGCTACCATCGACCCTGAGCAAGCTCTCCAAACAGCAAAACCCAGGCGTGGCTGTTCTCCAACTCTGAGAAATCCCATTCACACGAGGGAAGGCAAGGGATCCCTACACCCTAAACAAGGGGTCCTTATCAGACTGGGCCTGTACGTTCACTGCAGGTGCCTCGAAAAGCACTTAGAAGTTCAGACTTGTAGAGATAGCTGAGTTTCATTGGGTGTGACCCATTTAAATCAGATCACATAAAAACTCCGGTTCAACGTCTGCTTATACTAATAAATGAATCTCGCAGTCATCAGAAAAGAAGAATGCAAGATGTGGGAGGTGAACGCCTGCCCATTAATTCAGGGCACTGAAAATTAAATGGTGAGAGGAACAATCATCACTTTCAATTTCTTTTCCTTTTTAAGCAACTTCCTTTAGAACAAGCCATTCTCAATAAAATCGCAACTGGGAAAGCCACATCTAGGTGGATTTCAAACAAAATGACACATCTTTCAGAAAAGAAGGAAACGGCAACGTGTGGCGAAGTTTGGGAGAGTCTCTTAAGCGCACAGCGATCCGGAAGCTGCTAGAAAACAATTTAACAGCCTTTCAAAATGACTGGGACAGGATGTGCCCATAGAAAGAAATGTTGCGCGCACAGAGAAGCTGCCAAACTTGCTATTGCAAAGTACCCTGAACTTTTAAAAGGTGCCCTGGGGTCACTCTGAACACCCTCTTCCCAAATTGGCCGCCTCTCTGCACCTTCGCCCAGGAGATGCTTGGTGGGAAGGAGAAGACAGGGGGGAAATGCCCGGCGGGAGGCAGGGGAGTGCGGGGGTAGAGAAGCCTGCAGGACCTGCCCTGTCGCTATGAGCACAAGGTCTCGGTTCCCTTTTAGCAGGAGACGAGGTGCCACAGAAATTCCTCCCCCATCGCGGCCCCCGGCGCACCCCCGAGGGACCCCGCAGCAACGCCCCCGGCACGGAGGACCCTGAGCTCAGGGGTGTGGTGGAGGTGGGGGCCGCACGGCGCGCCGGAGGGACCCGCCGTGCCTCTTACCTGGGCGTTTCAGAGCCCCCGGCGTGGCCTGGGAGCGCAGGTGTGGCGGGCAAGCGCGGCGGTGGCCTGGGCGGGCGGGGCATCCATCATCCCCTGCTGGCTGCGCTCTTCCCGCCACCGGCGGTTGGGGTGGGGACCGCTCAGCAGTAGCGCGCAGCTTCTCCTTCCCGCTGCTAGCGCCGCGGGTCCCAGGGCGGCTTGCAGCAACAGGCACCCGGGTGCAGACCGCGGCCGCGGCAGCAGCAGCAGCCACCGAGGAGGAGGAGGAGGAGGAGGAGAGGCGGAGGAGGAGGAGGAGGAGGGGAGGAGGAGAGAGGAGGAGGAGGGGAGGAGGGTAGGAGGGGGCGGGGGTGGGGGAGGGGGGAGGGGGAGGGAGGGGAGTAGAGGTGGTGAGGGGGGGAGGAGAGGGGAGAGCGGAAAGTCGTAGGGGGAGGAGGAGGGGAGGAGGAGGAGGAGGAGGAGGAGGAGGAGGAGGAGGAAGGAGAGGAAGAGGGGAAGAGGGAGGAGGGGGAGGAGGGAGGAGGGGGAGGAGGAGGTGTGGGCTCGCGGCTCGCGTTTCCTCCCAGGCGGGGCGAGCGCGGGGGAGGTGGGGAGGGGGGGCGCAGCCGGAATCTCCCTACGCGGTCCCTGGGGAGCAGAGACGCGGGCGAGGTGCTGTGCGTTCCCCGAGGCGCCGTGCGACTGTGGCTCGGCGGCGACGGCGCACGGACCGGCGAGTCACAGGCGAGCAACAGCTGCTGCAGTGCGGGTCCGCCGCGGCCTCCCTCCCGCCGGCCAGGGGGCCATCCTCGGCGGAAGGAGGGCAGTCGCACAGGGCGCGGGTGGCCGCCCCATCCTGCCCCAGCGCGGCGCGCCGGCCCTGTGTAGTCGGGCCCGCGAGTGATCCCGGCCCTCGCGGCGGGATGTGTGGCCGCACACCGCGTCCTCTCGGCGGCCTATTTATAGCAGGTGGCACTGCCCCGCGCGGCTCTGGCCTGAGAGGCTCTCAGCAGGTGGCACTGCCAGCCCAGCTCCGGCTCTTCTGCACGCTCTCCTCCCCCCTAAATGGCGAACCGTGCGCAGGACCTGCAGGTCACCCAGCCACCTGCCCTCCCCGAGTCACCTTCCTTCCTGGGCCAGGGTTGGGTGATGGTAGGGAGAGAGCCCAGGGACACCGGGCAGGAAAGTCGGGGACTCGCGCAAACAGCGGGGCTGACGTGCCCTCCCGGGTTTACGCGCCCCTAAACCCATCTCTGACCAGGTGCGGGAGTGACGCAGAGCCCGGCTGCTCGCTTTTTCCCTCCCAGCGCGCGGAGCAGTTACGCACGCGCGTGTACACACGCACGCACACACACACCAGCGTGCCTGCCCCAGCTCAGGTTTGGGAAAATCCCCAGCGATATTGGGGAGCCTCAGGAGAGATGCAAAAAGGGCCGAAAACCAGTGAGCCACAGAAGGCTGTCAAAGCCCCACCCCACCAGATTCAGGGAGCAAGCAGTTCCACTGAGGATCCCAAGAAGGTGGAGGACGCAACACCGCCTCCTGAGAGGAATGAAGAGCTGAGGGGGGGAGGTTGCTTAGAGGAGCTGGCAGTCCTCTGGAGAGAAGTGGCTGCGTACTTAGTTTCTGTTCTTTTCAGCAAAGAAGTTAGAAATAGACACAGTCCTGGATACTTTAATGAACAGATGTCTGTTGGTTTGTGGAAATTGTTCTGTAGGAGACCAGGTAAACCAGTTTAACCATATTGCGTCTGGCTGCATACTGTCACTAATTTGTTTTTACCTTGGACCCAATGGTACAGGTGCACTGTCACCTGCAGACCGGGCCTACCTCCATTGAGCCACCTCCGACCAGCTCAACCGTTTCAGGGCCATCACAGCTGCCTGTCAGAGATAGTAGTTGGCTATTTATTAACCGCTCTGCCTGGGAGCCACTGCTCTGGGAGAAGCGGTCAGGCCAAGGAGGGGACAGGACTTGCAGGATTCTACTCAATGCCCCGGCCAGAGCCCACCACTACTTTTTCTTGTTCTAACTTACTCCCTCCACCCCTCCCTCTTAGGGCCCAGGGTCCCAGAGTGCAGGGGCTTAGGGACAGGGATGCAGCTGAGTGGAGACCAGATACCAGAGGAAGGCAGTGGTAGGCTGGGGCAGAGGAGGGCCTAGGCCTCAGTCTCAGTGTTGGGAGGAGGGGGAACAGCTCAGAGATTTTTTGTGTGTGTGTCTTTTCGAGACGGGGTCTCCCTGTAGCCCCAGCTGTCCTGGAACTCACTCTGTAGACCAGACTGGCCTTGAACTCACAAAGATCCACCTGCCTCTGCCTCCCAAGTGCTAGGATTAAAGGCATGCGCCACCACGCCCGGCATGCTCAGAGATTTATAACTTAATGACAGATGACTGTTACTCCAATCCTAATCTGGGATAGTGAAGAGTTGATGGCTTCATGAAAGGCAGCAATTTCTGCATCACTTTTCTAGTTCACAGGAACAGTTAGTGCCCAGGAAAGATAATGATATTCTGTAGGACCTTCAGCCTTCTGGAAGCAGAATTCTCAATAACATAACATGCAACAAAGAATTCTTAACTTTTTTTTTTTTTTCCTGAACAGCCTTACTCTCAAAAGCAGGGGATAGCCTGCCTGCCTGGCCCTTTTGGTTTCTAACAGCACTGGAAGAAATAGTAAAGGCCTTGGAGCAGAGGATGATACATGGAATACAAAGTAAACTCCTTCAAACAGGCAGAGATCTGCAGCCCCCATAAAGAGGTCCAGGCTAAGAGCTGAGCTTGTAGTTACAAGTACTTTTGCTATAGGAAGCAAGTGGTTCCTCCTCAGGATGTGTAGGCACAGGATTCCAAACAGTGCCCCTAACACCATCTACCAAGGGGCTGCACCTGCATGATGGCAGCAAGGAGCTCCCTCTGAGCCATGGGAGACTTTGGGCTGGTGAACTTTAAGTCGTCAATGACAGAGTAAAGCAGAAAAAAGGGTTAACAGCTTCCATGCTTTGGCCTGTCCTGCTTCTCTGGGCTTGTCTGGAGACCTGAGAGAATGAGTAGGGATGGACATCATCCCACAGGAGCACTTGGCATTGGCAACAGGGCATTAGTGACTGCCCTGGTGGCTTGGTGGGTGAAAAACCTCTGACCAGAAAATATCAATCATAGCAGCTGCTTGGTCCATCTTTTGATAACCCCTGTCCCTCACTCCCACTCCACAAGCTCCTCTGCAATCCCCACACACAGCATTCTCTTGGGGCTTCCCTAGAGCCATGCCTGTGCTCCAAGTTTAGTCATTGGCAGCATAATCAATTACTTATTGCCAAATGCTAGCAGCACTAATACCAGCTTTAAGGTGACTGCAAGCTCTAGAAAACTGAATCAAAGATGCAGTCACAGTCAAAGAGAATAGAGGCCACTTGACCCTGAAAATGTTAAGGAAAGGCTGACAGGATGCCTCAGTGAGTAAACCATTCACCACGAAATCCTACCAACCGGACTGAGTGTGATCCCTGGAACCCACATGAAAATATAATAAGAGAACCAATGCCATGGGGTTGTCATGTGCGCACACACACAAATGCATAATGCTAGTGATCATAATAAGTAAACATTTAAAAAGTTAAAGATCTCGGGGCTGGAGAGATGGCCTAGTGGTTAAGAGCGCCGACCGCTCTTACAGAGGACCCGGGCTCGATCCCCAGCACCCACATGGCGGAGAACCGTCTGAAGCTCCAATTCCAGGAGAACTCCAGTTCCAGGGGAATCTGACGCCCTCTTCTGACCTCCGCGGCGTTGCACGACACGGGTGCACAGACTTGCATGCAGGCAGTACATTCATACACATACAGAAATAAATAAAATTAATAAAAAAAATTTTTTAAGTTAAAGATCTCATGTAAATCTATATTAAAAGTCTTTGGTTAATATAGAAAAGAGAGCTTTAACAAAATAACTAGAGGCTAGGGATGTGACGTGGTTGGTAGAGTGCTAGCCTAGCGGTCTCCAGCACAGCGTAAAACAGATGTGGTAGTGCACTCCTAGAACCTGGCATTCGGAAGGTGGAGGCAGGAAGAACAGGAGTTCGAGACCAGCCTGGGTTATATGAGACCCTTGCTCCAGAACAACAACAACAATAAATAACTATTATCAGATCTAAAAGAAATATTTTCTTCCTTTTCTCCTTCCCTTCCTCCCTCCTTTCTTTCTCTTTCTTTCTTTCTTTCTTTCTTTCTTTCTTTCTTTCTTTCTTTCTTTCTTTCTTTCTTCCTTCTTTGAAGACAGGGTCCCACTATGCAGCCTGGACTGGCCTCAAACTTGAGTCCTTCCTACCTCAGCCCCCTGAGTGCTGGGACTATAGATATACACCATGTCTGGCTACTATTAAATCTAATATGTAGGTATTTAAATGTTCATATTCCTGGGGAACCCAAATTCTAATTAATGCCATACATTTGTACTTAACTTCACACTATGCAATTTGAGGTAAGAGTTCTTAATCAGTGGGCCTTTTCCAAAACTGATATCAATAAAGACAAAAGTTAAGATTACACTGAATAGAACCCCAAGAGAACAAAGTGGCTTCCCCATCTGCTCACTCTCCCTGGCTGCGGGCAACTCTCTGGAGCCCTGGGTGGACAGGCTCCTGACTAACTCCATGGTCTGTGGGAAAACATGCAAGGCTGGGAAGCAGGATGTGTTTCAAGCGTGGAGGAGCTGGCCTTAAAGCACCATGCTGCCTGACTGGCCACCCTGCCTGTTCCAGCATACGTTCACTGCTGCAGAGGACACTATGTCCGTGTACCCTAATTAGCTTTAAGAACGGCTCTTCATGACAGGAAAACAGATCACAGTCAAGAGCAGAGTCTGGGCCACACTGACTTGACTCCATGCTAGGTTCTTGAAGTTGCTTTCTGAAAGGCTCAAGAATGGCAAAATACAATGCTGTAAAAAATTAAAATGATAACCAAGGCAGATTTTGGAATATCAGCAATTTGAATAAACAGAAGTTTTACTGCATGAAGCACTGGTGCTTGCTATGGATGGGACAATATAAATCCACTAGGGATGAGAAAGGACAGCCTGTACCCTCCAGCCTTGGAGCAGAGCGTCTGTGAAGAGTCTGATCTCCTTTTATGGACAAAGCAGATCAAACTCCGGGCACTGGCTGCACTTCTTTTTCAGGAGCCTCTTCTGTCTGTTGTGGCTCTGTACAAATGACCCCTGTACACCCTTCCACACAGCTGTCTGATGAGATCCGGCCTTGATGTGGAGTTCCCACTTCCCACCCGAGCCAGTTATGTATCTGGGCATGGAGCCTTCCACAGAACATTAGACTGGGTGGCACAGCACCCTTTAGCGTAATTCGTGAACTAATCTAAGGCCAATGAGAAATTTTTTCTCCGAGCTAATTATTGATTGATGATTTCGCTCAAACTGGGTAAGGTGAGCGACTTGCCAGCCCGCAGGACTGCTCTTCACTTCACCCAGTGCCCAGTGCCGTCCTGCTCCATCATGTGAAATCCCAGCTGGAACGGAGCAGCTGGCTGACTGCACTCCCTCTTCAACCCACAGTCTACCCACAACATAGGATTAAAGGATCAGTTGGGCTGTTTGAACCTGCCCAGGGCTTCTCAGAATTCTCAGAGTAGAAGATCTTTCCCCTTCCGAACCCCACCTCAACTCCTGTACGTCATCACCTTGGCTTATTCTACCCCTGCAATACTAACCTGATTGCCACTCAAAGCTACCCAGGCATATTCCTGTCCTCGGACCTTTGCCCTCTGCCTAGGGTGCCTTGCCTTCAGATGCCCCATTACCCCCTAGTTACTTCATTTTCTCAAGGCTTTGTTTAAATCTTATTCTCTCCATAAGGCCTTTTTTGATCTAGTTCTTAAAAGAGAACCACTATTTTTACACACACTCACACAGACTCTAAAAAGGTTTTAAAAAGATTACATGCCAGGCATGGTGGCACAGGCCTTTAATCTTAGCACTCGGGAGGCGGAGGCAGGCGGATCTCTGTGAGTTCAAGGCCAGCCTGGTCTACAGAGTGAGTTCCAGGACAGCTGGGGCTACAGGGAGACCCTGTCTCGAAAAGACAAAAAAAAAAAAAAAAGATTTCAAGTGTATGAGTGTTTTGTTTGCATGTATGTAAGTAAATTACATGTATGCAATGCCCATGAAGGCCAGAAGAGGGAGTTGGATACCCTGGAACTGGAATTACAGACAATTGTTAGCTGCCATACGAGGACAGGGAACTGACCTTTGTCCTCTGCAAGAGCACCCAGTGCTCTTAACCACTGAGCCATCTCTGCAGCATCCCCCCCCCCCCCCGCACTTCTTACCTCTTTTATTGTTTGCTTTTTCTATACTTATTGGTCTTTTATATATCTTATTTGTCACCCACCCTTCCCGCCACTGCTTTGTTTTCAATGCGTAGACTAGATGCCAGCACATAGTAGGCATTCACTAGCTATGTGCAGAGTGAGCGAGTGAATAAGCATAATTACGACACAGGGCATCACTGAGTTCACTGAAGCTTTTCTCAGTCCTTGAACCTCGCTGGCATTTCTCAGCTGTGCTGAGAGGTTGGTCAGACCTTGCCCCAGGGAAACTGAAAGCTAAAACATGTGACTCCTTGTTTAACTGTCAACACAGGATCTGATTTTCAGAGACCTGACAAAACTGCAAAACAGAGGAACAGCTGAGGCTTGAGTCATAAGCAGGATTTGATAAAAGCTTGACAAAAATATGCTTTAACAAGGGGCCTACATGGAAAATATACAGCACGACACGGGTGCACAGACTTGCATGCAGACAGTACATTCATACACATACAAAAATAAATAAAATTAATAAAATAAAATAAAATTAAATTAAATTAAAATTTAAAAAAAAAAAAAGAAAAATATACAGTCCAGCTGCTTCCCCCAGAATCTGGTTTGCATGAACTCATTCCTTGCCATGTTAATCCTGGTACCTGGACTGTATCTAGACAAAATTCTTTGGTTGAATTATTATTTCACTGGTCTATATCAGGAGAATATTTTTTATACAAATTCCCCATTCAGTCTTGGGATATTATTAAAGATGTTGTTTAATACTTTGTATAATGTGCCCATAAGAAGACAGAAAATGTTTCTCTCGCTGCTGTATCAGGAAAATGTGCCTCTCTAACAGGCTGTGGCTCCATGTTTGCACGGCTCAGAGGGTCCAAGGGCAGATGTGCGACTCATTGCTTGGTAAGAGTTAAAGTCATTTTATGTACTAAGAGATTCAAAGATGCCTTTTCTAAGCCAACGCCAGCTTAGGCCACGTCTCATCCACCCAATACAAAATATTACATCAATAACAATGAATTTCATAAACTGGAACTACACTGCCCTGAGTTTTGAGCTGATCGTCTTCCCACTTTATAGGTATTAACAAAGTATTTCTTTTTTTTATTTTATTTTACTTATTTTTGTATGTGTATAAATGTTCTGTCTGCATGCAAGTTTGTGCACCCGTGTCGTGCAATGCCGCAGAGTTCAGAAGAGGGTGTCGGATTCCCCTGGAACTGAAGTTCTCCTGGAATTGGAGTTTCAGATGGTTCTCGGCCGCCATGTGGGTGCTGGGGATCGAACCCGGGTCCTCTGCAAGAGCGGTCTGCACTCTTAACCGCTAGGCCATCTCTCCAGCCCCAAAGTATTTCTTTTATAAAACAATGGTGATTTTTTTTTGTTTTATTTTTGTTTTCAATGTCTTTACTTTGTTAAAAGTATCTCTGTCAATTCCTAGCTTTGGGAGAAATATTATTGGCTTAGAAAATCTAAAGTCTTGAAGAACTGGCTTCTACTGTACCTAAGCTTCATTCTACCTCAGCCAGTATCTTGTCCTCGAGGCTGGTTTCATATATAATATGATATGATATGATATGATAAATTTGCTGATTTTGTCTTGAATGCATTTAAGCCATCTTTGATCATCTTGAGAGACAGCAACATTAATGAGGGTGTAAATGGATAAATGATAAGTGAATAGACAGGAGACAAATGACATCTGCCCCCTTTGCGTAGCCTCCAGCTCCTCACAGGGCCAAACGCTCCTCTTCCCCGTCACCCTCCATGCTGTCTGCAACGCACACCATGCATTGTCACTGATCTGTCTCTTCTTCTTCAATTCTTTCAGTAGACTTTAAGGGGTAGGGATGAGTTTTCTCTTATCCTTATTCCATAAAGGTTAGAGAATTTAAATGAGTTGTCCTAAGATAGAAAACTTATGTGGGAGAGGTTGCAATTGTAACCTGTCTATAAGCCTAATTTTGGTTGCAGACCTATTTCTTTTCTTCTAAACCCTACCACTGCCCTTCTAATTGCTGGCTTTGAGCATGATATTTCATGGAGTTCCTTTGTTTTGCTAATAAGAAATGGAGAGGCTGGTTCTTTCCTTGGCTTTCTAAGCAGCCTTCCACAATGTCAGTGGAGCTGATCTAGGTGAGCCTTGGCTGGGCCTCGTTACAAGCATTCCTGGAAGCAGGGTCCCCTTGATGAGCATGTCATGAAGAGCTTTGTTATAGCATAGCCTCCTTTCAATCCCTTTTCTATTGCATAATAATTCTTATTGTGGAAGCTTGCTTCATTACTTAGCAATTTCCTTTAATATTAAAGCTAAGCTAGAGATGTTCAACCTCTTCTCATTGGCCTGTTACTAAATATACACTGTAGGGCAAAGTTCCCCTATGTTCAGGAATGTGGGTCCTTGCCTAGGAGGCTTAGAGATAAGGTGAAGAGGGAGCCAGCATTTACCGAGATTCCTAAACACGCGGATCAGGACCACAGTGGGCTTGGTAGGCCTTCTCAGCACAGAGACGGCTTGAGAGATCGCCCACCTCCTCGTGCCAGCTGTTGAAACAGGACACTGCATCTCTCTCTAGCATGTGCAACTTTTTAATTTAGTTGATGTTTTACTAAAGGCCCACTTGGTAAATATTTCAGGTTTCACAGGCTCTCTGTCCCAACTTTTAATTCTGTCTTGATGCAAAAGTAGCCCTGGACATAAAAAAAAAAAAAATTGAATAAGGCAAAATGTTCTGTTGGACATGGACCGAAATTTGAATTTCAGAAAACATTATATAATATGTGTGTGTGTGTGTGTGTGTGTGTGTGTGTGTGTACGTTTAACAACAGAATCTCACTATGTACCTCTGTCTGGGCTAGAACTCACTACATGACCAAATTGATCCCAAACTCAGAGAGCTCTGCCTGCTTCTGCCTCCCAGTACTGGGATTAAAGGTGTGCATCACCTTGCTCAGCCCTTTTTTTTTTTTTTTTTTTTTTTTTTTNCTGTAGCCCCAGCTGTCCTGGAACTCACTCTGTAGACCAGGCTGGCCTTGAACTCACAAAGATCCACCTGCCTCTGCCTCCCAAGTGCTAGGATTAAAGGCGTGTGCCACCACGCCTGGCTCCAATTTTTGTTTTTATGTACCATTTATTTCCTACTGTTTTGAGGCTTTGTTTTGTTTTGTTCTTTGAAATGGTCTTGGTTTGTAGTCCAGGCTGGCCTTGAATTTGTGGTCCTCCTGCTTCAGCGTCCCAAGTGCTGGGATTAAAGAATAAGGCCATCTTCCCTTGTTATATGTTATATGTTATGTGTGTGTGTGTGTGTGTGTGTGTGTTCTTCCCACATTAACAACGGGGGAAGAGCCTGAATTGTAACAAGAACTGCTGTAAGTAACTTTCCCCCTCCGATTTTTAAATTTTATTTATTTATTTATTTATTTACTTATTTATTTATTTATTTATTTATTTTGGTCTTTTTGAGACAAGGTCTCCCTGTAGTTCCAGCTGTCCTTGGAACTCATGATGTAGACCAGGGTGGCCTTGAACTCACAGAGATCTGCCTGCCTCTGCCTCCCAAGCACTGGGATTTAAAGGCATGTGCCACCACACCTGGCTTAGTATTTTCTTTATTTTATGTATATGAGTGTTTTGCTTGCATGTAGGTAAGTGCACCATATGCATGCAGTGTCCGAAGAGGCCAGAAGTGTGTGCTGGAGCCCCTGGAACTGGAGTTACAGGTAGTCGTCAGCCTCCATGTGGATAGTGGAAATGAAACCCGGGTCCTCTGCAAGAGCAGCCAGTGCTCTTTAACCATGGAGCCATCTCCTCAGCCCTAGAAGTAACTTTTAAAAATGCATTTTTAGGCACTGGAGAGATGGCTCCGTGGTTAAGAGCACGAGCTGCTTCTATAGAGGACCTGGGTTTGATGCACACATGCAGGCAAGCTCATAGACGTAACAAATAAAAATAAATGTTTTAAAATGCATTTATATTTTTCATTCTAGTTCACTGAACTCTTGGATTCTATATACAGATCCTTTGGAAAAAAAATGTCTGATATTAAGAACTCCTGAAAAATTAGTCACTGGACTTTGTAAATGGCTAAAGTCACCTTGTCTTCCCAGCACTCCTGGGCAGGAAACTTATACCTGTCCCGCTGGCTAGCATCCAGTGAAGGACCAGGTGGCTGCATGGACTTTATTTTAAAAGATGAGGAAAGAAATCATCCTGTAAAGTTGAGGGTAGGGGATGGAGTTATTAGAATACTCAGAATCTGTGATGATCATTATTTTTTTTTTTGAGACAGGGTCTCCTGGAAGCCCAAGCTGAACTTGATATGCAGATCAGTCTGGAGGCCTTGATCTCAGAGAGATCCAGCTGCTTCTGCCTCCCCAGTGCTGGGATTAAAGATGTGCACCGCCATGCCCTGCAACCATTTTTTTTAAATTCAGTGCTGCAGTCTCTTTCCTTTTCTTCCTTCTCTGGATCTTTCTGGCGTTTCTTTTTGTCGTTTTGTTTTCTCCTACAGGGAGACTAGGACGTTAATCTAAGAGGCTATTTTCCTTCAGCATTGAAATAACTCCAACCTTTCAGAAAATCTATACATCAGGAATTCAGCAGTTATGGAATGTCAGAACAACCATTCCTCCTTAAATGGTTGGGATTTTGCCAGCCAGGGTAGGAGAACTTAATCAAAGTCAGTAACACTTCCTAAAGTGAAGTCTTTCAAAAGTCTTTAAACCTTGTTCCTTTCAATGAGATTTCTGTAGGAGGCCATAGCCAACAGTGGACAGCTGAAAAAGACAGCGCCTGAGCAGGGCGAAGGCATCTGAGTCCAACGGACATTAGTGTGGGTGAAACAGAGTGGAATGCTTTAAATACAAACAGTTGAATTCCAAAGGAAGCCAGGGTTGGGGGGAGGAAGGAAGGAAGGAAGGAAGGAAGGAAGGAAGGAAGGGAGGGAGGGAGGGAGGG
>VZQC01005988.1:1103567-1135352 GCA_009823505.1 Rhizomys pruinosus
AAAAAAAAAAAAAGAGCCAGTTTCTTTCTCAGCTGAGAGCCGAAGACTTCTTGGATCTGCCAGTAAACTTATCCTTCTGGTTGCTCTGACTTGGGCTCGTGTATCTTTTATTTTATTTTATTTTATTTATTTCTGTATGTGTATAAATGTACTGTCTGCGTTAAAAATGATAAACCGGGTGTGGTGGGGCACGCCTTTAATCCTAGCACTTGGGAGGCAGGGGCAGGCAGATCTTTGTGAGTTCAAGGCCAGCCTGGTCTATAGTGTGAGTTCCAGGAAAGCTGGGGCTACAGGGAGACCCTGTCTCGAAAAGACCAAAAAATAATAAAAATAAAATAAAAATGAAAGTTCCAGGGGCTGGAGAGATGCTCAGTGGTGAAGAGCACCGGTTGCTCTTGCAGAGGACCTGGATTCAGTTCAGAACACCGACATCATGGCTAGGAGCCATTCTTAACTTCACTTTCAGGGGATCTGATGCCCTTTCCTGGCCTCCTCGCTCACCGGGCATACATATGGTACACACACAAGCATGCAGGCAAAACATTCATACCCATAAAATTTCTTGTAAAAAAAATCTGAAAAAAGAAATAAAAGTCTAAGGCTGACTCACACAGGAGTATGACACAGGAATACAGATGCTGGGATCAAGCTAACACTATTAACACTGAGGCAGGATGGTAAGTCAGGGAAAATCACAGGAACACAGGAAGAGGGAGCCCCTCACTCTGGGGTCTGGGTGAAGCTTCTCAGCTGAAAATCAAGACTTCCGGCACAACTAGCAACATTTTCTGTGAAGATTCTGACACACAATATTCCTTGAAGGAATGTTAAAATAACAATAAATCAGACTTAAATGGGAAGGGATGTATGCTCACTCCGCTTCTGGATATTTCCCGGGAATCACATAAGCAAGTCTATTAACATTTGTTTACAGTGAAGACAACCAGTTTCCTGCATCCCTGTGATCTAGAGTTATCAACTTTAGTCCCTCCTGTCAGTGTTAAAGTAGCAAAACATCCCATAAGATGAACTGCTAAAAAATATCTCTATCTGTTGGAAGACCACCCACCTTCTCCATCTCACTGAGTAATCACCTGGTCATAGGACCACCCAGTGTCATGTCCCCATTCGTCCAGCGAAAGAAGACACAACACGAAGAGCGATCTTCCTCAAGCAGTTTATTCGGGTACCCTTACATCCACTCTATCCCTTTCCATTCCCGGTTCACCACCTATAAGGCATGTCACAACCAATCAACTTCCACCATGTGGGTCTCAAGGATAGGATATCTCTATGCAGAACAGAGGGCTTCAGCAAGGCCAAACCAAATAAGGACATGTTTACTGCATGGAGTGCTCACCCCCGTGGGGGTGGGAGGCAGAAACCGGCACCATCTTTGAGGTGCGGCACTTCGCATCTCCCAACAGTTCCCCCTTTTTGTTTTAATAGAGCATGGTCTCGAGGCCACAGATGGCTGAATTCAACAATCCCCCCTGTCTTGGGATCATTCCTCCATTAAACCCGTCATAGGATACCCCATCACCCTGAGGGTTCCATGCCTTAGGTAGAAGGAAAGTTGCCCGTCTCTGAGTAGGATCGTGAAGACATTCAGGGGCAACACGACCTTTAAGATTTTTGCATAATTGAGAGCCAAGCTTGTGGGGAATGTCTATCTTCAATGGCAGCAAAAGCCTGTGCTAGTAAAGCCATGTTCCGCTGTCGAGATACTCTCATTTTACAAAGACACCACAGGAAGAGGAAAGATACGAACAACATTACGCATGCCAAGGATCCCAACCCCGCCCATTCCTTGAGATGATTCATGGCTGTTGAGATCCAGGATGACAGTCCGATGGCAAGGTCCAGGTCCACTCGCGTTGAATATCTACTGTCACTATTTTCCACTCTTGAGTTGGGTCACCAATCATCAAACTGCTAGGATCCAGTTTCCTAGCAAGATAGCTAGAAAGGTTGTTTATAGTTATTTGCAGCATAGGAAAAGTTATTTACTCTGAATACTTAGTACGCAGAGGCCTAATGTTTAAATTCATCATTCCTAATTGGGCTATCTGTAAAAGCACTTTGAGCTGATCCTGCACCAAATAAACCCTTAATTGAGGACATTAAGAAGCCGTGTTCAATATTTTAATTTCTGTTGATTGTCATAGCCTCCAGCAACACCAGCGACAACATTGTTAAGTGCAGCGCTTGTCTGAACAGTTGACGCCAGCGAAAACTGCGCAGCTGTAGCCACGGCAAGTGATGCTTGCGATTGCACGGAATACCACCGCTGAGAAAGGTGGTAGAACTTCCAGCATAAGGCATAAAAACAAGTCCTGTTACCACAGTGACAATTTTAATTCTTCATAGCTTTTCCATTATATAAAGAGACACAAACAAAGGGGGCCATACGCATTACAGGCATGGGTTGAAAGTGCCAAGCTCCCCTGGTCATGTGGCATTGGACCGGCTTGGTCCCGCAGAGGGGGTGCATCAAACCACCTCCTGTCTGGTTTGCATATGTACACCAATCACTTACTGGGATATGTTAGTAATCATTTGGAGCACAGTAATCCGTTTGGGGCAGGTGTATTGGTCTCTTGGTACTGCTGCTAAAGTGTCATCTAATGGTCATGATTGCAAAAGGGGGCGGTAGGGAAACTTGTGCTGAATGGGTGCTGGGATAGGTTTAGGGAAACTGTCATAGCCCCCAACGAAGCTCTTCCGTAATTCCCAATGGGCCTGCTGCATCCATCATCAACGAGTCATCACCACACTTCCACATCTTGAACACACTCGAGGGAGCTTTCTGGGATCCAAAGAAGTTGTTGTGATCCTGAGGAAAAAACACAGACAGCTCCCTCTGCCCATGTTTAGGACTCGGCGTCGGTCCATTCCAACTGTCCTGGAAGATATATCCTTTCCATTCACATATCTTGTTTCCTTCCTTCACCACACTGAGTCGATCAGCAAGAGAATTATTATTATGTCAAATTTAAACACAATTTAAAGTGAGAACGTGAATAAGGAGCCTAGCTTTTGTGGCTTTTTCTCTCCAATTTTTTTTTTTTTTCCAGGCTGCCCAAGCTTCAAAGCAATTGTGTGAATGCTCCAAGCGCTGCCTGCCCTCTTTCCAATTCTGGACATAGCACTTATCCCCAAACAGCACACACGCCTCCATTGATGGGCAGATACCAGCTTTAAGAGTGCCTTGCTCCCACGCAAAATCAAAGATCTCTCCCCAATTTATCCCAACTTGTTACTGTCAAACTCTCTGACACTAAGAACCAGGGGCAATAAGTCACATTCTGTCAAAAAATTATCAATGTTTCCTTTTTAAGTTTTAGCCCCTTTGCCTTAAGCAAGTCTTTGAGGGCATAAAAAATTGGGTGTGGTGGTGAGTTCCCCATGTTATCTCCTTTGGGACACCGCCTGCAGAATACTGAGAAAAACGATTACCCAGAAAGAAAACTAACAAACAGACTCCCAGCAAGAGTAGATATACTTTCATCTACTGATCTTGGCTCGAAACTCCAAGCTTTCACTTTTGATTTGCCAAACAGACTTCCATCTATGATCTTGGCTCGCAAATCCAAGAGCTTTCACTTTTATTTGCCAAAAAGCGAATTTATCCTTGCCCCTTTACCCGGTCTTTGACTTGTCGCTCACCTCGACCTTTATCGTCCCTCCTTACCTGGGACTTACCGGAGCCACCCCGACTGCCCGAGGTTCTGATCAGAAGCGAGGTTCCCCGTACGGGCCACCACTCGTCGCGAACCCCTTCGTCCAGACGAAAGAAGACACAACAGAGAGCGATTTCCTAGCAGTTTATTCGGGCACCTTACATCCGCTCTCTCCCTTCCCTTCCCGGTTCACCACCTATAAGCATGTCACAACCAATCACTTCCACCACGATGGGTCTCAAGGATAGGATATCTCTATGCGAACAGAGGGCTTCAGCAAGGCCAAACAAAAAAGACATGTTACTGCATGGAGCGCTCACCCCCGTGGGGTGGGAGGTGGAGAAGCACCATCTTTGAGGCGCCACGCACTTCGCAGCTCCCAACAACCCGGGAAGGTAGGTTCACCTTAAGTCATGCTCCGTAGATGGGCAGAATAACTAGTGCATTAATAAGACACTGAACTCTGCCTGCTTGGAATCCCTCATAGCACAGTGTTTCTGGGCCCAGCCATAGACATGAGGTCTCCTAAGACTTGACCACTTTTCTTACTTTTTCAGAAAAGTGTACTCTTTCCTTTCTTCTTACATCCCTTCTTTTTTTTTTTTTTTAAATTTTTTTTTTTATTATTATTTATTTCTGTATGTGTACGAATGTACTGTCTGCATGTAGGTCTGTGCACCCGTGTCGTGCAATGCCGCGGAGTTCAGAAGAGGGTCTCGGATTCCCCTGGAACTGGAGTTCTCCTGGAATTGGAGTTACAGACGGTTCTCAGCCGCCATGTGGGTGCTGGGGATCGAACCCGGGTCCTCTGCAAGAGCGGTCGGCGCTCTTTCTAAGCATGCTTTCTCTGACTCCTTAGGCTCCCACATCGCCTCGTATTTCTTTACTTTTTCTCTAGTTTCCTTCTCCCGACCATGTCTGCCCTGTGTCTGACCTCCATGCAGGCTCTAAACCAGCATGGCTTCGTGGATTTTCCCCTTCTCCCCTCCATTCTCCTCCTAGGGACACCTGCTGAGATTTTCAGCCTGCTTTCCCTGAGGATTTTTCTATAAAGCTTCCAATTGAATCTATTCTTAAATTCTTTTACGAATGAGACTAAGAACTCTCTAGGGGATACTGCTTCTCCACTGTATCATCAGGTACGTGTCAAGAACTACTCTATGATTTCACTTAAGTTCCTTCTCAACCAGGGCTGGAGGGATGGCTCAGTGGTTTTGAGCACTTGGATGAGTTCCCAGTATCCACAGGCTCTCAACCTTTGGTAACTCCAGTTCCAGGGATTCTGCTGCCCTCTTCTGGCCTCTGTAGGCATTGCATGCACAAGGTGCACTTAAAGCCAGGCAGGCAAAATACTCATGCCCATAAAGTAAAAATAAATAAAATTTAAAAAGAAGTTATCATAGGCTTTAAAACAAACCCCCAAATTCCTAGCAATTGTCTGAAGATAACTTCAAAAATCACCAGCATCTTACATATGGCTACTGTAATTATAAAGAGTACAGTTCTCCCTTGAGAGTCCAATACCTACTTACACTTGGATATGCCTGGAGCACTTTTTCTGTTTATGTATTGATGTCTGTGCTTCTGTTTGTTTAAAATGTCCTTTAACTCGAACTCTGCCTCATACTCACTTATCCTGAATTTTTAATTTTTATTTTATACATTTTTTTAGTGTTTTGGTTGGGGGGGTATTTTGCTCTCTGTGCAGCCCCAGCTAGCCTGGAACTCACTCTGTAGATGGAACTCACAGAGATCTGCCTGCCTCTGCTGAGTGCTGGGATTAAAGGCATGTACCACCATGCCCTGCAATCTTTTAGTATTTTTGAGACAAAGACCTTGTAGCCACAGCTGGGCTGGAACTCTCTATGTAGACCAGGTTGACCTTGATCTCACAGAGATCCACCTATGCCTTCTGAGTTCAGGGATTAAAGGTGTTTACCACCACACCCAGCTTTGAAATTCTTTTCTGTGACAAAGCCAAAAATAGGACTTTAATGGAGGAAAGGGGGGAGCTCTTTGAAAAGAACCTGCTGCAGGTGGCAGTGTCGTGTGTAACCCTATGGCTGATGACCATACAAATTCTAGCATTCAGGAGTCTGAGGCAGGAGGATCCGGAGTTCAGGGCCAGCTTTGACCACAGAGCTACTTTGAGACCACTCTGAGCTGAGGCCCTGTCTCCAAAACTCAATCCCCAAAATAAACTTTTATTTATTTATTTATTTTGGTTTACATTTAGAATTTGGATCTCACTGAAATTCCCTTGGGCTTAGGGATATAATTTGAGGCATCAGTCTAATTTCAGGTTTTAAAATTTTTTAGTACAATGGGCCAGAAATTTTTATAGTTCTTTCCTACAAATAACACTTTCTTCTATCTGCACATGCCTTTATATTACTCCTCTTCTGTTTTTTTATGCATTTAAGTACCCTTTATCCTTCCTATATATTTAAAATAAATCTTGCTGGGGCTGGAGAGATGACTCAGCGGTTAAGAGTGCCAACTGCTGTTGCAGAGGTCCCGGGTTCAATTCCCAGCACCCACATGGCAGCTAAGAACCATCTTTAAGCCAGGTGTGGTGGCACACACCTTTAATCCTAGCACTTGGGAGGCAGAGGCAGGCGGCTCTCTATGAGTTCAAGGCAAGCCTTGTCTATAGAGTGAGTTCCAGGCCAGCTGGGGCTATAGGAAGACCCTGTCTCAAAAAAAAAATCTTGCTATTGGAAGATAAAATTCCTTCTTATTAAGAGCTGAGAATCTGTGTTTACCATACTTGCAAGCACTTGTTAGCCTGCCACTGTTTTGTAGCAAAAGACTCGAAGTCACTGAGTTGGAGGCAAAGGAGAGTATTCCTCCTAGTATAACAAGGATTATAGCTTCCTGTCTACATTCACTCCGGTTACTTTGCACTCAAGTCCCCTGTGGGACTTGGAAGGGCTGAGGTGAAACTGCACATATAACAGGGAGGAACTCTAGCTGAGGAAAACCCAAACAAACTGCCTAGCAAGCTTGCCTGCTCTTCACCTCCGAGACAGAGAGACAGTTCTTTTTTACCCTAGCCGTGGGAACAGTCTGACCGTCACATGCACCCCTCTTTTCCCAAGCTTTTTTTTTTTATAGACGTCCTTGAAAGATAATTCACAAGACAACCGTGGGTCCTCAGGTCAAAAGACATGCAGAAATGTGGGAGACCAGAGAATTCTCTGAACACTTAGGCTTCGTCAGCATTATTTCGTCTACTTTGTTCCTTACTCTTGGACTTTAAGTTGACTTTGGAGAGTTAGTTGGGGCACTATCTTCTTGCTAATTATAAATTGTGATTTGTATTTCTATGCATTTACACAACCCATGTAAATAGTATCTTTTTTTTTTTTTTTTTGGTCTTTTCGAGACAGGGTCTCCCTGTAGCCCCAGCTGTCCTGGAACTCACTATGTAGACCAGGCTGGCCTTGAGCACACAAAGATCCGCCTGCCTCTGCCTCCCAAGTACTAGGATTAAAGGCGTGCACCACAACGCCCGGCTCATAAATGTATCTTATAATAATAATTGAAACCTTAGATATGCAGAACAATACATTTTTAAATTTTAATAAAAAAAAACAAACATGGGCTTGGATTAATGGTTCAGCAATTAAGAACACTGGCTACTCTTGCAAATGGCAGCTAATAACCATCCATTGCTCTAGTTCCAGGGGATCCAACGATCCTTTGCTGGCCTCCACGAACATTGTACATACATGCAGGCAAAAAACTAATTTACATAAAATAAAAATAATAAATAAATCTTTTAAAAGGTTAAAAACAAAACAATAATAGCAACTGAACAGTGTCACTTAGGAAAAGGTGGGGGTGACCAAGAATTGCTTTGCAACAGTATTTTTTTTTTTTTTTTTTTTTTTTGTTTTTTGGTCTTTTTTTTGAGACAGGGTCTCCCTGTAGCCACTCAGCTGTCCTGGAACTCACTCTGTAACCAAGGCTGGCCTTAAACTCAAAAAGATCGCCTGCCCGCCTCCCAAGTGATAGGATTAAATGCGTGTGCCTACAACGCACCGGCAAAATTTTAAGTTTTTATGTGTATGAGATGATTTTTTATGTGTATTAAGGTACTGTCTGCATGTAGGTTTGTGCACCTCTGTGTGTGGCAATGGCGCAGAGTCAGAAGAGGGTGTTTGGATTCCCCAGGACCTGGAGTTAAAGAGACGGTTTCTCTCTCACCACCAGTGGGGGCTGGGGATCGAACCCACCCGAGTCCTCTGCAAGAGCAGTCAGTGCATCTAACCACTAGGCCATCTCTTCAGCCGCGCGTTGGCAACATTTTTGTGTAATGCAGGGCACAAGGAATTTTCAGACGTGAAAGAAAACATATGTATTAGAAAACAATCTACCACAAGGGAAGTCAACACACAGCAAACCACAGAAGCTGCCTGTCAGACTCTTCAGATTATATACCAATCTAAAAGGGAGAATAAAAAGAATAATAAAGATTATTCAGAAACATGCAAAAGAATGGAACCATAGCAAAAGTGGGAACCGGAAGGATGAAATGGAACACAAAAAGAAAAAAGTGATCTTCCAGAAAAAATAAAAACCTGCTGCCAACTTTTTCAAACTTGAGCACTTACGATTTCAGCCACCTTATTCGTGCCCCGGGCACAAGAAGACACAATGGAGGAACGACAACATCTTCACCAAGTGGCATGGCATTGGGCACCGGGAATCACCCGCTTGTAGAAGAATGAAAATTAACCCCTACCTCTCGCCCGTACAAAACTCAACTCCAGATGGATCAAAGACCCCTCAAACTGAAAACCCCCAAACTCTGAAGGCGATAGAAAAAGTTGGCAGCAGACTACAAGACATAGGCATAGGAAAAGACTTCTAAATCAGACAGAAGACTGCCAAAAATTAGGTCAACAATTGACAAGGGACGTTATTAAAACCAAAAGCCGTCTGTATAGCAAAAGAACAATCAAGGAAGTGACCTAGAAATCCCAGAGTGGGAGAAAACCTTCACTGCAGAACATCTGACAAAGCGTTCCAGAATATTAAACTACTCAAAAAACAAAGAAAAAGTAACAAATGACCCACTCAATAGATGGAGCCAAAGACTGAACAGAGACTTCACAAGTGGAGGAATTAGAGATGTCCGAGAAACACGTGCTCAGAACCTGTTTAAACATCACTAATCATTAAGGAAATGGCAAATGAAAACCACTTTAATGAATATTCATCTTACTCCAATAAGAAGGACTGGCGAGGATCAAGAAAACAAATGAACCAAGTGCTGGAGAAGGTGTGGGGAAAGGGAACACCTCATCCACTGCTGGTGGGAATGTAAACCAATCAGCCACTATGGAAGCAATGTGGAACCCTTGGAAGACTTGGAATGACCCTACCTGGACCCCCCACCCCCCGACCCAGCCATACCACCTCCTGGGCATGTACCCTCAATACTCACCCCACTGTAGAGAAACATTCGTGGCCATGTTTATTTCAGATCTCTTCACAGCCTTCACAATAGCAAGGAGCTGGAACCAACCTAAATGCCCCTCAAACGACGAGTGGATAGAGAAAAGGTTGTACATCTACACAATGGATTCTTATGCACAGTAAAAGAAAGATGACATCATGAGCTTTGGCAGGAAAATGGCTGGAGCTAGAGGACATCATGCTGAGTGAAGTAACAACAGTCCCAAAAAACAAAGGACGAATGGTATTCCCTCATTTGTGGATGCTAGTGCCAATTAACCCAGTTTGTAAGTATTTCTTGTGTAGGGCCCCCTGAGCTTTTGTACAAAGCAGTTGGGCGTAATGCATTTTGGAAACAACAACAACAACAACAACAACAACAACAGAAAAGACTGCATCAAAGAACTGACTGAAACAGTGAACTTCTGCTCAAAACAGTCAACTTCCCCATGGAAAATATTGAGAAAGACTAAGAGATGAAAAGCATGTTTGGCAGAATGCGTGAGCTCTGGCGGGGTGGGGGAATGGGTGGGAACACAGGTCTAGATTTGTTAAAAATAAATAAATAAATAAATTTATAAAAAAAAAAAAGAAAAAATAAAAACCATGCGTACTAATTAACCTTATCTGCCAAATGGACAGAGCCTAAAGTGGTTTGAGAGAGTCTCAAGCAAGGAATTGTCCAGGTCAGATTGGCCTGCGGGCAGGTTTGTGGGGTTGTGTTGATGATTTATTGACTTGGGAGATCCAGCACACCGTGGGCAGCACCATCCCCTGGGCAGGTGGGCCTGCAGCTGTAGAAGAAGCTGGCCGGGCTGTATCTGTGAGTAGACCAGCAGGAGGTGTTCCTCTTCAAGTTCCTGCTTGAGCTCCTGCCCAGACTTCCCTCAGCGATGGGCTGTCACCTGTAAGCAGAAATAAATCCTCCTTTAACTTGCTTTTGAACAAAGTGTTTGGTCACTGCAATAGAAAGAAAGAAGCTAGATCATTAAAAATTGAAACTGAAAAGCAAAGTAAAAATGGAAGGCAGAGCTGAGGAAATCAAAGAACGCAGCACAGAGGTGGGGACTGGGAAGCACAGGTGTGTGCACCTGACACGGGTGCGATGAAACTGAAACACCCAGGGGAAAAATGAGCCAGCTTGTTTGTATGAGGTGCAAAAATAGACAAAACCATTCTGACAGAACCAATGTTGCTTCTGGAAGGCAAGAGGGTGTCCCACCTGGGAGAGACATAAGGAACCTTCCAGATACAGAATGTTTCTTATCTTTACAGCTCCATCAACAGAGCCAGACTAATCTATGTTAATTATAATAAGCTCATTATGCCTCAAAGTACTTTTATAAGAAAGTAAAGCCATGCAGCCGGGCGTGGTGGCGCACGCTTTAATCCTAGCATTTGGGAGGCAGAGGCAGGCAGACCTTTTTTTGAGTTCAAGGCCAGCCTGGTCTACAGTGAGTTCCAGGACAGCTGGGGCAACAGGGAGACCCGGTCCGAAAAGTCCAAAAAAAAAAGAAAGAAAAAAAAAAAGAAAGTAAAGCCATGCATAATAATACACACCTTTAACTCCAGCACTTGGGAGGCAGAGGCAGGTGGATCTATGTTTGTGGCTAGCCTGGTCTACATAGTGAGTTCCAGCCAGGGCTACATAGTGAGACCTTGTCCCCAAAACGAGAAAGTAAAAAAAATTAAAGTAACCAGAAGGGAAAGAAATAGAACCTGCAAAGGGATTCGCAGTTCTTTTCTTTGTCAGAAACAAAGTTCTGAGTATCATTTAGTAGTGACGTCAAAGTGCCAGGGAAAATCAGTAACTTAGAAAGCTTTCCTAATAGAAGTGGGACTAATGAATGAGGGTGATTAATGACATTTCAGACCAAGATTACAATAACTCTAAGACATGGGCTTCAGTGAGGACTGAAATGTAGAATTAGTAACGGCAACCAGACTACAGAATCGCACAAGCATTAACTTTCAAAAATAAGGATTGTGAGGAGCTTTTAAAAATGAAGTAGATCGGGGCTGGAGAGATGGCTCAGCAGTTAGGAGCGCTGACTGCTCTTGCAGAGGACCCGGGTTCGATTCCCAGCACCCACATGGTTGCTAAGAATGGTCTTTTTTTTAAATTTTTTTTTATTTTTGCATGTGTATGAATGTATTGTCTGCATGCAGGTCTGTGCACCCGTCAGAAGAGGGTCTCGGATTCCCCTGGAACTGGAGTCCTCCTGGAATTGGAGTTACAGACGGTTCTTAGCCGCCATGTGGGTGCTGGGGATCGAACCCGGGTCCTCTGCAAGAGCTTCGGCGCTCTTAACCGCTAGGCTATCTCTCCAGCCCCGCTAAGAATGGTCTTTAACTCCAGTTCCAGGGGAATCCGATGCCCTCTTCTGACCTCCACGGCATTGCAAGACATGTGTGCACCAACGTGCATGCAGACAGTACACCCTTTTTAATATACTTTTATTGATGTTTTATGTATTAATAAAAGTATATTAAAAATAAATAAATAAAATGAAGTAGATCGGGGCTGGAGAGATGGCTCAGTGGTTAGGAGCGCCGATTGCTCTTGCAGGGGACCCGGGTTCGATTCCCAGCACCCACATGGTTGCTAAGAATGGTCTTTAACTCCAGTTCCAGGGGAATCCAACGCCCTCTTCTGACCTCCACGGCATTGCAAGACATGTGTGCACCAACGTACATGGAGACAGTACACCCATACACATAAAAAATAAATTAAATTTTAAAAGTCTAAAAAAAATTAATTAATTTAAAAATAAAATAAAATGAAGTAGATCATCACGCAGGTACTCAGAGTCGTGGAGAATGCACCCAGGCCTCTCCCCTGCTTTGGTACTCTTTGAAATAGCTCAGACTAGAAATAAGGTCAGCATTCATCACTATGAGAATTTGACTTTGTTGTGGCACAAAATAAATGTCCGTATGAGGCAAGTTCTTCCTCCGCTAATAATTGCAGCATCGCAATTGAACAGATTGCTCAATAACTCCATTTCAGAAGAGACAGTGAATGAGCAAAATCAAGAAATGAGATTTCACAATCGCTGAGTATAATAAACCCAGGGTAGAACAATGGAATAGCATTCTACCATGTGGACAAACCATCAAGACAGAAGAACCCGTCACATAAGACGTTTGCCTTCATGCATGTGCTATGAATAAGAAAGAAGTTACTACAATGTGTACCTTTGTGTCCTTTGATCTGTGCGCCATTTGAGTATATTACTGAATATAAAATTAAAATTTTTATACTGTTTAGGTAGAGACTAGAGATGTTAAGTTTGGACTTGATTAATCAAGAATAGGTGTTAAGATTTCAAATATTTCATTTGCCCCCAGAGGTCAGAGGAAGGTGTTGAATTTCCCTGGAATTGGAGTTACAGATGGTTGTTTGGTACCATTTGGATGCTGGGAATCAAATCCAGGTCCTCTTGTTAAGATTTCAAAAGGTGTTGTTGGGGTGATAGCTCAGTCGGTAAAGTGTTTGCCTTCCAAGCCTGAAGACCTGAGTTGGATTTCCACAAACCCCATGTGAAAAATATCTGGGTATGGTGGCCCACGCTTGTAATCCCAGCATAAGGAAGGAAGGCAAAAACAGGCAGATGCCTGGGGCTGACTGGCTGGGCAGCCTACCTTACTTGGCAAGTTCCAGGCCAATGAGAGACCCTGTTGTAGATGTCCACTGCAGAGTCCATGCCCAAAATACTGAACGCAGACCAGGTTACCCTTTGCCTTGTGCCACTCAGGAGCACTGTCACTGCCCTCCGGAGAGTCTTTATAGGAAGCTCAGCATTTGAAGTTCACACGGAGTTTACATATGATAAAAGCTCAAACAGTGCAAAACACAGAATTTTCTCTAATAGCAAAAAAACAGCACAGGTTGCCCAAGGCTGTGGCCACTAGCCCAGTGACAGACATTGATGTACCCAGAAACAGAAAGGGTGTGTGTGTGGGGGGGGGGTTGACATCCCAGACACAGCTGTCTAATCATTCCGTTCCCAGCATCCTGGGAGCAGTCTGACCCCTCTTCAAGCTCTGGCACCAACAAAGTCCCAAGACGACTCTTAGTGAGTTAACTCTTAGTGAGCCAAGTTCCCCAGAGCCTGATAACTATTAGTGTGCAGAGCACTATTGTCCTAAGGGACGAGGGGGAGGTGGAGGCTCTACACTCTGTCTCCAAAATAAATCATCTCAAGAATTACAGTTGAGACTGTTCTCTGACTTATGTATGCACACATAATGTGTACATGAATATGTACAAACACATGCACAGGACTTCAAATGTAACCACAAAAAAGAATTTAATTTGTATAAGAAACTAAGATGGGTGAAAAAAATTCTCTTAGACTTTAATCAGCATTTGGGAGATAGAAGCAGGCAGATCTCTGTGAGATCGAGGGCTATCCTGGTCTACATGGTGAGTTTCAGGCCAGCTGGGGCTAGGAGACCCTATCTCAAAAACATAGCAAAATAGTGTTTGCATATAATACGTCCCCTGCAGGTTCATGTGTCTGAGTACTTGGTTCCAAGCTGGGGGAACTGTCTTGAGAGTCTATAGCACCTTCGGGACATATAGCCTGGGGAGGCTGCTAGAAAACAGGCCTTGGACGTGAGACAGCCCAGCACTGATTCTGGCCCAGCTCTCTCTGTTTGCTGATTTGCCAATATGTGAAAGGGCCACATCTGCGAGCTCCAGCCACCAGGTGTGTGCCCCTCCAGGTGCCAGGCTGTCCACATCAATCGGACTATACTCCTGAAACTGCCAGTCACAGTGAACTTCTCCTCCCTTGCTTCTGTCAAGTAGTTTATTGCAATTATGAGGACAGTGACTAATATAGAGACATATTTAGAACCATTTCTATTTCCTGTTCTGTGAACTCTATAATCTGCCCCCTTCTTTATTGTGCTGTTAGTTTTCTTCTCGTTGATCTGTAGGAGATTTTTTTTTTTTTGTCTTTTCGAGACAGGGTCTCCCTGTAGACCCAGCTGTCCTGGAACTCACTCTGTAGACCAGGCTGGCCTTGAACTCACAAAGATCCACCTGCCTCTGCCTCCCAAGTGCTAGGATTAAAAGCGTGCACCACCACGACCGGCAGGAGATTTTTTTTTTTAACATTAGGGTGATAAGCCTTTTGTCCCTGACACAAATTGCAAATATTTTCCTCTAATCTATGGCAGCAGACTCTATTTAGTGTAGGCAAAATGTTCACTTCTTTCTGTTATGATGTGAGACATGGTTAGAAAGACCTTTCCCATTCTGAGATTGCATAAGAATTATTCCGTGTTTTTGGTAGCACACCCTGAAGTTCCTGTGAGGACACAGTATTCCCTGGGAAATTTTAATGCATTCAGGAACAATAATAAGAATATCTCCATGGGGGCTGGAGAGATGGCCTAGCGGTTAGGAGCGCCAACGCTCTTGCAGAGGACCCGGGTTCGATCCCCAGCACCCACATGGCGGCTGAGAGCTGTCTGAAACTCCAATTCCAGGAGAACTCCAGTTCCAGGGGAATCTGACACCCTCTTCTGACCTCCGCGGCATTGCACGACACGGGTGCACAAACTTGCATGCAGACAGTACATTCATACACATACAGAAATAAATAAAATTAATAAAAAATTTAAAAAAAGAAAGAGAATATTGATATTTTACATTGAATTTTAATGTTTCATACAATATATTTTCACTAGTTTTAGACCCATCTTCTAAATGCAGTGCACTTACTACTCACCACTGCTAAATTTCACAGACACTCACACACACACACACACACACACACACACGAACATTTTAAGGCCTATCAAGTCAAATTTCATTGTCATTGTTAAGCCAGCACTAACAACCTATCTTACTAATTTGCTAAAACACCATCACATTTTCTAGATCTAGCCTATAATGCATACCAGATTTGAAAGGTACAAGATAATCTGAATTATATTGAAAAATATTCTCAGGAGAATAATAGAATACCATTATGTCACACACACACACACACACACATATANTCTGTGGTTAGCATAACCTAAAATAGTATTTATTTTTCCAGTTGTATTAAGATATAATTGATGAGATGCTCAGTGGTTAAGAACACTAATTGGTCTCACAGAGGATACAGGTTCAGTTCTCAGCACCCACATGGTGACTAACAACTGTTGGTAACTCTATTTCCAGGGAGTCTGACACCCTCTTCTGGCCTCCATTGGTATTGCAGGACACAGGTACACTTACATACATGTAGGCCATACACCCATACACATAAAACAAATCAAAAACTTTTTTAAGGGGGCTGGAGAGATGGCTCAGCAGTTAAGAGCACCAACTGCTCTTGTAGAGGACCTGGGTTCAATTCCCTGCACCCACATAGAGGCTAAGAACTGTCTTTAAGCCGGGCATGGTGGTGCATGCCTTTAATTCTAGCACTTGGGAGGCAGAGGCAGGTAGATCTCTGTGAGTTTAAGGCCAGCCTGGTTTATAGAATGAGTTCCAGGCCAGCTGGGACTAAAAGGGAGACCTTGTCTTAAAAAGACCAAAAAAAAATTTTTTTTAAGGAGAAAAGATAAAATTTACACATAAAATTTTATAAATTTAATATTATAGTCTAAAAATTGTGAATATTTAAAGTGTACAATGAAATGATTTGTCATATATAAAAATTATGAAGTTAGATGAAGTTAGATGACGTATCAATCAAGTTACCGAGTCACAGTATATTACAGGTGAAGTGCTGCGAACATCCCAAGGTCTATTCTCTTAGTATATCCAAGTATGTAGTAACAGTGTTTGGAATCACAGTCACTGGGAAAGTTTGTGCCCTTTGAACATCTCTGCAACCCCCACCCCAACCTTTTATGTAAGTCTGGTGCTTTTAGGACCCATCTCAGGTGGTGTCACGCAGAATGGGTTTCCAGCATCTAGTTGATGTCACGTAGTTTGGGTTTCCAGCATCTGGCTGATGTCACGTGGTATGGGTTTCCAGCATCTGGTTGATGTCACATACTATGGGTTTCCAGCATCTGGTTGATGTCACATACTATGGGTTTCCAGCATCTGGCTGATGTCACGTGGTATGGGTTTCCAGCATCTGGTTGATGTCACGTATTATGGGTTTCCAGCATGTGGCTGATGTCACGTGGTATGGGTTTCCAGCATCTAGTTGATGTCATGTATTATGGGTTTCCAGCATCTAGTTGATGTCATGTACTATGGGTTTCCAGCATCTAGTTGATGTCACGTGGTATGGGTTTCCAGCATCTAGTTGATGTCACATAGTATGGATTTCCAGCATCTGGCTGATGTCACGTACTATGGGTTTCCAGCATCTAGTAGATGTCACGTGGTATGGGTTTCCAGCATCTAGTTGCTATCCCTTGGATAATGTCCTTGAGTTCATCCTGGCTGTTACAAATGTCAAGATCTCCTTCTTTTAGAAACAGAATAAATGTTTCACAGGATTAATAGATATGCTACAATTTCTTTGTCCATTCACCTGGCCATACAGGCTTAGTTTGTGTCCATGTCTCAACTATTGTTTGTTCTTTGTCTTATGGTTCTGGAGATTGAACTCAGGGCCGTGAGTACGCTAGATAATTGCTCTACAATGGAGACACATCCCCTGCTCTGCCTTGGCGATTGTGAATGATGGAGTAATGAGCAGAGTCCTGATACTAAGCTCATATCCTTCAGATATGTACCCAGAAGTGGTGCTGCGGAGAGTGCCATCTTTAGGGGAGCCTCCACTTTCTATAATGGCTGTGCTAATACATTCCCAGCAAGTGCAGCAGTGTTCCCTTTTCTCCTCAATTTTCACATGACAATTTACGGAGTGTTTTCACCTCCATCTCTCTTGCCATTTGTCTTCATTATTTTTCCTATCACTGGGGTAGAATACTCCAACAAAATCAACTTAAAGGAGAAATGTCTGATGCTGGCTCACACCACAGGGTACAGTAGATCATGATGGGGAATCCCAAGCTGCAGGAGCTGGTCCTGATGGATCCACAGTCAGGAGCAGAGAAGGGCGAAGAGCACCACAGCTGTTTCCTTTCTCTCCTTGTAGTCCAGCATCCCACACAAGGAATGACATCCCGTACAGTGGGTGGGTTTTTCTACTTCAACGTAATCAAGATACTCCCCCCACCCTGTAGGCAAGTCAAGAGTTCCATTCCCTGGTGATTCCAGAACTCATCAAACTGGTCATTGAGCTCAACCATCACATGGTACATTCACCAAGGATATATTTTAGCTTTATGTCCTAAACTGAAAGAGGGAGGGAAGTTGTTATTCATTGCAATGCTATACTAGTAAAATACTGGAAGCTGCAGCTGTCCTGGAACTCACTGTGTAGATCAGGCTGGCCTCGAACTCACAGAGTTTCACATACCTCTGCCTCCCAAGTGCTGGGATTAAAGGCGTGCACCACCACACCGGGAAGCTATCTTTTAAGAAGGAGATTTGAAAGGTGCTGCAGAACAGGTTGTGGGCCATTTGTGATCAAATACATAACATTTCAACAGCTTCATCTCTTTGAGTTTTCTAAATTCAGACAATGTCATAGTCAATAATTTTCATCCCTGGGATGGTCAAGATTTTCCCAAATAAAATGTATACATTGGCCCTAAGTTCAGAGAGTTGGCCTCATGCCCAAGGTCAATCCACCAACTGTGAATGCGTTACTCTATTGTAGTTTGGTTACTGGTTGGTGATTCTCAAAGAAGCAGAATGTTCACATATGTTCTGTTATAGATGGTGCAGTGGGTAATCTTGATTTGCAACTTTCTGGGATTTAGAATCACATAGAAGCAAATTGCTGAACATGCTTAGGAGGGATTGTTTAGAAGAGGTTAGCTGAGGTGGGAAGCCCCGCCTTAAATGTAGGTGGTACCGTTACATGGGCTGGGCTCAGAGTGAAGAAGAGGAGCAAGCAAGCTGAGCACCAGCATTTCTGTCCCAAGGCTTCTCAACTTCAGGCACAACGTGACCTGCTGGCTACCTTGCTTTCAGGCTGCCTTCCACACTGTGACAGCCTGTGTGTGTCCCAAAAACGTGGTACCCTTAACGAAGGAACCCTTCCTTAAGTTACTTTTGTCACAATACAAACTAAGATGGTTCAGTGACATCATGGCTGACAACAGATGGCAAAGTATAAACTGTGGTGATTTAATTGAGAAATATCGCATGGGCACATGTATTTAAATGAGAAATATCCCATGGGCACATGTATTTAAATGAGAAATATCCCATGGGCACATGTATTTATTTATTTATTTATTTATTTTTTTTGTAAAGCCTTTTTTTTATTTATTTTTTATTATTATTTTTTATTTTTTTAATTTTATTTATTTTGGTATGTGTATCTATGTACTGTCTGCATGCAGGTCTGCGCACCCGTGTCCTGCAATGCCGCGGAGGTCAGAAGAGGGTCTTGGATTCCCCTGGAACTGGAGTTCTCCTGGAACTGGAGTTTCAGACGGTTCTCGGCCGCCATGTGGGTGCTGGGGATCGAACCTGGGTCCTCTGTAAGAGAGGTCGGCGCTTTTAACCGCTAGGCCATCTCTCCAGCCCTGGGCACATGTATTTAAATGAGAAGTATCCCATGGGCACATGTATTTGAGCACTTGGTCCTCAGGGTCGGCGCTGTTTGGGGAAGTCGTGGAAACTTTAGGAGGGGCTTTGAGGGTTCACAGCCTCACCCACTCGCTGCACTCTCTCTGCCTCCTGCTCCTGCTCCCATGCCCCCTGTCATTGTGGACATCTAGCCCTCTGCTACTGTAAGCCAAAACAAACCTTTTCATCCTTGAGTTGCTTTGGGTCATGGTATTCACCACAGCAACTAATACAGAACAATGACCGTAGTCTGTGACTTCATAGACTGCCTGTTGCATCTCTTCCTTTGAAGCAATGTGTGGAATCCATCGGTTTGTTGAAGCAATGTGTGGAATCCATCGGTATGTTGAAGCAATGTGTGGAATCCATCGGTATGTTGAAGCAATGTGTGGAATCCATCGGTTTGTTGAAGCAATGTGTGGAATCCATCGGTATGTTGCTGGCCCCAGAAATGTACAGCACAGGATGAAGTCCATGGCTATCACCCATTTGCACAGCTTCCTGTGACTGTCCCTCACAGAAGGTGCTAAATGCAGACTCTGTGCTCTGAGAAGGAGTAGGGTACAGATCTTCCACAGCTTCCTGTGACTGTCCCTTCACAGAGGTGCTAAATGCAGACTCTGTGCTCTGAGCAGGCATAGGGTACAGATCTCAAAAAGCCAGACCAGCCCCTGGGAAGATGCCCAGTGGGTGTAAGTGCTTTCTGGGCAAGCACAAGGGCCTGAGTTTGGGTCCTCAAAACCCATGTCGGGGCTGGAGAGATGGCCTAGCGGTTAAGAGCACCGACTGCTCTTGCAGAGGAGCCTGGTTTGATCCCCAGCACCCACATGGCGGCTAAGAACCATCTGTAACTCCAATTCCAGGAGAACTCCAGTTCCAGGGGAATCCGAGACCCTCTTCTAACATCCGCGGCATTGCACAACACGGGTTCGAAGACCTACATGCAGACAGTACATTCATACACATACAAAAAAAAAATGTCAAAGTAGGGCATGCCATCCTTAACCTCGGTGCTCAGGACAGAGCAGAATCGCCATCCTTAACCCAGTGCTCGGGGACAGAGCAGGGGGTCCTGGGGTAGCCAGCCAGTCTAGTCAAGACAGCAAGCTTCAAGTTCAGTGAGGGATCCAGTCTCAACAAATAAGGTGGGCTGGTGTGGCGGTGCATGCCTTTAATCCTAGTACGGGAGGCAGAGGTGGTGAGATGGAGGCCAGCCTGGTCTGCATTTCAGATAGGCTGGTGCTATAGAGAGACCCTGTTTGAAATTTTAAAAAATAAGGGAAAGTAGAGATTAAGGAAAGACATCTTGACAGTGCCCACGGAGGGATACAACACACACACACACGTGCACACATGCACACACATGCACACACACACAAACACACACATACACATGCACGCACATGAACACACAGGCTCACACACATATGCACATACACATACACAACTCCCGGTTATACACAAAAGTAGAAGACAGTCATCTTCATTTAAATCTCTTGGTTCCTCACCTACAAAAACCATGGTTCTAATTGTAGGTTTCACATCAGAATGCAAAACCCTCTGAAAGAAGACTCTGACCTTCCTTGTAACCTCTGTTTCCACTCTAACAAAGCCTTTGCTAAACCTCTTTGTAGTTTCTCACACCTCGTTCATATTTTTCCTGTGTTTGCTGATTTTCACAAGAACAAAAACATCTAATTTTATTCTAGAATATTTTTGTAATCAACCAATTAAAAGGAATTACTCAGTGGTGGAAAGATAGCTCAGCAATTAAGAATGTTTGCTGCTCTTCCAGAGGACCTGAGTTTAGTTCTCAGCACCCACATCAGGAAGCTCACACTGGCTGTAACTCGTACTCCAGGGGATCGCATTCCAGGGGATCGAGTGCCCTCTTGTGGTCTACATTGGAAAATGCACTCACACGCACACACACACACACACACACACACACACACGTAATTAAAAAGAAAAAAAATTTAAGGAACTGAGCCAGGCATGGTGGCACAGGCCTTTAGTCTCATCACTCAGGAAGCAGAGGCAGGTGGATCTCTGTGAATCTGAGGTCAGCCTGGTGCTGAGTGCTCACAGTAGGGTTGACATAAATTACTGACTCTTTATGAGCGATTCCATGGCTCTTTCTGCCCCCTTCTACCTCCATCATCTTTCATACAACAGAACTCTGTTATATGTATACTTGACACTGGAGATGTTGCTTCATCCTCTCCTATGTGTATATCTTTTTTTTATATCAATCAAACAAAATATATTTAATTTTATTTTTTATATTATTCCAAAATATGCATATATACACTCCACACATAAGTCAAAATTAAAAATTCTGAAAATAAAGTATAGGTTGATTCCTAAACACATTTAGAGATTCACATTTTAACAGTAAATTTGCATGCAGGTATAAAGTCGTGTAACTTTACATTCTTTTTTTAGAATATGACTACATATCCTCCATCTATATATGGTAATTACAATGTGTGAGTATAAGTTTTAGGATAATTCTAGAGCCCATTTATAGATTCACATTGTAGTATGTGTATATCTTTTTATGTGTGGACACCTGAGCCCATGGAAGCCAAAGTTTGACATCAGGTGTCTAATCACACTCTACCGTTTGTTTGTTTGTTTGTTTGTTTGTTTGTTTGTTCGTTCGTTTGTTTGTTGAGACACGCTTAAGGCATGTGCCGCCACACCTGGTTTTCCATTCTGTTGTTTTAGACAGGGTCTTTCACCTGTTCAGCTAGACTGGGTAGCCGTCATGGACCTGGATCCTTCTGTTTCACTATTCAGCTAGACTGGGCAGCCATCATTGACCTGGACCCTTCTGTTTCACCTATTCAGCTAGACTGGGTAGCCGTCATGGACCTGGATCTTTCTGTTTCACTATTCAGCTAGACTGGGTAGCCGTCATGGACCTGGATCCTTCTGTTTCTGTCCAACCATGTAGGGATTACAGATGTCTATACCCAGCTTTTATGTGGCTGATGAACTTAGGTCCTTATGCTTAGACAGCAAGTACTTTACCCACTGAGCAATCTTCCCTGCCCCTCACCCTTCCTTTAAAAAAATTTTTATGTGAGGGGCTGAAGAGATGGCTCAGTGGTTAAGAGCACTGACTGCTCTTGGGGAGGACCCAGGTTCAGTTGCTAACACCTGTTAGTAACTCCAGTTCCAGGGACTCTGATACCCTCTTCTGACTTCTGTGAACATTGCACAACACAGGTGCACTTATATACATGCAAGTAATATGCTCATACCCATAAAAAATAAATAAAATATTTAAAAATTGTTATGAGTGTTTTGCCTGCAGGTATCTAAGTCAAGCAATACCTGCAAAGGCCAGAAAAGGGTGTCAGGTCTCCTGGAGCTGGAGTTATGGATGGTTGTTAGCTGCCATGTGGGTACTGGGAACTGAACCCTAGGCCCTCAAGAGCAGCCAGTGCTCTTAACTACTGAGCCATTTCTGGCCCCCCCCCCTTTTTTTTATTTTTGGAAGGACTTAACATTTTATTTTATTTATTACTTCTTTTTTTCTTTTTTTTTTTGGTTCTTTTCGAGACAGGGTCTCCCTGTAGCCCCAGCTGTCCTGGAACTCACTCTGTAGACCAGGCTGGCCTTGAATTCACTGAGATCCGCCTGCCTCTGCCTTGCAAGTGCTAGGATTAAAGGCATGCGCCACCACACCCGGCTAACATTTTTTATTTATGGGCAAAGACTATCATAATTTCATTCACTGGATGGATGGAATGGAATAATCCATTCAAGAAAAGTTGCTTGGTCTAATTTAATGAAGCTTTTGTCCTTTGCATATTGAAAGAACATGAACCCTGGCTGAGTTTTTACAGGTGACTCCAGTAGAAGTGACCCATCATGCCTTTTGACATCCAAAGAGGGAAAAGACTTATTCTCTCTTTTTAACTGAATCTGAGTATCCCAGTGAGATTTACCTAGTTATCTTTATTTATTTATTATTATTAATTTTTTTATTTTATTTATTTTTGTATGTGTATGAATGTACTGTCTGCATATAGGTTTGTGCACCCGTGTGGTGCAATGCCACGGAGGTCAGAAGAGGGTCTCGGATTCCCCTGGAACTGGAGTTCTCCTGGTATTGGAGTTACAGACTGTTCTCAGCCACCATGTGGGTGCTGGGGATCGAACCCGGGTCCTCTGCAAGAGCAGTCGGTGCTCTTAACTGCTAGGCTATCTCTCCAGCCCTTATTTATTATTTTGTATGTGTATGAGTGTACTGTCTGCATGTAGGTTGGTGCACTCATTGTTGTACAATGCCGTGGAGATCAGAAGAGGGCATCATATTCCCCTGGAACTGGAGTTAAAGATGGTTCTTAGCAGCCATGTGGGTGCTGAGAATCAAACCTGGGTCCCCTGCAAGAGCAGTCAGTGCTGTTAACCGCTGAGCCATCTCTCTAGCCCCTTTACCTAGTTATTTTTTTATTAATTTTATTTATTTCTGTATGTGTATGAATGTATTGTCTGCATGCAAGTTTGTGCACCCGTGTGGTGCAATGCCACGGAGGTCAGAAGAGGGTGTCAGATTCCCCTGAAACTGGAGTTCTCCTGGAATTGGAGTTTCAGACGGTTCTCGGCCACCATGTGGGTGCTGGGGATTGAACCTGGGTCCTCTGTAAGAGCGGTCGGTGCTCTTAACCGCTAGGCCATCTCTCCAGCCACCCCTAGTTATCTTTTTAAAATGTTTATTTACTATTATTAATATGGGCATGATGTGTGTGTGTGTGGCACAGTGTGTGTGTGGCACAGTGTGTGTGTGGCACAGTGTGTGTGTGTGTGTGTGTGTGTGTGTGTGTGTGACAGAACAGCTTGTAGGAGTTGGTTCTCTCCTTCTGCCATGTGTGTTCAGCCAACAGAACGCAGACCTGCGGTCTGAGGGCCTTTACTCACTGGGCCATCTTGCTGGCTCCAAGCCTTATAACTATTAAAACAGCCAGAAATTGTGGGAGGAGCCTCCCACTCCTCCTTCCATTAAGTATTCTTGCCAGAAAGTCAGACTTGGATCGGATCATGTTTCCTAATCTGGCCATGCTGATTGTCCTGGCTGTAGGGAAGAAGACACAGACATGCTTGACTCCAGGAGTGAGCAGCGAACAGAAGGAAAAGTGGGAAAGCCAGAGCCACACTGGGTAGCTCGGAATAAATTACCAGGAAAAAAAGATGAAGAATTTCTAGACCGAATGAGCTTTCAAAGGCTGGCCAATCAAAAGCAATCGAGTAAACACTATGTGAACTCTGATTCATCAAAATGTAAATTAATTAATACAATCATTGGAGAAATTTGCAAATTGGGTGATTGGCGATAAGAATTGTCAGCTTTAGATGTGACCATGGTAGTGTAGTTGTACATGTGTAAGTTGTCTCTTATAGATGCACGATAAAATATTTAGAGGTACAATGATAGGTCTGGGGTTTGCTTCATAATTGTTTTGTGGTAACAGAGGAGTAAAGGAGCAGGAGAGGTAAAACAAAACAAAACAACTGGCCACAAACTGACATGTGGCTGTGGCTAGGGGATGTGAGCCACTCTTGTTTTAAGCTCTCCATAACACAAACACAAGAATGTAAGGAGAGGCAGGTGGAGGTGAGCGTAGCACTTAAATCACCGAAGTTTCTGGTCAGGACTCCTGCACAGAGTAGGTCAGAGCGAAGGGGAGACGGGCAACTGAATGTGGAAAACTGACTTGGGGCAAGGCTCTGCTTGATTCGATTTAGAGACACCTAGGTGAGGACATACAGATGAGAAACTGCTCATATTAGGTTAGGACTTGGTAAGGTAGTTTGGAGCCCTGAACAATTGTAGCCAGGACCATACAGAGGATTTCTGAGGGCAGTCACAATGGTGACACCACAGGGCAAGAGCCACTTAGGGTCTGGAGGGAAACAGAGGAAGCTATGAGTGCCCCGAGCCACAGAGGTTACTAATCAAAGCTTGTGGCCAACACCCACACCCCAGGAACACTGGCCAGTTAGGGCGCTGTACTTCATTCTTGCCATCTACGTATTTTCTTTTATTAATTGTTCTTTTTCTAATGAAGGTGGATGGAGGGTAGTATTCAAAAGACATATTGAAGACTGGCATCTCTGTAACTTGCAACCCCAACTTCCCTTAGGAAGTTGCACAATGCTATGTTGAAATGGTTACAAAAGCTAGTGAGACCTGGGGCTGGCTCTAGGGTCTGGGTGCCCAACTCCATTCCACATCAAGTTTGGGCAAAACATGGCTGAAACAAGTCTGCTCTCTACCCTTCTGGCCGAAGCTATATCAGGGTCAATGCCTAACCCTCCAGCTTTTGGGTTTCTCCCGCGCTTTCTCCCATTGCTTCCTCCCATTGCTTCAGTGGAGAAGTCTATAGAAGTAATGACCATTCCAACTTTGATCTTCATCTGCCTTAGAATGTGAAGTCTCCAGCCATGGTGGTACATGCCTTTAATCCTCCTAGCACTTGGGAGGCAGAGGCAGAGTCAGGCAGATCTCTGTGACTTCAAGGCCAGCCTGGTCTACAAAGCGAGTTCCAGGACAGCTGGGACTACAGGGCCACCCTGTCTCAAAAAGACCAGAAAAAAAAGTGAAGTCTTGTTTTTGTTTATTTGGTGCTGGGAACTGAACCCAGGGCCTTGGGCATGCTAGGGTAAGAGTTACTTTTCTGTTGGGATAAAATACCATGACCAAGGCAACTTAGAGAAGAAAGTTTCCTTTGCTTGTGGTTCCAGAGTGATGAGTCCATTGGGGCGGAAAAGCACGGCAGTGGGGAAGGCCATAGCGGAAAGTTGAGGCCTCACATCCTCCAGCGCTAAGAGAGAGAGAGAGAGAGAGAGAGAGAGAGAGAGAGAGAGAGAGAGCTAAATTGGAAGCAGGGCAAAGCTGTGAACTCTCTAAGCACCCCCCCACACCCCAGTGACGTGCTTCGTCTGGGTGGGCCACACTACCTAAAGGTTCCTTGACCCCCCAAACAGTGCCAACTGACAAAAGTGTTCAAATACTCGAGTCTATGGGGCGCCATCTCATTCGAACCACATGCTAGGTATGTACTCGACTACTGAGCTAACCCTTAAGCCTGTAGTCTTGCTTTTACTGATTGAGTTACTACTGCCTATGCTGGCAGTAAGAACGGAACAAAGGAATGATGGAGGAACAGACATGCAAGTAGCCTCTCAGAATCAAGTGTTCAACACAAATGTTAGGTATTTGAACTTGCCCAGTTTTGAGTTCAACAAGGGACCTTACAAAACACTTGCGCAAGCCGGATGTGGTGGCGCACGCCTTTAATTCTAGCACTTGGGAGGCAGAGGCAGGTGGATCTTTGTGAGTTCAAGGCCAGCCTAGTCTACCGAGTGAATGAGTTCCAGGACAGCTGGGCTACAGGGAGACCCTGTCTTGAAAAGACCAAAAAAACACAAAAAAACAAAAAAACAAAAAAACAAAACACACACACACACACACACACACACACACAAAACAAACCACTTGCGCAGTTCAAATGCTTCTGTGTTACAATGTGTGTGGTAGGTGGGGATCACCCGCGTGTCTGTGTCTTTCTCTGCTAAACTACACTGAGATCAGAGCTGTTGTGTCCGTATCCATAACCAGAAAACTTCCTGGCCCCTAGCAGGATCAAACATGATTCAAGGGCCGAAGAATGGATGGAGACACAAGCGACTGTGAGGATGCCATCTCTTAGGATATATAAATTATAACTTACATTCAAAAGCTCTTCAGAGTAGGACACATATATGTTTGTCCTGTCACTTAATACATTTGTTTTTAAAGCCACTTTAGCTTCTACCTTCCACAAAATGACAATGCTTTCTCTTAATTTCATCCTGATTTATAAATCATGATTGGAAAAAGCGAGCCTACCATTTCAGAGACCAGGAAGAAGAAAGATAAAAGAATCCTGACCAGATGTGGTGGTATATGTCTTTAGTACCAGCAAGCAGGATGCAGAGGCAGGCATGTGTCTGAGTTAGAAACCAATCTACATAGTGAATTCCAGGGCCAGCTGGGGCTCTATGGAGACTCTGTCGAAAAGAAAGAAAAGAAAGGAAAGAAAAGAAAAAAAGAAAGCAAGAGAGAGAAAGAGAGAGGAAGAGAAAGAAAGAAATAGAGAACAAAAGAGAGAGAGAATGAGAGAATGAGAGAAAGAGAGAGACAAAGAGAAAAAGAGAGAAAGACAGAAAGAAAGAAAGAAAGAAAGAAAGAAAGAAAGAAAGAAAGAAAGAAAGAAAGAAAGAAAGAGAAAGACAGACTAGCTAAAAGACTAGTTGGGGAGTGCACCGAGCTTAGATCAGGGATTCCCCAGGACCACCTGAAGCACAGGGAGTGTCAAAGTGGATTCTTTTGAGAACCTTCAGAACAGAAAGGGAAGAGCGAGTTAGACTTCCAATATAAAGCCTAAATTAGACAAGTCAACACTCCATAAACAAGGAGAAAAACAAATCAAACAAACAAACGATGAAGGCATCTGAAGGAGCCAAGCAAAGGAAGCCTTCAACACAGTGAAAAGGCATTTGGGATTCCCATTGTAACACAGGCAAAGAGAAACCACATGCCAGGGACACAACAAAGGGACAACATGGGAAAGGTGCAGGATAATCCCACACCAAACTCTACCTACCCCGTGGGAGATTCCTACAGTGGGATCCCCCTGGGGATGGACCAGGACACAGATGTAGGGGGAAAATTTCAGACATTATTTAAAGAAATTAAAGAAAATAAAGAACAAGTCAGAGAACTAAGGACAGAGAATGAAAAACTCAAGAAGGACATAGAGAGATTGACAAACACTAGAAAGAATGAGAGGGAGAAAATGATAAACTCCTGAAGGAAGTGGAAACCCTGAAATAAAAATAGAAACTGACCAGTGAAGCAAAGAGCTACAGGAAGAGATTGAGAAGCTCCAAAAGGAAGTGGAAATACTACAAGATGAAATGAAAAAGGAAATTGAACACTCATTCAGTCAAGAGGAAAGGGAAGGAAAAAGCCTCAGAAGTAGATTGGAGGAAGCAAAACAAAGAATATCAGACCTGGAAGATAACACAGAACAACTAAAAACCTCAAGTAAAGATTATGAAAAATTAAAAAATACACAAAAGTCGAACAACCAGGAATTGTGGGACACTATGAGAAGATCAAACCTCCACATCATAGGGTTAGAAGAAGAATCCCAAGAGAATGGTATTGATCAGATCTTCAACAGAATAATAGATGAAAAGTTCCCCAAACTAAAACAAGACAAACAAAAAAAGACAAAATACAAATACAAGAAGCACATAGAACTCCAAACAGACAAGATAAGAAACTCCCCACACCATATCATAGTTAAAATGCTAGACGTCCAAAACAAAGACAAAATTCTGAAAGCCACAAGAGAAAAACAACAAGTTACATATAAGGGGAAACCCATCAGAGTTACAACTGACTTCTCAGTGCAAACTATGAAATCAATAAGAACGTGGAGCAAAGCATTCCCAGTGTTAAAGGACTGTAGATGCCAACCCGGTTACTATACCCAGCAAAAATGTTGATTATAGTTGGAGAGAGAAAAATCTTCCATGACATAAACAAGATGACAGAATACATGTTCAGAAAACCAACCCTTCAGAGAATACTTGAAGCAATTCAAAGGACAGAAGAAAGGAGCAACTATCCCCAGGGAAATTAATAAAAGCATATCTGCAGAAGTAGAAACCTAGACCAAAAATGCAAATGGATAATAAGGAGAAAGGAAGCAACACACATCTTTCAGTTATAACCTTAAATATTAATGGACTAAACTCCCCAATCAAAAGACATAGACTGGGAGATTGGATTAGGAAACAGAACCCATCTATATGCATTTACAAGAAATACATCTCACCCTCAAGGATAGGCACCACCTTAAAGTGAAAGGATGGAAAAAAATATTCCAAGCAAATGGTACCAAAAAGAAAGCAAGTGCTGCTATTTTAATATCAGACAAAATAGACTTCAAAGTAAAAGAAATCAAAAGAGACAAAGAAGGCCATTACATTTTTATCAAAGGAACAATTCACCAAGAAGATTTCACAATTATGAATATATATGCCCCAAATTCTGGTGCACCAAACTTTATAAAGACAATTCTCCAGGACCATTAGGCTCTCAAGGCACAGATTAAAACCCCAGTACACTCATAGTAAGGGGAGCTTCATATCCACCTGAGCCTGATTGGACAGGTCAAAACCAAGACAAAGAAATAAACAGAGAGACACTCTGAACTGAATGATATGTGCCCATAAATACGGGGACCTCACATGAGACATTTTTTCCTAAATAACTCGGCTCATGCCACGTAATGTTACGCTAGAGAATAACGCACTTTCTTACTCAGCACGCCCAGCGACATTCTCCAAATAACCACATTATGGAGACAACAGAAAAAAAAGACCGTCTACAAATACAAAAAGATTGAATAATTCATGCATTCTATATTAGAACCGTACAGTTGCGAAATTAAAGGTCGTTCAAATATCTACACCAGGTGATGATGAGGCCTTACTATATCAGAGAACAGGGATGGAGACCATAAACAACTACATCTCCTGAAATAATTTGGAATGTGTCAAGTGAGAAATAAAGAAACTAAGATAGGATTGCCTGGAAACTAGTGACATATACCAATATATATTACCAGACACAGTACATGAAATCTGATGGGAAGTGGGTTATAAAAGCAGTCCGGCAAAGAGTAAGTTATTTGCTGCTCCATAACACGTACCCACGGTGGAGCTCACGTGCAATCTGCAGGGAACCAAGGCGTTCTTGAGAAGGAGGGCACGGAGTTCGAGCTAATGACAGACAGCAAACGACAACCGAAAGAATAAATAGTGGTATTTTGAATACTGGCGGTGCATTTATACTGGACCCAAGATCAAGCAGTGTTAGTAATTATGCACAAGCGGCTGCGATAAAACAGGCTGGGGATTGTCAGCATACTGTGTCGCCCGGGAACGAAGTAAGGGCTCATGTCTACTTAGTAAGGGAACTACACAACTGGGTTTACAGAGGCATCGCAAAAGGTCAAAGATAAAATTGTTACACCAGTAAATGGAAGTTTACACGATAGCATTACATGCTTGCATGAGGCGTGTCTTAGCGAGGGGCGACGATATTAGTCAGTACAAAATTAGCAGTCCTAAAACTACAAGCTATAAACAATTTGTCTTTGTTTCTTCTGAAGTTCCTCATATTTGTATCGTGTATCTTCATCCTTCCTGGGGCTCTGTAATTTTTCAAAGGCTGCCTCAGTTATATCTTAGGCTGGTAATTCAAAGCCAAAATAGCCTGGGAAAGCGCCATCTTTGAATAGTAGTTCTTGTTCTTTCTTGAAAAGGAGAAAGCCCGGCTCGGTATCGCTTTACGACTTATTCACAAAGATTTATTTCAAAGCAAGCTAATAAACTGTTCAATTTAAACGTTGCTTAGTAGCTTTTTTCGAGATCTTGCCGCGGGAGCCCAGGCAGCAGAGTGCCGGGGACGGGCCCCCCGCCACTGAAATCTGAGAATTGTACGAGAAGCATTACAGTGAAAGGAGGGGCAGCCAAAAGCAAAGACTTCAAGTCACAGTGAGCGAGAGGCAATTTAGGTCAGTCTTACATTGGTAATGGATATTACAGGCAAGGAGAAGCCAATATGTCAGGATCACGAAGAAGGGACTACACTGGAAAGGGGCAGGATAAATCCCGACCGCCAAGCTTTAACCCAACCCTTATGGAAAGCACTCATCACTGCCAAGTGGGATTCCCTCGCCGGCGATGCCACCAAGGACACAGACATACAGAAACACAATTTGGGAACATACTTAAAGAACTACAAGGAAATTACGTAAAGAACAAATTAAAGAACTAAAGAAAGGAGAGAATGAGTGAAACGTATCAAGATAGGACCCGAGAGAGACGTAGATGGAAAGTTTCTGTGGAATTGGGAAGCTTATGAAATCAACCTGGAAGATCCCATGGCTGAATGGGAAGAAAAAGAGTAACCAACTCAGGTCGAAAGACAAAAAGCTACAAAAAGAGACCGAGAAACTCCAAAAAGAAATAGAAACACTCAAAAGACACAGAAGAGGAAAAATGAAAAAGAGAACTCAAACACTCATTCCCATTCACCAAGAGGAAGGAATGAAAAAAAGCCTCAGAAGCTAGAATGGGGAAGACAGAACAAAGAATATCAGACCTGGAATGTAACACAGAACACAATAAAGACAGCTCAAGGCAAAAGATTATGAAAGATTTAAAAATATACAATCATAGAATGGAACAATCCAGGAGCTGTGGACATGTATGAAAGATCAAACCTCTCGGCCATTCATAGGAATATAATTCGAGGAAGGAGCAAAGATCCCAGAGAATGGTCATGGATCAGATTTTCAACATAATAATAGAAGAAAGCTTCCCAAAACTGAAAAAAGGACAAACCCATACAATTACAAAAAGCAAATAGAGACTGGCAAACAGACGAAGGATCAGAAAAGTAAAATTCCGCACCTGCCACATCATAGTTTAAAACTGCTAGACCCATAACAGAAGACAAATATAATTAAAAGTGACACAGAGAAAAAGCAACTAAGTGAACCTAATAAGGGGTAAACCCTTATTCAAAAGAAAAAATAAATTAACAGCGGAATTCTTCAGTCGGCAAAGCACGATGTAAGGACAAGAAGAACCTAGGAGCAAAAGCCATTTCCCTGACGTGTCGTGGACTGGAACAAAGATGGATTCCAACCTAGGTTACTATCCCCAGCAAAAAAATGTCAATCATAGTGTGAGGAGAGAGGAAAATCTTCCATGACATAAACAAACCTGAAAGAACTATGTCCCGGAAAACACAAGCGGCCTTCAGAAGAATACTTGAAAGCCCAAATTCAAAGAGACAGAAGACAGAATGCAACACCAAACCCAGGTCACCCTAAAAAGAAATTAATAAAAGCCATAACTGCAGAAGTAGAAAACCTAAAA
>VZQC01005988.1:1136121-1173464 GCA_009823505.1 Rhizomys pruinosus
ACTTCAAAAAAAACCTATACTCTAACTAAAATTTGAAACCTCCTAAAAGATATCAAAAAAATCCTGGGAATGCACCAAAGTCAACAAGAAGAGATCAACAGCTTAAAACAGACCCATAATATATGAAGAATTGACAGACTGGTAATATAAAAACCTCCCAAATAAAAAAAAAACCCACAAAGGCCCAGATGGTTTCACGGCAGAATTCTACAAAACATTTCAAAAGGACGTAAATCATTATACTAACAAATTGCTGTATTGTTAGAGGATTCAAACAAGGGAATTCCTCCCAAATTCCTTCTATGATAGCCAGCAATTCACTCTAATACTAATACCGGGCAAAGACTAAGACAAAAAAAGAGAAACTTAGACCCTCTCCATTAATGGACACAGAATGCAAAAAAATTCTCAGCAAAATTACTTGCAACCTACATCAAGAAGAATCCCATCATTGACCAAGTTGGATTCATACCAGAAGTTTGCAGGATGTTAAATAGATAAAAAATCGTAAATATCATAAAAACAGAATAAATGGACTTGAAAGACAAAACAAACCACACCATACCTCTCACTTGATGCTGCAAAAAGCCTTGACAAAATCCAGATCACTTCATGCTTAAAGTCCTAGAGGAATTGGATTTGAGGGATCATCCACAATGCTAATCAAAGCATTATGCAGAGAAACCCACAGCTGATCTCAGCCTAAATGGGGAATGACAGCTTTCCTTTAAGTAGGAACTCAGCAAGGGCCTGCCCCCCTGTCAACCACTCTCTGTCAGTATAGTGCTTTAAATACTTGCTAGGTCAATAGGCAGAAAGGAAATTAAGAGGAGTGCTATTGGAAAAAAGGAAGTCCAAGCTATACCTTTTTTGCATGAATGATATGATTATCTACTCTAAGGAGATGCTAAAGAACTCAACAAGAAAAACTTCTGGAGTGAAGTAAGATTCAGTAAAGTGGCAGGATAAAAAATTAACCTAGAAAAAATCAGTAGCCTTTTCTTTACACCAACAACAGCAACGAACCAAGGACATCAGAGACTCTGCCCACTACACAATTCTCAAAAAACAATAAAATACCTAGAGGAACAACCTAACCAAAGACACCAAAGGCTCTCCAAAACAACAAATTTAAACACCTGAAGAAGGAAACTGAATGAAGACATAGAAGAAGACATCAGAAAGGAAAAACCTCCATGTCATGACTGGGAAAATTAATACAGTAAATGTCCATTCTACCCAAAACTCATTGTACAGATTTAATGCAATCCAATTAAAACTCCCAAGAGTTTCTTTGAAAAATAAGTCCTTATATTCATTAGAAAACAAAGACCCCAAATAGCCAAAGCAACCCGAGGGAAAAGAGAAACACAGGGGAGGATCTCTATAACAGACTTCAACTATACTACACGGGCTAAGACATGAAAACAACTCTTCGGTACTGGGCACAAAAAAGGACCGAGTTGACCAATGGACCAAAACGAAGATGCCAAACGAGCAACATACAATCTCAGCCACCTTATACTGACAAGGGCACAAGAAAGACACATGGGAGGAAAGACAAGCATCTTTTCCAAAAGTGTGGCAAAACTGATCACCGCTTGTTTGAAGAATTGAAATTAACCTCTACCTCTCACCCTGTACAAAAGTCAACTCCGAAATCAGATGATCAAAGAGACCTCAACGAGAAACCCAACTCTGAAGGTGATAGAAAAAAAAATTGGAGCAGGACTACCGGCACATTAGCAACGGAAAAGACTCCTAAATCAGAATCAGCAGACTGGCACAAGAATTAGGTCGACATTGACAAATGGGACCCCTAATCATACCTCAAAGGCTTCTTTACATCAAAAGAAACAATCAAGAAGAGAAATCCCCCAACAGATGGGAGGAACTCAACTAGAAACATCTGACAAAGCATGATTTTCCAGAATTATAAAACTACTCAACTTCAAAACAAAGAAAAAGAGAAAACAAACACCCTCAATAGATGGCAGGAAAGAAAAAGCTGAACAGGGACTTCAGAAAGCGAGGAATTAGAGTATGTCTGAGAAACACCTCAAGACCTGCCTCAACATCACTCAATCGTACAGGAAATGCAATTGAAAACCACTTTAATATCACCTTACTCCAGTAAGACTGGCTAGGATCAGAGAAACAAATGATACCAAGTGCTGGAAGATGTGTGGGGAAAGGGAACACTCATCCCTGCTGGTGTGAATGGTAAACTCGTACAGCCCTATTGGAAGCAGTGTGGAAAACCTTGGAAGACTTGGAACTGAATTGCCACCGACCCAGCCATACACCACTCCTGGCATATAACCCTCAAGACTTTACGCCACCACAGAGATACATGCACGGCCATGTTTATTTCACTCTCTTCACAATAGCAAAGAGCTGGAAACCAGCCTAAATGCCCCTAAACTGACGAATGGATAGAGAAAGGTGGTACACACACAATGGAGTTCTATGCTGCAGTAAAGAAAGACGACACACGAGCTTTGCAAGGAAAATGGCTGGAGCTAGAGGACATCAGTGAGTGAAGTAAGCACAGTCCCAGAAAAACAAACGACAATGGTATCCTCATCTGTGGATGTAGTGCCATACCCAGTTGTAAGTATTTCTTGTGTAGGGCCCCCTGAGCTTCTTTACAAAGCAGTTGGACATAATGCATTTCGGGGAAACAACAACAACAACAGAAAATACGCATCAAAGACTAACTGAAACGTGAACTTCTGCTCAAAACAGTCAACGTCCCCATGAAAATATTGAGAAACAGACTAAGAGATGGAAAGCATGTTTGGCAGAATCACGAGCTCTGACGGGGTGGGGGAATGAGCGGGAACACGGTCTAGATTTGTTAAAAAATAAATAAATAATACAATAAAAAAAAAAAACAAAGAAGAAAGAAAACAAATGACCCACTCAATAAATGGAGCAAAGAGCTGAAAAGACTTCACAAGTTGGAGGAATTAGAGATGGCTGAGAAACACCTTAAGAGTGTGTCAACATCACTAATCATTAAGGAAATGCCAATGAAAACATTTAACATATATCTATCTCCAATGAGACTGGCTAGGAGCAAGAAAACAATGATACCAAGTGCTGGAGAGGTTGTGGGGAAAGGGGAACACTCATCCACTGCTGGTGGGAAGGTAAACTTGTTTTTTTTTTTTTTTTTAACAGACTTCATTCACTTTATTGAGATGGGGTCTCCCTTGATATCCCCACCACACCCACTTTTTTATAAAAAAATCTCTAGGTAGTGGCCACGGCTGGAGCCTGGGTTCTCTGTACTGAGACTCTGGTGTGGGTCTTCACAAGATGGTCAGTGAATTCCTGATAGGGAGACTTGGTGAAGACTGTCTCTTTCCAAAGGTCTGGAGTCAGGTAGCTGTAGGTCTTAGAGATGGCATCAAAGGTGGCCTTGGCGAAATTGCCCAGGGTGGCAGTGCAGCCCCTGGCTGATGTGTAGCAGTCATCAATACCAGCCATCATCAGCAACTTCTTGGGCACAGGAGCAGAGACGATGCCAGTACCTCTGGGGGCAGGGATGAGGCGCACCAGTACAGAGCCACAGCGGCCTGTCACCTTGCATGGGACGGTGTGGGGCTTGCCAATCTTGTTTCCCCAGTAGCCTCTCCGCACAGGTACAATGGAAAGCTTGGCCAAGATGATGGCCCCTCGAATTGCAGTGGCTACCTCCTTGGAGCACTTAACACCCAGACCAACATGACCGTTGTAGTCCCCAATGGCGACAAAAGCCTTGAACCTGGTCCGTTGGCCAGCCCGGGTCTGTTTCTGCACTGGCATGATTTTTAACACCTCATCCTTAAGAGATGCTCCCAAGAAGAAGTCAATAATCTCAGATTCCTTAATAGGTAGGGAGAACAGGTAGATCTCCTCCAGGGATTTGATCTTCATGTCCTTGACCAAGCGGCCCAGCTTGGTGACTGGGATCCACTCCTTGTCTTCAGCTTTACCTCCACGAGCCCCGCGGCCACGGCCCCGACCACGGCCACGGCCCCGACCACGGCCCCAGAGACCGCTACCAAATCCTCCACGGAAGCCGCCACGACCTCCCAAGCCTGGGCCCCCGGGTCCTCCGGGCCCTCCCGCTGCACCGGCGTCATCCGCCATTTGGTGTTTCCTGAGGAAGAAGGCGGGAAGGTAAACTTGTACAACCAGTATGGAATGCAGTGTGGAGAACCCTTGGAAGACTTGGAATGAACTTGCCACCTGACCCAGCCATACCACTCCTGGGTATATACACACAAGATTCATCTTACCACAGAGATACATGCACAGCCATGTTTACTGCAGCTCTCTTCACAATAGTGAAGAGCTGGAACCAACCCAAGTGCCCCTCAACCGATGGGTGGATAGAGAAAATGTGGTACATCTACACAATGGAGTTCTATGCAGCAGTAAAGAAAGATGACGTCATGAGCTTTGCATGTAAATGGAGCTAGAAGATATCATGCTGAGTGAAGTAACACAGTCCCAGAAAAACAAAGGACGAATGGTATCCCTCATCTGTGGATGCTAGCACCAGTTACCTGATTGTATGGCAAACTGAGCAATGTTAATGTGACCTGAAAGCAACTATGCTCTTATATTGTGAATCCCTTAAAAAAATAAAAATAATTTAAAAAAGACTAGTTGGAGTCTTGCTTATGGGCACTTGAGATTTGAAACATGTTGAATGCTAATAATCCTATCTGGTTTTGGGAAATGAAATCTATCTGGTTTCAGATTTTTTTTTTTCATCACCTAAAGTAGTAAATATCAAGCACAGAGTTAGGACCAGAATTGCATTAAATTATACTAAAGTGAAAGAATAATAAACTGTGTTTCAAGCTGAAAGTTCCAGTTGTTTGGCTTTAATGATTAAAAAGGTAACATTAATTTCAACATGTGGACAATGTCAAAGCAAAACAGCCCTTACCTCAAAAGGACTAAGCGAGAGTTTATTCTGGACCAAATATGAGTGAATGACTATGGCCCAAGATCTCAGAGTCAGGCTACCCCAAATACAATGTTCCAGCCAGGTATCAGTCACATGGCTTTATTAGTTACAGAAAAAAGTCACAAATCAAGACATTTACCAAATACATTGATGAGACCACAGGCAGGTGGGTTACAAGAAGTGGTTTTAATAGCTTCTGCAGATGTCAGCTGCTATTGATGATATTCCTAGCTTTTAGGTAGGTGAAGCAGGGGTCTGCTAAGAAGGATTCCAAAGATTTAACACGATGGTCAAAAGGATGTGAGGTTGGACACTGGAGCAGGTGATGAATGGCTGTGAAAGACTGCCCAAGACAAACTGCTGCTGGACCTCCAACATTCTAACAGTGTATATCACACACACAAAAAGTCATTCAGTCTTGTAGAATCTTCAACACAGATGGCTTATAATAGTTAAGCTGGTTTTTCTTAGTACGCATACATACAATTATTAGAACAAGAGTTTTAGGTTAAAAAATTATCTTTTTATAGTACTTTTTGCTTTCCTTTAGTGATTCTTGTGAATTGATCATTTTCCCCAAAGATTATCACCTTTGACCTGATTGTTTTACTTTATAATGAACTGATAGAAACATAATTATAAATATTCTTTAAAAGTGGCTATTCCAGATAAAACAGCCCAGAATTTAGTAATTGTACAGCTTTTTCTAACTATTTAAAGTTCATATACAAAGAATTATACAGAAGATATTTAAGCAAATTAAGGCATATTTGATCACAATCTATTTTTGGAATTTATTTTTTTACATTTTTTAAAAGATTCAGATACTGTCCAGGGTTAACCAGGAAGCTGGTTTGTTGGGTTTGCCATGTTTTCTTTAATCACTTTCAAGATAAAAAAATTTATAGCAATGAGGAAGGTAGGACTATTTAAAATACATAAATACTGGCAGTGATCATTTAAATCACTTGGTCCTCAAGAATACAGTTTTAAAAATCAAGTTCAGCTTAAGTGGAGGTTAAGGTGCTCATGTCCAGTGCTAGAATCTTCTACTCTGCTTTTGGCTGCAGGTTATACTTTTGTGGCTGGAAAAAATTTTCTTCGATGGCGTCAACAAGTTCCTCCAGCTCCTTTTTCAGCTGCTCTGCATCACTGAGAAATAAAAGGGGAAATAAATCCAGATTAATGGATTATTCCAGAGCAAAATATGTATATCACTGGGATTTTGTTTTGTTTTTGAGACAGGATCTTGCTATGTAGCCCAGGCTGGCCCTGAAACCACAGAAATCCTCCTGCCTCAGGCTCCTGAGTGCAGGGATTGGGGGTATGTGTAAGGCACCACTCTGAGTTGCACACACACGGTTTTATTTTATTTATTTATTTATTTATTTATTTATTTATTTATTTATTTATTTATTTATGTGTGAATGTATTGTCTGCATGGAGGTTTGTGCACCTGTGTCGTGCAATGCCGCGGAGGTCAGAAGAGGGTCTCGGATTCCCCTGGAACTGGAGTTCTCCTGGAATTGGAGTTACAGATGGTTCTCAGCCACCATGTGGGTGCTGGGGATCGAACCCCGGTCTTCTGCAAGAGCAGTCGGCGCTCTTAACCGCTAGGCCATCTCTCCAGCGCCTATTTTTAATCATGTATATGTGTACATGTGTTGGCATAGGCACAGCAGTGCAGCTGCCTGCAGAGGGCAAAGGCATTGGATCCCCTGGAGCTGCAGTAACAGCACTTGTGAGCCATCTGATGTGGGTGCTGGGAACTGAACTCAGTCCTCTGCAACAGCAGTGTGTGCTCTTTACCACTAAGCGAGAGCTCCATCTCTCCACCTCCTCGAAGCATATTTAAAAACATGTTCTCTTCACTGACCTAATGAAACTGAAAATAAGCCTAAAGAGGAGGGCAAAATCCGAGAAAACAACTCCACGGGCTTCCATGTAAGAATACATTTGTTGCCGGGTGTGGTGGCGCACGCCTTTAATCCTAGCACTCGGGAGGCAGAGGCAGGCGGATCTTTTTGAGTTCAAGGCCAGCCTGGTCTACAGAGTGAGTTCCAGGATAGCTGGGGCTACAGGGAGACCCTGTCTCAAAAAGACAAAAAAAAAAAAAAAAAAAAAGAATACATTTGTGACTTCGACAAAGAAATCCCATTAAGCAGTATGCATTCTTTTCCATAAACATTCTCAAGTCCCTACTATGAACAAAATTTCTCCTTGTTCTTCTCATAAAACTTTTTTTTTTTTTTTGGTCTTTTCGAGACAGGGTCTCCCTGTAGTCCCAGCTGTCCTGAACTCACTCTGTAGACCAGGCTGGCCTTGAACTCACAAAGATCCGCCTGCCTCTGCCTCCCAAGTGCTAGGACTAAAGGCGTGCGCCACCACGCCCGGCTTCTCATAAAACTTTTAAAGAGCGGTTGGAGAGGTGGCTCCATGGTTAAGAGCCCTGAGTGCTTTTGGAGAGGACCCAGGTTCTATTCCCAGCACCCACACTGCAGCCAACAACCATCCTTAACTCCAGTTCCAGAGTATCCAACACCCTCTTCTGACTTCCGAGGCACTGCACTCACACATATAGACCATGCAGTCATACACATAAAATTAAAAAAAAAAATTATAAAAACTTAAAACACACTTTTTGGCGCAGCATTCCCATAGGAGATCCAATGTCTATGCTAACAGTGTAGGGAGCATTTCTGATTGTGCCTGGCCAGTCCTGATGATGGCTTTCCTGGGGCCACTGGGAGTCAAGCTGCATTCCCAGAAAAGACCCTGACAGAACCCAACAGAAACCTCTTCACAGGTCAGAGCACACACCAGGGAACTGAACCCCTTGTGTTGGACTTACCCCCCACCCCAAATCATCAGCATAAACAGAAATCTGGGAGACTGGTGCTGGAGAGATGGTTAGCAGTTGAGAGCACTGGCTGCTCTTGCAGAGGACCTGGGTTCAGTTCCCAACACTCCCAAGGTGGATAAACGTCTATAGCTTCATTTCCAGGGAAGCCAACACCCTCTTCTGGCCTCTTCAAGCACTGAACAATGCAGGTGCACTTACATACCTCAGGCAAAGCATTCATCAAATAGAGTAAAAAGAATGAAAATTAAAAAAAAAATTTTAGGGAGATTGATTCCTGTGAGAAAGTAAGGCATTGACTTATTACTTTTTTTTTTTTTTTTTTTTTTTTTTGAGACAGGGTCTCCCTCTAGCCCCAGCTGTCCTGGAACTCACTCTGTAGACCAGGCTGGCCTTGAACCCACAAAGATCCGGTAAGGCATTGACTTATATGCCTTCTGGCCTCTTCAAGCACTGAACAATGCAGGTGCACTTACAAACCTCAGGTGAAGCATTCATCAAATAGAGTAAAAAGAATGAAAATTTAAAAAAAAATTTTAGGGAGATTGATTCCTGTGAGAAAGTAAGGCATTGACTTATTACTTTTTTTTTTTTTTTTTTTTTTTTTGTCGTTTTGAACAGGGGTCTCCCTGTAGCCCCAGCTGTCCTGGTACTCACTCTGTAGACCAGGCTGGCCTTGAACTCACAAAGATCTGGTAAGGCATTGACTTATATGCAAACTATCAGAAAGTAAGCAACACATAAAACTGACTCCCAGTGAAACATGTTTCCAGAACTTATGGAGTCCAATATGTGAGTTACCATAAAGTTGAATTTGAAAAAAAAAAAATTCTTCATACTTTCCATTACTTCATATTGACCACCTGCAAAGCTTATATGCCAAGGTTATCTGAGTGCACATGGCAACCCTGCCGTCAGTCAAGACCATTTTCACTGCGAACAGTACAATGAAGGCAATCAATTCCACTGCAGACATTAATTCTGCCTCTATTAGCGATGTGCCCTTGGGTAAGTGGCCTAGCCTCTCTAAGACCCATATTCTTCATTTATAAAACTGGGATAAATACATCACCTTCTCAAGAGAGTTATTTTACATATTGAGGTATATTATATATAGTAATTAGCCCAGAACCTGGCCCAAAGACCTCAATAAATATAGCTATCATTATAACCATTTCACCCACAATGACAACATAGTAATCATGGTTCATAAATACATGTGAATTACACTGGTCTCACCCATCTCCACAAATGTGCTTTGAAGAAAATAATGGTTCTTGTAAGGTTGCATATGGTAATAATTATTTAAAACAAAGCCTAAAACTCAAGCTCAGTGAATCTGCTAGCTACTAAATGATTCATGAATCATCTGGTTTCTAATCATGACACATGTATATATTGATTCCTTTGTGTATTGAGTTAATGTTTTGGAGACAGCAGTTCTAGTATGTGGGGTACCAGTATCAGGCTCCAGGATTTAGTGATGCAATGATTTTTAACAGTGAAGTTTGATCTTAGTCCTAAAATGAACCGTTTTGAAAATTCAATGTGACACTATAACAACTTAAAAACAAGGACACATTACATGACTATGCAATCCAGGGCTAGGAATCTATATTTATGAATAGTCTAAATTCAGTGGGTGAAACTTTAGAGAGATGGATTGTGAAGTGTTGTTATTATAAAGGAAGATGTTCTGAACAATTAGGTGTATTTCATAGGACATTAAAAAACAAAGGGCTTTTAGAAGAGTGATTCAAAGAAATCCAAAAACACAAAGTGAGGATGAAGATTACAAAGAGATGCCTATGAAAGTTGTGCTCACTTGGCAGCAAGCAGTTTACTTTTTAACTGTGGAAACATTGATCCCTGCACACTATTGACATTAATAAACTGCAGTCTAGAATTCTGCAAAAAATGAGCTGCTTTTTTGTTTGCTTAAATGCTGAAACTTTGCCCCAAATACCAAATTTTACAACTGATATTTGATTCAGTTATTGGAATCACTTGGATATCAAAATCTACTTTTCCCATTGTAAACAATGAAATCTAAGAACAGATCAAGTATTTTCAATGAAAATGTCACTTTCAGGGCTGGAGAGATGGCCTAGCGGTTAAGAGTGGCGACTGCTCTTACAGAGGACCCGGGTTCGATCCCCAGCACCCACATGGCGGCCGAGAACCGTCTGAAACTCCAATTCCAGGAGAACTCCAGTTCCAGGGGAATCCGACACCCTCTTCTGACCTCTGTGGCATTGCATGACACGGGTGCACAAACCTGCGTGCACACAGTACATTCATACACATACAAAAATAAATTTAAAAAAAAAGAAAAAAAAAAAGAAAATGTCACTTTCAAATGGAGATAAGTGTATGTTTAATTTTTTTTTTAATTTATTTATTTCTGTATGTGTATGAATGTACTGTCTGCATGCAGGTCTGTGCACCCGTGTCGTGCAATGCCGCGGAGGTCAGAAGAGGGTCTCGGATTCCCCTGGAACTGGAGTTCTCCTGGAATTGGAGTTACAGACGGTTCTTAGCTGCCATGTGGGTGCTGGGGATCGAACCTGGGTCTTCTGCAAGAGCGTCGGTGCTCTTAACCACTAGGCTGTCTCTCCAGCCCCAAGTGTATGTTTAATTTTTAACAGTTTGAATTAAAATGGTTTGAATGCTTAACTGCTAAGCCATCTCTCTGCCACTCAAGTAGTTTGTTAAAACCATGAAAGTGCCACAATTTCTACACATCTGAAAGATGAGAATTTTTACTTAACAGGAGCAGAACCAACTAGGAAGAGTGTGGACTAAAAGCCACAACAGGCTCCCAGCCCCATCATACCTGTTTCCAGGGGGGGCACAGAGCTCTGCATAGTACTTGATTTTGGGCTCTGTCCCACTGGTCCGCATGGTGGCCACGCCTCCGTTAGCAAAGGTAAAGGTGATCATTTGACTGCTCTTACTGGTAGGAAGAACCTAGGAATTAATTCACACATGTCACCACAACATAAGCTAATCTGACCTAATGAATACTGTCTCCTGCATAGGCAAGAAAATAAATACCAAGTGGGTATATTGGTTATAACAGAACATGTTTTCAGAAAATTAGAAAATGTAATACACACAATGAACTAACAATTAGTGAACATTAACATTACAGACTTTTTCCACCTCCATAGATTTATTGCAGTTATCAAAGTTTTATTCGAATTAAAACACATCATTTCACAAGAAATTGATTTAAACAGATTAATAATGGACTACAAAAAAATTGGATCATATATCAATGCTGCAAAGTGACACTTGCCCAAAACGAGTTCACAAGGGGTTTTTTTAATTAATACAAAACTCTGACAGATGTATTTATAGTTGTTGGCTCCTAGGACTCCATTAAAGTTATGAGATGTATTTTCACAAACATAAACCCAAGGGAAAGAGGAAAAGAGAAAACAGCAGTTGATAGGGGCATCTTCTGGAATTGGAGTTATAGACGGTTCTCAGCCACCATGTGGGTGCTGGGGATCGAACCCGGGTCCTCTGCAAGAGCAGTTGGTGCTCTTAACCGCTAGGCCATCTCTCCAGCCCCCATTTCTGCACTTGTTTTTTTATTTAATTTTTATTTTATGTGTCTGAGTGTACTGCCTATGTACAGTGCGCCTGTGCCATTCAATGCCTGTGGAGGTCAGAAAAGGATGTTGGATCCCCTATAACTGCAGTTACAGAGGGCTGTTAGCTGACCTGTGGGTGCTGGGATTCGAACCTGAGTCCTCTGCAAGAACTCCAGCCATCTCTGCACTTCTAAGTAATAATTTTCTTTTGTGTTTAAGGATGGCTCTTCATGTTATCAGTCATCAAATGACTTGGGGATCCCTTTCATTTCTAGCCCACCATTTCTACTTTTCCACATATTTTATTCATTTATTCTCTCTGCAATGCTGAAATTCTAACCCAGGGCCTTGTGTATACTAGCCAAGCACTTTATCCCTGAATTACATCTCCAGTCCTAAGTCTCCACATATTGTACAGAATATTTATTCTCTTAAAGTTGTTCTAATTAAAAAAAATTTTTTTTGAGACAGAGACATTCTGTAGCCTCAGCTGGTCTGGAACTATGTAGATCAGGTTGGCTTCAACCTCACAGAGATCCGCCTCCTCTGCCTCCTGATTAAGGCATGCATTACCACATCTGGCAGTATAGCATATTTGTGAAACTTAAGTGCCCCCAAATCATTTTCAATGAACTATGTGAATAAATGAATCTTCTTTAACTGTAGAAATGGTAAATAGAAAAGAGATTAGTTGATAAAAGCAAACAGGACTTACAGCTTTCTTATCAGGCTGACTGTCATCATAGCCTGTTGTAAGGTCCCTAATTGCAGAGACTTCAAATTTGCCACAAGTTTTGGGATAATTATTCTTCCCATCATAGTTTCTTAGGTTTCCAAACAATTTTTGAATGGTCCCTTGGTCATGGCAGACAAAATAGGAAGCCTTGGTCATATGGTAGCCATACCTGTCAAAACACAGTCATGCAGAATGAGTAAGAATTCTATAGTGTATGCAGGATATGGGTTAGTTAGTGCATTTCAAAATAAGTGAGTCAGGGAGCCATAACCAACTTCATAGGAATAATCAGTGCTGGCGAGATGGCTCCAGGGTACTTGCTGCCAAGTACCATGCTCTGAAACAACTCTTGCATGTTGTCCTCTGACTTCTACTCGAGTGGAATGCATGCATCCACACATAAACAAACACATATGCACATATAGAGAACAAATAAATGTTTAAATACAAAAGAGGTCCAGATCAAGAGAGAGAGTTCATCAGTTCATGAAGTACTTGCTTTGTAAGCGTGAAGACCTCAGTATGGTCCACAGGACCCGTGCAGAAAAGGCTGAGGCATGGTGGTACAGGCTTGTGATCCCAGTGCAGGAGAGACCCAGACAGGCAGATCCCTGGGGCTCACTGGCCAGCCAACACACACACACACACACACACACACACACACACACACACACACACTCCTCCAGGGATCAGCCTGTATTGGTAAACCACAGTTTTACTGGAACACAGCCACATGGGTTACTGTTTATGCTGTCTCAGCTGCTTCTCATCCATAGGTAGAGCTCAGTACTTGCTACAAAGACGGAGTAGATTATGAATATATTTAAATCACACTCTTCAACTAAGCCATTTCTGCAGCTAACATTTTCATGTGTTAGAAACCATACAACTGCAACATTACTGATCAGTGGTGACATATCAAATGGAAAAGGTGATCTTATTTAAGAAATAAAACCTATCACCAAAGTAAGAACACTCAAAATATTAATATCTCATGCACAGGAATAAAAACATTTAAAAATATTACTTCAATCCAGCATAGTCAATATAAACTTACTCCACATAGATGGCTTTTAGCTGCTGAGATAAAGACAAGTTCTTGGTGGCTAAATAGCTCGCCAGCTCTGCACTTATGACGGCAGCACTGACTCCATCTTTGTCCAGAACGAAGGGGCAGCACATATATCCTGTAGGGACAAAGCCTTAATGAATTTCTTTACTGCACTGGGACAGGCCACGTGATGAGGTACTAGCTGTTATATACTGGAGAGGGCACAGACCCAAGCACAAGCCCATTTCTCATTTACCTCCGCACATTTGGGAATTTAGCTCTACACAGAATTCTGTACCACAGCGCTCATCACACCTGCTTTATACACAGAAGAGCCTGTCTGAGCCCCACTGGCCCATGCTGTGAGTAGCTCACACTGAGCCAGAAGTGATGGTGTATACCAATAACCCTGGCACTTGGAAGATGGGGATGGAAGATCAAGAGTTCAGGATTATCCGGGGCTGGAGACCTGGCTCAGCAGTTAGGAGCACTGGCTGCTCATGCAGAGGACCTGGGTTTAGTTCCCAGCACCCACATGGTGGCTCACAGCTGTGTGCAACTCCAGTTCCAGGGAATCTGATGCCCTCTTCTGACCTCTGTGGGCATTACACACATGCAGGCAAAACACTCATATTCATAAAATAAAATAAATAAATCCCTTCAAAAAGAACAGTTTCTACTAAGTTAACAGTTAAGTAGTTTTGGGTACAAACGATAGGATTTCCTATACCTATACCTAGCTTTCCTTTCTGCTCATGCATACTGACTGAGAGCTTAGCACAAGGGTTCTTCAGGCATTCTGTATGGACCTTCAATATCCTTTCCCATGACCATGACCCTCATGCTACCCTCTGAGCACATGTCCTCATTAGCACTGCTGGAGGGGTGGGCCTTATCACACCTGGATATTCAAGACCTCAGCTCCCCAATGTGTGGATTCTTGTGCTGCCAGCAGCTCTATGCAGAAGGTCTGACTATTTGTTGAAAAAACTATGAGACGTCCATTGTGGAGCAAGGAAGCTCAATACTCAGTTGGAAGAAGAGAAGCAAGGTAAGCTGTGCTCTTGTTTCACTTGGATCTTCTGAACTGAAATCCAAGTCTTTCATTTATTTACATCTTTTCTATAAACCAATTCTATGTCCCCATGAATACTTCTTACCGATAGCTTCTTCAAATGCAAATAACACGGTCTTCCCTTGGTCTATTAGCTGTTTGGTCCTGTTCCCCATCCACTTGAATCCAGTTAATGTTTCCTAAAGGGAGAATGCAATACAAAAGGAAGTGTCTTGGGGTTGGGGGTGTAGCTCAGGTGGTAGAGTGCTTGCCCGCCCTGGGTTCAGTCCCTAGCACCATATAAACTGGGTGTGGTGCTACCTACGGTCCTAACAAAAGACGTGAGGCAGGAGGATCAGAAGTTCAAGGGTATCCTTGGCAACATATGAAGTTCAAGGCTAGTGTGGGCTATATGAAATTCTGTCTGAAAAAAAAAAGCCGGGCGTGGTGGCACACGCCTTTAATCCTAGCACTCGGGAGGTAGAGGCAGGCAGATCTTTGTGAGTTCAAGGCCAGAGTGGTCTACAGAGTGAGTTCCAGGACAGCTGGGCTATAGGGAGACCCTGTCTCGAAAAGACTAAATAAATAAATAAATAAAGGAAAGGAAAGGAAAATAAAAAGGAAAGGAAAAAAAGAAGTCTTAGGAAAACCAGAAGTCCAAATCTCAAAAACATCTCACCTCGAAATGAAAGCCCTCCTTCAAGGCAATGGCCCGCAAGATCTTGGAGGACACAGTGCTGGACAACATGTACATGTCTTTGAGGGCACTTCGGTCTTGGTTCTTTTCTTTCCAGGAAGTGAAGAGCCACCAGCCCAAGAGGGCCCCCAGCTCGTTGCCCGAGAAGACTTTCCACTCACCACTGCAAGAGAAGCAAGCCTGTTCAGCAGCCTTCGAGAAGGCATAGAAGTCAATGCCTCAAGACAGCCGGGCAAATGTCCGTCGGCCTACTTCCTGTAAGTCTGTTCTTGCCTTTAAACGACTGGCCAGAAATGTAGCCACTGCAAACATTTGACCAGCTTCTATGCATCAGCTGGTTCATCCAGATGGACATTAATATCTCTGAAGATGGGCTGCCCTTAGAATCTAGAGATGACAAAGGATAATTTGATTTCTACCTCCGGCAAAGACTGGGATTTCAGAAAAACCAGACCCTCTTAATACTATTCTTGGACAGACCCCGTGGTCTCGCATTGTGCCAACCTCCCACCCATGTTCCCGTCTGTTAAATTCAGCACTGCGGAGCAGTGCCTTCTGAAATCCATGGGCAAATCCTGAACCACAAAGCCAGCACCATGAAAAGGACTTTGCCACTTCACGGATGGACACACTGTTCATACGATGAACAACTATAAAGCAAGAGTGGGGCACAAGGAGTCAGTTCGATTCCCAGCACACACTGGATTGTTTGGGTCTGGATTACACGAGTCAAGGATGTGAACACCTGCTTTTAGGATCAGCATCTTGTCCTGTTACAAGAATCCACCAAGGGTTCGGTGAGATGATTTATAAATCAAATGAAAGTTAAATGGAAGACTTTCCACATGGTCCCGACCTCCCCAGGAATATGTTACTATGTACAATGTCTTTTATATTTTTCATGACGTAGATAAAATTCATTTCACCTGTCTTGCTTTTCTGCCACAGCAAGTCTATCAGCATCTGGGTCATTTGCTAAAACAATTTTGGCCTTGATTTTGTCAGCCAAAGCAAAAGACAAAGTCTGAAAAAGAGTACAGGGAATAAAAGATGACAAGTCATAAGTCAAGAATATGTTAGTCTGTACAGATGTTCGTGTTCTCATGAACTGAAGGACTTGCCCTCAATGGGAGGCTGCAGGATTTTTCTGGGCTGGTCTTGCTTGTTCAGACTTTATCTTCCTAAGTTGGAGGTCAGGTAAAGACAACTTCAGTATCCAGTCCATCTCTGCCCCAGGAACAGCAGAGAAATGGGGCAGCGTGTAGTTGGACTGGTATTTCCAGGTACTGGATATGTTCGACCATGAACACACCAAAACAAACCAGGTCTCTCATTATCACTACTACCTAACCTTTAGCGAGGTATGTGAACCATAAAGTCAATAACATTCTTTAATAATCATTAAGGAATAAAAATCAAAATAACTCCTCCATTCTATTATTTCTTGACAATAAGGAAACTATAAATTAAAATTTAATGTCATGTAAAGCATAATTTAGATTTTAGCTCTTATAGCCTCACTATGAAATGCCAAGTTTGAAATTTCCTTTAAGAAATTAATGATGAAGTTGGAGAGAAGGCTCAGAAGTTAAGAGCACTGTCTGCTCTTGTAGAGGACCCAGGTTCAGTTCCCAGCACGCACATGGTGGCAACTGCCTGTAACTCCACTTCCAGGGGATCTGACAATCTCTTCTGACCTCCATGGACACTGAATGACACAGATGCACTTACATACATTCAGGCAATACACATATACACACAGAATAAAAATAATAAAATTTAAAAGTAAATTTTAATGACTATGCAACATATGTCATTTCTAGTGACATGATTCAATTTTTCAGCATGAGAACCCATAAAAATATAATTTACTTCTTATAGAAATAGTTTTGATTATAAAAGGTAGATTTTGGGGCTGGAGAGATGGCCTAGCAGTTAAAGAGTGCCTACTGCTCTTGCAGAGGACCCAGATTCGATCCCCAGTACCCACATGGCGGCTGAGAACCGTCCGTAACTCCGATTCCAGGAGAACTCCAGTTCCAGGGGAATCCGACACCCTCTTCTGACCTCAGCGGCATTGCACGACATGGGTGCACAGACCTACATGCAGACAATACATTCATAAAAATAAAAAAAAAATGGGTTACCAAGACACCTTTACCCTCCTCAGGATTCGGGTACTTGACAGTCGGGAACTCTGGGTCTGGGTCTTTCTGTTGGGGAACAGCCTCTGGCGGAGCAAGGCCGAATGCCTTGAAAGCAGACTGCACGAACTCATGACCCACACCATGGACAGAGGTGTGCACGAACTTCACCTGTGTCTCCCTGTTCACACTCCTAGTCAGACAAAGCAGAAAACAGCAAAGGATACAAACAAGGCTCTCCAAGCGGAGGATTCACAAACCATCAAGTAGCTGGACTCCTAAGACTATGAGAAATCCGGGCAATAAGAATGTATAGACAACTGAATAACCTTCTAATTTAATATTTAAGAAGAAACAAATGTATTCACTCGCTGCAATGTATGAAAGTTTACAATTTTGTTCTAGAGCATCCTCAGCAAATCTGCTTCCACCCCCTTAGACGCATTTCATGGGCCAGCTCTCACAACTGTAGTGAGACTCAACAAGAACTGACTCTGTCTCCAGAAGGATACCTGCAGTTGGGACCTGGGTGCTGTCCATGGCAGTGCCTGAGCTGGCTCCTGGCTCCACATAGTCAGTATTAGCTTTAAAAAAACTTTCGAAACTTCCTTTTCAGGCACAGCAAGATGACTCAGTGGTAAAAGCACCTGCAGCTAAGTCTGATGACATGAGTTTGAGTCCTGAAACTCTCATGGTAGGGACGAACTGACTCTTAGGGGCTGTCATCCAATGCATACTGTGGCATGTGGCCCAAACCCCGAAATAAACAAATGCAACCTTTCATAAACTTGGGATTATATCTATATTGAATAACAATAAAAATAAAAATTAACAGGATACAGAAAGATAAAAACGCAAGATTAGAAAAGTCAATGGTAATTTCCAGAAATGTCTAAATTTCTTTTGGACGTGAATAAATGAAAAAAAAGGTTTCCTTTAAGAGAACAGTCACAGCCGGACGTGGCGGCCACGCCTTTAGTCCCAGCACTCGGGAGGCAGAGGCAGGCGGATCTCTGTGAGTTCAAGGCCAGCTGGTTACAAAAAGTGCATGGTGGAGCATGCCTTTAATCCTAGTACTTGGGAGGCAGAGGCAGGTGGGTCACTGTGAGTTCAAGGCCAGCCTGGTCTACAGAGCGAGTTCCAGGCCAGCTGGGACTAAAGGGAGACCCTGTCTCAAAAAGACAAAAAAAAAAAAAAAAAAAAAAACAAAAACAAAAAAAAAAAAAAAAAAAAAAAAAAAAAAGAAAAAAAAAAAAAAAAAAAAAAAAAAAAAAAAAAAAAAAAAAAAAAAAAAAAAAAAAAAAAAAAAAAGAGAGAACAGTCATTTACAACAAGTATATGTTCAAAAACATATCTGGAAAACAAGTATGCAAGATCAAGGAAGATAAATCTGAAAAAGAAAAAACAAAAAACAAAAAACTTCTTGGGTATCAAAATACATTCCAGTGCTGGTGGTGTGGCACATGCCTTTAATCCCAGAGGCAGCCTGGTGTACAGAGCAAGTTCCAGGCCAGCTGAGATTAAAGGGAGACCCTGTCTCAAAAAGACTAAAAAAAAAAAAAAAAAAACATTCCAAAGCTATACTAATGAACAGGTTGGCACTCGATGTAAATAGGCAGATTAAAGGTATAGGACAGTCTGGAAGTTGGTTAGGTTTGAATGGGAAGTGTGTAGGAGAGAGAGGGGCAGAGCTTGGTGGTTTGAATACTCGGGAGTTGGACTGAATTTAAATCCTGAAGTTCTGCCACAGCTGTGTGATGGCTGGCTACTGCTTACCCACCCTGGGCTCAAATAAGATCCCACGTAAGGGCCTGCAGCAGGTATGTGGTAGGTAGTACGCACTGAATTAACATTGGAATGTTACTTAAAGATGATATTTCCAGTTAGTAAACATAAAGAAAATAAAAATAGATTCTTTAGTCTATGGCATTGGCACAACCGAAGCTTTCAGAAAGAACCCTTATAGAGAATTAGAGATCACCAATGACTCGAGAGTCAATACGAGTGGACCTGGTGGCATTCAACTTTAATCACAGCACTCAGGAGGTAGACATAGGAGGATCTCTAAAAGTTTGAGGCCAGCCTGGTCTATATAGAAAGATCCAGGGCTACATAGTGAGATCCGTCTCAAATAAAATAAATAAATAAATAACTCAAAAATTATAAAATGCAAATGTAATAGTTCAAAACCCCGAATTTTCCTTATACTCTTACTATAGAGAAAGTCTTTTAAAGTACGAATAAAAACCACGAAGCCAAAACTAAAAGACAGGGGCTAGAGAGATGGCTCTTGCCTGGGTTCAGTTCCCAGCACCCACAGGGTGACTAACAACTATCCACTATTCCAGTTCTTAGAGACCCAACACCCTCTTCTGGCCTTTGTAGGCACTGCATGCACAAGTAGATTACATACACATAAAAAGAAATAAATTAAGCCAGGCGTGGTGGCGCACACCTTTAGTCCTAGCACTTGGGAGGCAGAGGCAGGGGGATCTTTGTGAGTTCAAGGCCAGCCTGGTCTATAGAGCGAATTCCAGGACAGTTGGGGGCTATAGGGGAGACCCTATCTTGAAAAAGACCAAAAAAAAAAAAAATCTCAGAAGTAACAATGGGGGACATCAATATTTGAAACGAGGAGGACTGGATTTCAAAATAAAGTTTACAACCTCAGTAAATACATAGAAAAAATATAATTCAAATAAACATGAAAAGGTTAAAGAATGCAAATGAGAGTGAGGCATCTCATTTAATAAATGAGGAAAAATAAATTTGCTAATGTTCAGCACAGGGTCCAGCAGGGGGCCGACACTGTTGCCATTGCTATGGGGAGAGTATCAACTACTCCCACATTCCTGGAGAGCAATTCGCTAATCACCCTCAACCTTGTAAATTCGCATACAATGTTGATAACAGGTTACTTTATAGGCACACACACACACACACACACACACACACACATACACACACACACACACACGCAAGCACCTGTTGCTGTCTATGCTACTTTTAGTGACAAACCCTGTCAAGTCTTTCTGTTTATGAAGCTGAATCAGAGAGACACAGGGAAAGCTCAGAGACGAATGAATTCTGTTTGTATTACATACCAGTAGGAGAAATTCGATAGGTACAGAAGAAATGTAAAGATTTTGGAGAGAAAAATTACTGCTAATGACCTGGCAATTCTGATCTTTGTCCTGAGGCCCAGGGAGACCTGCAGATGGTACGGTCTCTCCCTTCAGACTGTCCCCACTGTGCACTGGAGAGCTGTAGGTACGGCCTCTCCTTTCAGACTGTCCCCACTGTGCACTGGAGAGCTGTAGATGGTACGGCCTCTCCCTTTAGACTGTCCCCACTGTGCACTGGAGAGCTGTAGGTACGGCCTCTCCTTTCAGACTGTCCCCACTGTGCACTGGAGAGCTGCAGATGGTACGGTCTCTCCCTTCAGACTGTCCCCACTGTGCACTGGAGAGCTGTAGGTACGGCCTCTCCTTTCAGACTGTCCCCACTGTGCACTGGAGAGCTGTAGGTATGGCCTCTCCTTTCAGACTGTCCCCACTGTGCACTGGAGAGCTGTAGATGGTACGGCCTCTCCCTTCAGACTGTCCCCACTGTGCACTGGAGACCTGCAGATGGTACGGCCTCTCCCTTCACACTGTCCCCACTGTGCACTGGAGAGCTGTAGATGGTATGGCCTCTCCCTTCACACTGTCCCCACTGTGCACTGGAGAGCTGTAGATGGTATGGCCTCTCCCTTTAGACTGTCCCCACTGTGCACTGGAGAGCTGCAGATGGTTTGGCCTCTCCCTTCAGACTGTCCCCACTGTACACTGGAGCTGCAAGGCCCAGGCTGACTAACAAATGCATTAGATGATCTAAGGATTCAGTTTCTTACAGGGGGACACTGAGGAACAGAGGGACCTCCAACCGCCTAGAGGACAGCACAGCCACCCTGCTCAGCACCTCACTGCCAGCATTGAGTTTGTCCCAGGCTGAACAATTGGGTCCAGTGTCTTTAAAACTAAAGGACCAGGACAACAGCAGAAGGCATCCAAGAGAAGGTGACTGGAGGGCAGGGGAGGCACAGGACACCCAGCCTTCATACTGTATTCCTGCTGGTGGTATGTCTCCTGCACACATAAGGAGAAGAGAAATACCGCCATTCCTGTTGGACACTTTGCAGCCAGGTTTGTGTGTGTGTGTGTACATGGTGTGGGAGTGATGTACTATGTGTATGTGTGTGCAGGTGTGCACACCCTTGTGTGTTCGGAGGCCAGCGGAGGACATCAGGTATCTTGATCTGGTGCTGTCTGGCCTACTCATGTGTGACAGGGTTTATCACTGAGCCTCGAACCTGGCTGGCAGCCAGTCGCCTCAGTGGTCTTCCCGTCTCCTCTGACACAGCACTGGGGGTGTAGGCACATTATGGCCACCCCTGGCTCGTTATGTGGGTGCTGGGAACTTGAATGCAGATCCTTATACTTGTGCAACAAGCACGCTTACCCAGCGAACCATCTCCCAGGCCCTATAAGACTTTTTTCTTTTCTTTTTTTTTAATTTTACAAAATATATTTTTTTCTTTATACATACATACATCACTTGAATTGGAGGATTTGTTTTTCCTTCCTTAAAAGATGTCATGTTTTCCTTAAGGAAGTGCTCGAAGGTTCCTCCTTGGAAACCCCAAACAACCATCAATCCTGCACTTTTGCTCCACATCAGGGTCTTTCCCTCCCATGGTCCCCCAAAATGAAGTCCAGTAAGCACTCGTCCTGTCTCGATGTCCCTGCACTGGCCTCCATGATACAGCTAGGTAGTCCAACAATGGCAGTCTACACTCTGACGAGGCTGACATCCCCTTAGCTGTTTAGTCCACAAGCTGGGTATCTCAGTAGTCCCCATCTGGCATTGAAGGTTTGGGGCATTCTTGGAGAGACATGAGTCCCCAGTCCATATTAGGAGGTTAAAAAGCTGTGTCTCTTGCCTTTGAGGAGTGCCAAAAGTGGTGGCAGCCACAGAGTAGATGCACTTGCGAGTAAGAATTGGAGATAGGCCCAACAACAGTACTCTCTCTTTTCTTTTTAGCTTTTACTAAGATCTCAAGCTTTGTGTCTGCACAGTTTCTCTGGTCTTACTGATTTTCTTTTCTTTTTTTTTTTTCTTTTCGAGACAGGGTCTCCCTGCAGCCCCAGATGTCCTGGAACTCACTCTGTAGACCAGGCTGGCCTTGAACTCACAAAGATCCGCCTGCCTCTGCCTCCCAAGTGCTAGGATTAAAGGCGTGCACCACCAGGCCCGGCTCTTACTGATTATTTGTATCTGGTTGTACTTTCCTTTTGGATGCTTAAGGCCACACAGTTAGCCCAGATTAATCAAGGCTTTTGTTTTCAAATTTTTTCTTTAAAAAAATGTTTTCTTTTGCTTTATTTTATGTGTCTGTGTGTATTTTGTGCATGTATGTAAGTGCACCCATGTCATGCAAAGACAGCAGAGGACAGAGAGGGTCTCCCATCCTCTGGAACTGGAGTTACAGACAGTTGTTAGCTGCCACGTGGATGCTGAGCTTTGAACCCTGGTCTTCTGCAAGAATAGCAAGTGCTCTTAACCACTAAGACATCCTTCCAGCCCCAAGTATTTTTTTCTTAATGTACACATATGTATATGTAGATGTATACACAAAGCTATATACATATATGTATGAGTTTACAACAGGTCAAACAGTGGCCCATGAGGCAACCACATGCTTGTGTAAATAAAGCCCCCTTTACATGGTGTGGTGCTTGCATACTTGAACAGCAATATTGAGGGATGAAGACAAGTTCCATGAAGCCTACGAAGCCAGGAGAAGTTATTATCTGTTCCTTAAGAAAAAGGGAGCTTGTCCCTTCCCCAGACGCAGCTAGAGTCTACGTGCTAAAGAAAAAGATTAATGGACATTGATAGAATTTGGCTAAACCAGATTAGCTGAAGTGAAGACACAATCATTACCTGTGGAAACAGTATTTCTTAAGGTCTTCAAAGTAGTTCTTATTGATGGAAGCACTGGGGTTGTGAAGAAGGGGACTACTGTCAATCAAAGACTCGTCCCAAGCCTGAGGCCAGGGCTCGAGATTTTCTTCAATAGCTTGAGAAATGCCCTTATCATGTGGAGAGATGATCTGTGCTCCATTGTCCCAATAAACCTAGAGAAGCCAGGGATGCACTCAGCAGGTGCAGGGCACCCCTGAACAGCACAGGGACGGGGCTCTGGCAAGAGCCTACATGAGGAGACAGCAAGGGTTACCTTATAGCCGTTGTCTTGCTTCGGGTTGTGGGAGGCAGTGATCATGATCCCGGCACAGAGTTTCAGATGTGACACTGTGTAGGGCTCAACAGAGCAGGAGATGCTTCTTAACAAAGATTAGACACACTGGAAATGCCTGCTGATTCTGTTTGTGCCAGCCCGTTCTCCCGCACAACCCTGACAGAACGACCCGTTCGTTCTCCCTCATAACCCTGACAGAACGACCCGTTCTCCCTTATAACCCTGAGGTAACAACCCATTCTCCCTCGTAACCCTGACAGAACGACCCATTCTCCCTCATAACCCTGACGTAACGACCAGTTCTCCCTTATAACCCTGATGGAATGGAACGACCCATTCTCCCTCGTAACCCTGATGTAACGACCCATTCTCCCTTATACCCCTTACTTAACGACCCATTCTCCCTTATACCCCTTACTTAACGACCCATTCTCCCTTATACCCCTTACTTAACGACCAATTCTCCCTTATAACCCTGACATAATGACCCATTCTCCCTCATAACCCTGACATAACGACCCATTCTCCCTTATACCCCTGACATAACGACCCCTTCTCCCTCGTAACCCTGACATAACACACCATTCAGCACTTCTGTGCCCCACCCACAAGGACACACAGGAGCTCCCTCATCTGTGGTTTTGTCCTGTCCTGTTTCAGTCATTCATGCTCCCTTAAGAGGGGCACTGGTCTTAACTCTGTCAACAGGGACAACATACATAACTTCATGACAAGTATATCACTATAATTATTCTGTTATTAGTTGCTTTTGTTAATCTTTTTTTATAAATCTTAAAAAAAGTTGGCCGGGCATGGTGGTGAATGCACGCCTTTAATCTCAGCACTCTGGAGGCAAAGGCAGATGTATCTTTGTGAGTTCAAGGCCAGCCTGGTCTACATGGCGAGTTCCAGGATAGCTGGGACTATAGGGAGACCCTGTCTCCAAAAGACCAAAAAACAAAACAAAACAAAGCAAAAAAAACCCAACAACAACCCAACCCCCCCCAAAACCCCCAAAACATTGGACTTATTTGTGTTTATTTTATGCATATGAGTGTTTTGTCTGAACGTATGTAAGTGTACCCATGCATGCAAGGGCTGTGAATGGCAGAGGAAGGCATCAGATGCCCAGAAAGTGGAGTTATGGATGGATATTAACTGCCATAGGGCTTCAGTTCCTGAACCCAGATCCTCTTCAAGAGCATCCAGTGCTCTTAACTGCTGAGCCATCTCTCCAGCTCCACACTCTTCATCTTTGATGTGCCTAACTTGTAACTTACACTTTCATAGGTGTGTACACAGGCGATACGGACTTTTCTATTATCCATGGCTTCAGGTTTCCTCTGTGCAACTGATAAATACTATATTCTTTTTCCTTTTTTTGAGACAGGGTCTCCCTATAGCCCCAGCTGACCTGGAGCTCACAGAGATCTGTCCGCCTCTGCCTCCCAAGTGCTGGGATTAAGTTGTGTGCCACCACGCCCAGCTATATTACTATAGTCTTATTATTCTTGGAACTAACTGGCTGCCCAAAGTTCCAGAATGCTCATCACTCTCAGAAAACAGACGAATCGCTTCCTCGCTGATCCTTCTGTCTTCTTTTTGGCTGAGGAAGAAAACTCTTCAAAGAAAAAGATGGGATAGCATCAATCTCCCACTCCCAGAGCTTCTGCTTGGGACGAAGCTGCACTGTGCTTTATTCTGTGTGACTCGCTCCATTCTCCTCCTTATTTTTATTTGTTTTAAAGGGAAAATTGGGGCTGGAGAGATGGTTCAGTGGTTAAGAGCACTGGCTACTCTTGAAGAGGACCTGGGTTCAATTCCCAGTACCCATATGGCAGCTAACGACTGTCCATAACTCCAGGTCCAGGGGAGCCGATGCCTTCTCCTGATCTCCATAGGCACTGTACCACACAGGTGCACCTATCTACAGGCAAGCAATTCAGTCACACACATAAAATAAAAATAAGAAATAAAAAAAAATTTTTTTTTTGGTCTTTTGAGACCAAGTCTCCCTGTAGACCCAGCTGGCCTGGAACTCACTGTGTAGACCAGGTTGACCTTTAACTTATAGAGATCTGCCTGCCTCTGCCTCCTGAGTGCTAGGATTAAAGGCGTGTGCCACCGTGCTCCACAATAAAAGATTTTTTAAAAGAGGAAAAATATTTGGAAAAAATGGAGTTACACTTGTCCAGGTTGTTCTTCATCTCTCACTCTAGGGTTAGCATCTTTTCTGATATTTCAACTTAGCTCAAGATGACCTACTAACATGGAGGTGGTGGGCGTGCATCATTCCCTGCATGGCCACAGATGAAGCAACATGAGATGTGTACCATGGGTTCCTCTGCCTTCCCACCACAGCTTTTCTGTTAACACTTAGGTTGTATTGAAGATAATTAGGATGCATCAAATGATGAAACCCGAACTACACAGGACTGTGATGTTTGATGTCAAGAGCCTGCTGGGTTATGAATTCCTACGGCTGGTGCCAGGGCCCCGGGGACAGCAAACACAGGCCAGCGACACTTCCTTCTGTGTCAACACACTGTAATTTCTACTTGGTGGAAGGAACCACACTGGATCACGTTTATAAAAACACATGCTCAGCATCAGCATCAGGTCCACGTCTTAACAGCTAAGTCCACCCGAAAACAACAGCTGTCTCAGTCTCTGCTTTACTTTCTGCTTCACAAAGGACTTGACAAAAGTCTAGTCAGGAACAATATTGAAATGAAGCATAAATTTAAAGCTGGCACACCAGCTTGTCAAAAATATAAGAAAGAGTTTGAATTGGGAAATTTCCTAATTATGACAACTAAGAATTTACCTATAAAAATAAATGAACAAATGAACATTTTGCTAATTTGCTAAAAGATCCATAGAGTGCACAGGAAAATTACACTTTTTTATTTTTTTCAGCATCTGAGATCAAACTCAGATGTTGTTTCTGCTACCACTGACCAGGTCCCTGCTCTGAATATTATACTTAAATGCTGCATACCAGAAACACATGACCAGGAGGTGGGTGAACTTCCCTGCACCACAGGGCTCTCAGTCACCGAAATCTCTGAAGCCCAACAGCACCAAAACCTGTAAAACTCAGCCAAGCCCTATCCATCCTGTGACAAGAAACTAGAAAAGGAGATGACAACTTACCACAAAAGGTGTTGGGGTGATACCAGAGAAGAGGTGCACAGGAATCCCCTGGCTGATGAACGTGGTCGCAGCCAGCCGGGCAAACCTAGTGACAGGAAGAAGAGGAGAGTCAGGTGTCCAGCTGTGGGTGACAGAAAGAAGCAAAAAACCTTCACGCTGGGGAGCGAGCACAGGGCCTTGTGCAGGCCAGGCGAGCACTGTACCAACTGAGCTACATCCCCAGCTCCATTCGATACTGCTTGAGGTTCATACAGCAGAGGACCACGTTCCTTACAAATGTCTATGCTGGGCTGGGCATGGTGGTGCACACCTTTCATTAATCCCAGCACTTGGGAGGCAGAGACAGGCAGATCTCTGTGAGTTCAAGGATAGCCTGGTCTACAAAGTGAGTTCCAGGACAGCTGGGGCTGCAAGGAGACCCTTTTTCAAAAAGATTAAAAAAAAAAAAAGTTTAGACTGACACAGAACATCAAAGCTAAGGGCAGCCAGTGTCATCTCATGCCACCAACCCTCTGTTTCTGATAAAAGGCCAGGCACCTCACCTTGTCCCACATCCATGGCCACTAAGCATCTGAGCCAGGACTGCACTAAAGTCTTCCAACTCTGTCTACTCAGCCTACGTCAGTGGCTCTTGCTTGGGCATTTCTGCCCCTTACAGGGCATCCAAAGTAGAGACATGTTCAGTTGTCACCCCTCAGGGAGGGGGATGTGCTATTGGCAATGCCCAGAGTGGATCCCACAACAAAGAACTATCAGGCATGCTGTCACATAATAATAATAATAGGCAGAGATGGCCTACTCTATACCTGTCACAACGCAGCACACACCACGCACAGACTCTGACTGGGTATTTTGTTTGTTGGTTGGTTTATTTGTTTTGGAGACAGGGTCTCACTATCCAGCCCTGGCTAGCCTAGAACTTACTATGTAGACCAGGATAGCATTGAACTCACAGAGAGCCTCCTGCCTCAGCTTGCTGAGTACTGAGATTAAAATAGTATGATACCTGGCATAGGTGCAGTTTTATTAGAAATAGAAGATGGATTGGTATGTGCATGCATGTATACACACACACACACACACACACACACACACACACACACACACACGCTATTGTCCTAATTAGCCTTTAAAAGGATTCAAAGCCGACTGTGGTGGTGCACGCCTTTAATCCCAGCACTGGGGAGGCAGAGGCAGGTGGATCTCTGTGAGTTCAAGACTAGCCTGGTCTACATAATGAGTTCCAGGACAGCTGGGGCTACAGGGAGACTGTATCTCAAAAAAGACCAAAAAAAGAAAAAAGGATTCAAATCTTTGACTTTTTTTATGACTCACGGCAGGATACAGGACACATAATCTGTGTTTCTGTGCTCCCAATGCCCCAGCCGAGCGGACTAGTTTTGGACACTGCACAATACAGAACAAATAATACATTCTGCTGAGCCTGCCGCCAGCTCCTTTATGTTTAAGTTATCTACACAAGCATCCCATTTGTCTGGGAATGTTACAAAGCCACAGCCTGGGAAGGGTGTTCACAAAAGGGTGGGGCCATGAAGTCTGTGAACCGTGGGGAAGAACTTAACACTGAAGCAGGTGAGAGACTAGCTTAGCAATTTCTTTCCTTTAGTATTGTATTTTAAACGCCTAAATATTTTCTTAACTCAAATATAAAATCAAAATTTTAAAGCACTGTAAAGAAAAAAAAAAAAAACCAGAACTGTAAAGAGACTCAACCAATCATTTTTTTTTAGAGCTCAGCAATTATGGATTTAGAGTCATATTATAAAAAAAAGTCAAGGGGCTGGATAGCAATAGCTCAGTGGTTAAGACCATTAACTGCTTATAGGAATGACTTTTATAAAATAGAATCTGGACTAATGACTTTTATTTTTATTTATTTATTTTTAATTTTAATTTTTATTTTTTGGTCTTTTCGAGACAGGGTCTCCCTGTAGCCCCAGCTGTCCTGGGATTCGCTCTGTAGACCAGGCTGGCCTTGAACTCACAAAGATCCGCCTGCCTCGGACTCCCAAGTGCTAGGATTAAAGGCATGCACCACCACGCCCGGCCCAGAACACAGTTCTAAGAGACATTGTGAGTATCTTCTGAGTTTGACCCCACTTTTGTGTTGTTGTTGCTTTTGGTCTTTTTGAGACAGGGTCTCCCTGTAGGCCTGGAACTTGTTGTGGAGACCAGGCTGGCCTCATTCTCAGAGATCCACTTATCTCTGTCTCCCGAGTGCTGGGATTAAAGACATGCACCACCATGCCCTGCTCTGGGCCCACTCTCTAAAACTAAAATTAAAAGTCAGGCTGTAATTGCAATGCTGGCATAATAACACTACAACTGCTCTGATGGCTCGCAACCGCCTGTAACACCAGCTCCGAGGATCTGATTCCCTCTTCTGGCCCCTGTGGTATCCACACATATGTGCATATACTTACATGCAGACTCATACATATACACATGGTACCCACACATATGTGCATATACTTACATGCAGACTCATACATATACACGTGGTATCCACACATACACTTACATGCAGACTCATACATATACACATGGTATATACACATATGTGCACATACTTACATGCAGACTCATACATATACACATGGTGTCTACACATACATGCATATACTTACATACAGACTCACACATATACACATGGTATCTACACATATGTGCACATACTTACATGCAGACTCATACATATACACATGGTATCTACACATACATGCATATACTTACATGCAGATTCATACAGAGACACATGGTCTTTAATAGGTTAAGTGTGGAAATGCTAATTAAAGTGTAAAATAAACTACCAAAAAAGTCATTTTCTGAAGCGTCTCTGGCTCCATTCCCAGCAATCCCCACAATCTACTCACCTCCTGCTGCAGCCCCCACTGGCGGGGTGAGCTCGTGCATCAAAGCTGATCACGATGCCCCTCTGCTTCAGGTCACTGAACTGCTTTTCCAGGTACCTGCAAAATCCCTGAAATATCCCAGAATTTATATACATCTTTTACATGATACAAAAATTAGCCCAAAATGATGTTTTCCCAACTTCCATAGGACAAGATCGTTAGCGGGTATGTGAGTGTGTGTGTGTGTGTGTGTGTGTGTGTGTGTGTGTGTGTGAGACTTTTTGGTGACTAAATAGACTGAACTACAAGACACTGATAGCTTTCTTTACCATCTACATTGTATCAGGTGCTCTGCTGAACAGCTAGAATTTATTATCTCTAAGTCCAGATCAACTTGGTAAGAAATTCCTTTTTATTAATAGGAACACAGGGAAGAGCAGGAACCTACTGAGTTTGAGTAGCAGAGCCTAGCTTGTACCCAGATCTGGTGAGAGGTGGTTCCAATTCAGGTGATATGGGTATATATGTATGTATATATTTATGTATGTATATATATATGTATATATATATATAACTATATATATGTATATATATATAACTATATATATGTATATATACTGAAGCAATACAAGTTAGAGAGAACAACAACAACAAAAGAGCTGGGAAAAAAACTCTGGACTCAGAAAAAGATGCAAGACATGTATGGTAGAGTCCTGGAGCCAGACAATGGATTTGAACTTCTTCCTGTGCTAATAAACAAGAGACAAGTTCCTTAATCACTTGAAGCAATAGTTTCCTTTTCTATCAAAGAGTAAATCAACAGTAGATACCATATAGAACTTTCATGTGGCTCCCTGGTCAGCCTACTTGGTGAGTTCCAGTAGAAGAGACTGTCTCAAAAAGAAAAGGTGGGGGATCCAGGACATATGTATTTTTCATAATTTATTTTTTGTTATTAAACTTTTTCCATAAATCATACATAATTTTTCAATTGAATTTAGAGTCACTTCCCTTTCCATGCCTTCCACCCTACCTGAGTCCCTGCACTCTACCATACATGTCTTGCATCTACCACCAGGCTCCTACCATGAGCTTTTATTATTAGTCAGAATATTTTTGCCACAGCAATGAAGAATTTATTAACAGTGCTTAAGTCAATGTTCTAGCTTTACTTAGGAGTTATATGGTAATTAAAAGTACCAAATTCATTCAAATAATCCTCTTGGAGGTTTAACAATCACAAAGCTCCAATCTGATTTGGCAAGAGGGATTTGATGGGACAATATTTTGGCCCCCACCCTCTGAGGTCAACTTGGGTCCTAGGGTCCTGCATCCGCAACTTTGTACATGTCCTGTGGCAGTGAGTCACCAGTCATCCCAGGGCAGGGAGGTCTTGGAGATTCACTTAAAAGGACTTCATCTGGGTAGTGTCCAATCAAGGGAGGAAAGTCCACATAGAAGAGAGACTCCTCACACTTCAAAGGGAAGCTATGGTCAAGCAAGGCCTGACTTTCTCCTCACATAGATGGAACTAGTGAAAAGAGCCAGGCGTAAGGCCTGAGTGACCCCCTAAGGACCAGAACCTCAACTGACCTTAACACCAAAACAAACTTCATTTATCTGAGCTAACTGTGTGGTTTTAAACACCCCAACAGGAAACTAATCTAAAGAAGAGAAAATGAAATAACATCACCAGAGAGATGGGTGAGAGACCTACTGTGCTAAGTTAGAAAATATCTCAGAGATAGGTGACAGAGTTAATGCGCCATGCCAGAAAATACCACCTTTTATATTCTGATGGTTATGGCTCTCATTCTGGAGCCCTGTGTACTAAAGCTGGCCCTCATTCCAGAGCTCTGTGTACTAAAACTTTTTTCCAAATTCTCAAACCAGAGTACAAGTCCTCTCTCCCTCTGCAGACCCTAGGCAGGGACCCTCCAATTGCTAATGCATCTAGTAGCCCCCTGTTGGTACTATGAAGTCCCTGCACTGGTATACTCATGTAAGACTCAACCAGCTTGTCTTTTCAGTTGCAGAGAAAATGTCCACTAAGTACTGGCCACTATCTATCTGGACCAAACCCACTGGGCAGAGGAGCCAAAATGGGAAACTAGATTCTAACCCTCCAGCCTGAAAGCTGTTCCCTCAAGACTTCACCCCCATCAGCTCTGAAGCAGATACGGAAGAGAGAAGAGCCCCATTTCCTTATCATAAGCAAAAGGCTGGAATGTTAGGTCTGGGCTTCCCAGAATCCCCAGGGACACAGACGCCCACTTCTTCCAGAGGCTGTCAACCTTCTGACCACTTCCTCTAGACCTGAGGCCCTGCCCCCTGGCTATAAGTGGGTGGGCCCCAGGCGCCATCTCTCTCTGCCTGCTATGCTGTCCGGTTCCACCACGTGTCTGTAGGCTGCCCTTGCTGGTAATTCTACATGGAAGTAAATCTTGTTCCTGGCTTGACTTAAGCCTCATGTGCCTTTTTATCTGGGGGCTGGGGCTGGAGGATACACGGCCTTTTTTATAAACCTAACAGTGCCTGAAGAATGATGCCCGAGGTGATCCTCTGATGTCCACGTGCACAAACCTACACACACATATGTACACACACACACAGGCAAAGTGTCAAGTATACCTTCCACACCCAGGATACAGTGCGGGTGACTATCACTTAGGGCACACTTGAATCCATATTTTCTTTCAAGGACTCTCTAGCTTCTATGGTGCCAGTCCAGAGTCAGCAGGCACTTTGGACATTTCTCTCTGCTCTGTGACATCAGGTCAATTAACTGATCTAAATCTGTTTGGTTTGTTTACTTCTGGTTATTACTATATAGAAGTCTAAAGGAGGCCAGATTCAGTCCAAGAACAAGGCATAATTGGCTGCACAGATTAAATCTGTGCAGTTTGGGGCTATTACTACCTGAACCAAAGTGATGGAACATTCCATTCCTGCATCTCTGGGTAGAATTTCACATCAATCTCACAGAAGATTAGAAAACAGTTACAGTGTTTTGAATGCTTCAGGTGTTTGCCTACGGGATGGCCAGCTGGAGGTGCTGTTGGGGGAGATTTAAGAGGTGTGGCCTTATTAGAGGAAGTATGTCACTGTGGACCAGCTTTGAGAGTTCATAGCCTTACTCAGCTTTGAGAGTTCATAGCCTTACTCCACTTCTTTTTTTTTTTTTTTTTTTTCCGTCTTTTTGAGACAGGGTCTCCCTTTAGTCCCAGCTGGCCTGGAGCTCACTCTGTAGACCAGGCTGGCCTTGAACTCAGAGAGATCCACCTGCCTCTGCCTCCTGAGTGCTGGGATTAAAGGTGTACAGCACCATGCCTGGCACTAAAGACAGTTCTTAGCCGCCATGCGGGTGCTGGGAATCGAACCCGGGTCCTCTGCAAGAGCATTCAATGCTCTTAACCTCTGAGCCATCTCTCCAGCCCCCTTACTCCACTTCTAGGTCTCTATTTCCACTTCCTGTTTATGGCTGAGGATGTGATCTCTAAGCTTCCTGCTCTGCCAGGAGCCCTTCACCATTATGGCCCCTCCCCCTGGAACTGTAAGACAAAAGTCACTTTTAGTCACGGTGTTTTATTACAGCAGTAGAAAGGCAGCTAATACAGAAGTGAACTTGGAATCCAAGACGTAGATCACTGGATACTTATTTCAGAACTCTGGTGGACCTGGCAATGACACTCATTTCACTTGGGCTAAACAAAGTCTTATAACAAGAAAATTCAACTACCGATACATGATAAGGGTATAGCACTGCCTTGTTACCAAAGCTGTGTCTGTTCTGAATGCCTTTCCTTTTTCCTTGACAAACACACTGCACTGGGCACATCTGAGAGTAACTGACTAGGAAATAAGGATATGTGCGTATTGGTTTTGCAGGGTCCCAATAAGGTAGGTACATGTCTGATCCTGCACAGCTTTCAATGGTGACATCACACCTGCTTCCCCTGGGTCCCCTTGTACAAAAGCATCCTGAGTCCAGAGCCTCATATCCCCAAATCCTCTAAGAGTCTCTGGGTCCTGTTGAGGATGAGGACTGGGGAGCAGAATTGAATTATTACTATAAAGCAATATACGGTCTTGCATGGTTTCAAAATATGCAACTGTGACCCATAAAAGCTACAAAAGAGATGGATTTTGGTTGAAAACAATGAACTTTTTTTTTTTTTTTCTTTTTGAGACAGGGACTCCCTGTAGCTCTGGCTGTCCTGGAACTCACTCTGTAGACCAGGCTGGCCTTGAACACAGAGATCCACCTGCCTCTCAGATCCCAACTGCTAGGGAGTGTGCACCACCATGCCTAGCCTGAACCATATTTTTTAAAGTTTTAAATTGTTTCTAGTTATTTAAAAATATTTCATTTATTTTTATTTTATGTGTATGAGTATATTGTCTGCATATATGTAAGTACAGCCATGTCATGCAGTGCCCTCAGAGTGAGAAGAAGGTGTCTGATTCCCCCAGAACTGGAGTTATGGTCATTAGCCACCACGTGGGTGCTGGGAATCAAACCCAGGTTCTTTGCCAGAGCAACCAAGGCTCCTACCTGATGAACCATCTCTCTAACCTCCAAAGTTTTTTCTTTCTTTTTTTGGGTATCTTTTGAGACAGGGTCTCCCTGTAGTCCCAGCTGTCCTGAAACTCACTCTGTAGACCAAGTTCAAGGCTAGCCTTGAACTCACAGAGATCCTCCAGCATCTGCCTCCAGAGTATGCCCTGCTGTTTGTTTATTTGTTTATTTAGGCAGGGTTTCATTATGTAGACCAGGCTGGCCTTGAACTCATAATCTTCCTGGCCTTATCTCCCAAAGTGCTCAGATTATAGGTATGAGTCCCTACACCTGGCCTTTGACTCATTTGTCTGTGTGTGAATGTGTGTGTCTGTGTTGTGCATAGACAAATGGGGGTGTGCGTGCCCTTGCACACATGTGCATAGATCAGAAGATGTTGACTGTCCTGTTCTATTCCCTTGTGACATGGTCTCTCACTGAACCTGGAGCTAGGATGACAGCCAGCAAGCCTCAGCCATCCTATTCTTTCTGTCCTACACAGGAGTGGGGTTATAGGTATAACCACATCAGGCTCTTTACATGGGTGCCTGGGACCTGAACTCAGGTCCTTGTGTTTGTGCAGCAAGTATTCTTAATCACGGAGCCTCCTCGCCCTCCATTATTCACTTGAAAAAACAAAAGACTTTTTGTGGAGGGTGGGTGCATGTGTCATGGTCCAGATGCGGAAGTCAGGGGACGACTTCCGAGTTGGTTCTCTCTTTCCACCTTGTTTATGAGGCAGGGTCTCTCCACTGCACTGCCTCCACCTCCCATCTTGCCATAGGAGTGCTGGATTTACAGGTGTACACCACCTCAACTGGGTTTTTATGTGGGTTCTGGGGATCGAAATGAGATCATCATGCTTGTACAGCAAGCCCTTTTGCTGTCTGGGTCAGCGCTCTAGCCCATAATTCACTTTTATCAGGCATAATATGGTAGGAATAAGTGATTTTGTGTCATTCAAACCTTATTCATAAAAACCAGTAGAACTTTTAATGTGCACAATCATATTTCATATTCTGAGTGTGTGTGTGTGTGTGTGTGTGTGTGTGTGTGTCTTTCTCCCCCCCTCTCTTTCTTAGCAGCACAGTCCACTACTGTTTGTACTGGAATTAAACTTCCACAAGGCAATCTGTCTATAATATATCCCATCAGGCATACAGTCAAACTCGATAAATTTGTTGAATGGATAGATGACTGGATGGGCAAATGAATAGATGGATAGAAGGCAAGCTATATCTATCTATCTATCTATCTATCTATCTATCTATCTATCTATCATCTATTTTTTTTTTCTGGTCTTTTTGAGACAGGGTCTCCCTGTGGCCTCAGCTCTCCTAGCATTCATTATGTAGACCAGGCTGGCCTTGAACTCACAAAGATCCGCCTGCCTCTGCCTCCTGAGTGCTGGGATTACAGGCATGCATCACTACATCTGGCTTAAGCTATATGATTTTAAAGACTCACTTAATGGAATAAATGGTGATGCCTTCTAGCGGGCCAAGTCCAAAGGCATGTCCATAATTAAAACAAATTATAAACTGAGCATGGTGGCACTCTCCTTTAATTCCAGCAATTGGGAGGCAAAAGTAGGATGATCTCTATGAGTTTGAGGCCAGCCTGGTCTAAATAGCCATTTTCAGGTCAGCTGGGACTACACAGAGACTTTGTCTCAGTAAATAAATAAGATTAAAAAACAAAGAAACAAATTAGGCCTGTCAGATTGACGGCATGGAATGGCCGAGAAGATGGGCCTGAAGGACGAGGGGAAGCCTGTGCTGGAGTTTCGTGAACTCACCCCCGCCCATCCGAGCAAGGAAGGCTAGCTTCCGTGTACTAACATGATAATTAGGGACTATGCTAGGAAGGGAAGGGATTGGATTAATTAGGAACTTATAAATTAAGCCTCCTAAAAAGACCAGTTGGGAAGAGACACATGCCCGAGTGGGGAAGCCAGCACGGCTTATAAACCTCTGTGAGCCTGCAATAAAGTGAGTTTTGAGCTGTAACACTCTGACTCGACTCCCTGCCATGGTTGCTTTCGGTTCGGCAGCGCACTTACTCTCCCCAGCCCCACTCCGTCGCGGGCCGACAGAGTGAAGATTTTTGGCAGCGAGGAAGCTGGAGAGGGTGGTCTTTGCCAACCACCTCTCTATGCCCCCCACATCTGGTGCACCAACGTGGGGCTCGAAGACCCCCCCGAGACCCTAACGGCTAGTAATACGGCTGGGGCCAATCGATCTTTCGGGTAAGTGAGTCCCCGTGATGGGAAACACAACGGGAAAAAATGAGGACCCAGCGGTTAAAGCGCTGAGATTGATGTTAAAATCCAGGGGGTTAGAACTGACCGATGCGGTCGCAGAGCCTGCCTGGGACCACGTCCTCTTTCTGGCCCCCTGGGTAAGAGGGGCCAACCTTTTCTCCTGGGAAGTTTAGGGGCAAATAGAAAAGCTGGCAAGAGAAAGAGATTCTCGGAGAAGGACCCCCTTTGGGCTTTTACCCCATGATTATGGCACTTAAAGCCACTTTTCACCCCGACTCCCTCCCACCTCCTGGGGGTGGAATTTCAGCTTCGGAAGAGGTTGAGAGATCCCCTGGTCTCAGGGAGGAGAATACAGCCTGGGACGCCCCTGAGTGTCCAGACTCCACTGGCCCCATCGCTTCCCCCTACTCGGCTTTGAGGCAGGAGGCCAGAGAGACAGAACAACGCTTCTCTGAGGAACTCTCCCCACCACCGGCTTATGCTGAGGTGCAAAAAGGGGGGGTCACTCCTAAATTAGTTCAAGACTTTCTGGTTAATGTCAATCCCACCCCTGTCCGACCCTTGGACTGGTACCCCTGGGAGGCCAAGGACCTAAAAGAACTCAAAAAGGCTGTGGCAGAGGATGGTCCCAACTCCCCATGGGCGACCACCCTCGTACAGGATGTCGCCTATCATCCCTGTGTGCCAAAGGACTGGATGGATGCCGCCAAAGCGGTACTTCCTAATCCCATCTTTATTAGATGGGCACTCTATTCCGGGAGGAATGCAGGGAACAGGCTGAAGCCAATGCCGCTGCTAACCCCCCAATAGCCATCACTTGAGGAATGCTGGTAGGAACCCAAACTGGGTATACTACCGGGCTTGAACAATCTCGGGTACAGATTCCCCAATATAGGGAGCAAGTCCGAGACTGCGGACTTTGGGCGTGGGCTAAGCTAGACACCGGGCCCATGGAAAACCCCATGGCGGGGCTGCGGCAGAGGTCCGAGGAGGATTTACCATCATTCATCGACAGGGTAGAGCGGAGCATAAAGCGTAAGTTGCCCCCTGGGGACATAAGAGATCAATTCATTAAGCTG
>VZQC01005988.1:1174218-1187534 GCA_009823505.1 Rhizomys pruinosus
GAGAAGATGGGCCTGAAGGACGAGGGGAAGCCTGTGCTGGAGTTTTGCGAACTCACCCCCGCCCATCCAAGCAAGGAAGGCTAGCTTCCGTGTACTAACATGATAATTAGGGACTATGCTAGGAAGGGAAGGGATTGGATTAATTAGGAACTTGTAAATTAAGCCTCCTAAAAAGACCAGTTGGGAAGAGACACATGCCCGAGTGGGGAAGCCAGCACGGCTTATAAACCTCTGTGAGCCTGCAATAAAGTGAGTTTTGAGCTGTAACACTCTGACTCGACTCCCTGCTGTGGTTGCTTTCGGTTCGGCAGCGCACTTACTCTCCCCAGCCCCACTCCGTCGCGGGCCGACAGAGTGAAGATTTTCAGTGGCGAGGAAGCTGGAGAGGGTGGTCTTTGCCAACCACCTCTCTACGACCCCCGCATCAGATAAAGAGTCAGGGGAATACATATGAGTAAGTAGGAATGACAAACGTGAGAAGCCTGGTACCTGTGTGGTCTGGATGATGGTCAAGTCATTCATTCGAGAAATCCCTGCTCCCATAGGTGCACGGAGGCCAGCAGTCCCAAACTCCATCCGGGCCCTGAAGCATTTTTGAAGTTCTTCAGTATTACCTTTAGCAATAAGCTGCTTCACTGACTCCAAAGTTAAAGGATTCTGTAAAACAGAAATGGATGGACCAGACAGACATAGCCAGATTAATGAGAGTATGGAAAATCTTTAAAATACCACCCCCCTCCCCCACCCCCAGTAATTCTAACCTCCAGGCAGAAGCTATACATGTAAAGCCTTTTACATTTTTGGATGCTTTAGAAATCTGAGATACAGAGTTGACATTGCAATGTAAGTTTTATTTTCTTCCGTACAAGGCAAGCAGATTTGGAGAAAAAGAATGACATCTAATATCCACAGGGTGATCCCAGGCCCACTCCTTATCGATCTATGTGCTGGAACAGGCTATATAGCTTCTTGAATACTTAGTTTTCCCATCTGTAAAGGGAGAACAATTGGAGGCAGAGGCAGGCAGATCTTTGTGAGTTCAAGGCCAGCCTGGTCTACAGAGCGAGTTCCAGGACAGCTGGGGCTACAGGGAGACCTTATCTCGAAAAGACAAAAAAAAAACAAACAAACAAACAAACAAAAAAAAAACGAAAAAAAAGGGGAGAACAATCTAGAACCACCTTTTAAATTAAATTAGGGCTATGTGTAATGGTACACGCCTTTAATCCAAGTACCTGGGAGGCAGAGGTAGGTGGATCTCTGTGAGTTCAAGGCCAGACTGGTCTACATAGTAAATTCTAGGACAGCTGGGGCTACAGGGAGACCCTGTGTCAAAAAGACAAAAGAAAAAGTATATCTTTCTCTGCCTGATAGTTGTGGATAGAAGTTTACCTCCTTCCCCAAGGCCTTCAAACTTTCCCAGCATGGCAGGTCAGACAATTTAAATCAAAACCTTACTTTTGGAGCACTTTACAGTATTTATTTATTTTATTTTATTTATTTCTGTATGTGTATGAATGTACTGTCTGCATGCAAGTTTGTGCACCCGTGTCGTGCAATGCTGCGGAGGTCAGAAGAGGGTGTCGGATTCCCCTGGAACTGGAGTTCTCCTGGAATTGGAGTTTCAGACAGTTCTCGGCCGCCATGTGGGTGCTGGGGATCGAACCCGGGTCCTCTGTAAGAGCGGTCAGGGCTCTTAACCACTAGGCCATCTCTCCAGCCCCACTTTACAGTATTTATAAGAGCGTCACCCTCATAAGCTGGTCAAGGTTGAGTGTTTCAGTGACTCCAGCATTTTTGTGTTTTGTTCTACAGAAACTAAGTGACTTGCTTAAACTGCTTGTTAAGCCTTAGCCTTTTCTATTACATTAATCACTTCAAATAGACACTAGCAAGAATCATTTCAGTTTACTGAACATTGCCCTATTTTCTTGGCATAACAATTGTAGGAGACGTTAGGTAAGATAAGAGAAACCTGGTGAAGGTAAGATAAGAGAAACGTGGTGATAATCACATTAACTCCATATCAAACTTTTAATTAAGGTTTCAGGGAGAACTGGAGTAAGCACTTTCTTTATACTGGTTATCATCTACTTGTAAGAACACTCAGTCCAGATATGGCCACATAATTAAACTTTGAAATGTGGTTGCAATAAAATCTTGGCTTCCTGGAATCTTAGAAGCCCACATTTACAGTTAGTACCAGAGTCAACAGGAACCTGGAGCAACCTTTTTGTTAAAAACAATAGACTCTAATCACAGAAAGCAGACTCACCCATTAAACTTCAAAATGCCCCAAGGAAGGGCTCAGATCTGATATATAAAACAAGCTAAAAAAAGCATCTGTTGAGTGGATGAGAAAACAGACTTTCTGGCTAACCCAATATCCAGCTCTTCTTAGATTCCTAGTGCAAATTTCAAAAGTCCTAATCAGCGTTGGATAGCCATAAAAGTACTTGCAGCATGAGAGAAACAAGGAAGACACAGCTCTGAAAAGTCAAAAGTGCAGCCGGGATGAGGGTCAATCCTGGGAGTGACAGAAACTGACAGAGGGAAGAAGCACAGGGCTCAGGCACAGTGAAAGCGTGGAAGGAACCAGCAGGGGCCTGGCCAGTCATGCTGTGCAAACTGAGCCTGGATCCCCAGGGCCCACCAAGAAGCCAAGCTCAGCACAGTTCATCTATAACCCTAGTGCTGGGGGTAGAGAGACCGGCGAATCCCTGGAGCTAGCTGTTTGCACTGTCGTCCCAAATCTGTGAGCTCCAAGTTCAAAGACAGACCTTGTCTCAAAAGAGACAAGGAGAGCAATTGAGGAAAATACCAGATGTCAACCTCTGGCCTCCACATGAATATACATACAGGCACAAATGCATCTGCACATATCCACGCGCGCACACACACACACACACACACACATGCCTCTCCCTAGGGAGGTGTGGTCCTAGACAGATCCCACAGTCTATAGTATATTTTCTTTCTTCCTTCAAAGGGAAACTATCATGGAATGTGATGATCAATCCTGAGTACCAACTTGATGGGGTTAAGACATGCCTGGGCACCCTGAGGCATACTTCTGGGGGTGTCTGTGAGGGCGTTTCCAAAGACAGATGAGGGGGGCTCTGACGAAAGGAAAGGCTTGCACTCTCCTTTGATGGATTCATACTATGATGATTATGGGGAGGTGACAAATGGTAGGAGCTGGAGGATATGACTCACCGGGGTCATGTCCTTGGGGTTGTATCTTGCCCTGGCCCCCTCTTCTATCCCCCTTTTTTCTGTGTCCTAGCCACCATGATGGGAACTACTCCCCCCCACACACACACACACTCAAGGTCCTTTGAAACCTTAAGCAAAACATTTTTTTTTCCTCTTCCGGTTAGTTTGTATCAGTTTGGACAAAGTTGAAACATTTAGCCACAGAACAAGGCTGCAATAACTGACTCTGGAGATTCTATACAATGTAAGTTACTAAGTTACCAAAAGCGGAAACATTCTTCAATGCCCAATTAACTTTCCAGGAAAACAAAAATCACCCAGGGAGTTGGAATTAACATCCAGGAAATGGGATGGGCTGGCATTTCATTTTCTGGGGGAGAGGGGTGGAAACAAATCCCTGACCTCTCCTGAGTTCTTGAGGCTCTGCCCAGTCGACAGACATTTCCAGGACCCACTATTATGTGTGCAGCAGGCACTGTAAACCACCAGACGTAGTGACCACATAGAGCAGATGTCACGGGCTACAAGGTTTTCAGAGGCCGGTGCAACAGAAAAGAACTTGAAAACAGGACATTAAACTCGGAGCTTGACCCTCCCCGGAGCACAGGTTCTAGCCATCGGCATGGGTCTCGCCCCGCCCGGAAGTCAGCCCTGGACATGCTGAGATATTAAACAAACCTTTAAGGGTTTGTTTCCCATTCCCCACGTTTTTAGAGGTATTAGGAAGAAATAAGTTACATTCGCCAGCCGGGAAAGACTTCTGTATGAAGGACACCTTAAGTAAGAAGAGAAGTAGTCAGCAGAGCACAGCAGAGAAACTATGTGGGAAACAGGAAGCCTCAGGTCCGAGCGAGCTTGGAGAGGCCAGAGGAAGTGACATCCTGAGCAGGCTCCGCAGCTCCCGCAGGCCGGGGAAGGCACTGGGGCCGAGCTTTGCCAGAGAAGGGGGCGCCCCTAGGCACATCCTGGGCCGGCCAGCACCCCCGGGGAGGACCCGTTAGTAACCAAGCCCTGGGATCCGGGAGGAGGAGGGACGGCGGCTCTGAATGGACGGGGATGCGCAGCCCCAGCAGAAGAAGAGCCCGCGGCCCCACCGCAGCGCGTCCCCACCGCAGCGCTCCCCGCGCGCCTCACCCGACCTGCCCGGGCGGGACTAACTCGGAACGGGCCACGTGTCGGCCACCGGGAGGCCCGGGCGCCGCCGCCGGTGCGAGGGACCCGCGGGAAAGGAGGAGGCCGGGGTCCCGGGCGGACACCGCGGCGCCGGGGCAGGACGAGGAGGAGCCGCGACCCGTGCTCACCCGGTCCCAGCGCAGCCACTGCGCCGTCTCCTGGTCCAGCCGCGCGTCCATGCCGCTGCCCGCAGGAGCCGGGGTAGCCGCCGCCGCCGCTGCCATCGCGCCGCGGCCACAGTGCAGGGAGGAGGCGGGAGCCCGGAGCCCCCTTCCGGCGGGCGGGGCGGGGAGCGGGCGGCGCGGGGCGGGGCGGGTTGACCCACCCGGGAGGCCACGCGGCACCTGCGGGTGCTGCTGACACCTGGGGAGGACCGCGACCCGGTTCCCAGCCCTTCTCGCGCGCGTCCCGTGTGCGCGTTCAGTTCCTCGGTGTCTGGCACCCACCAGAGTCGGGTGCGGGCATGGGGAGGGAACAACGGTGGGAGCCCAGCGTTAAGGAGGAATTCCGTGGTTAAGAATGGTGGAGAAAAAAAATCTCAAAAAGGAAGAACCAAGTGGGGGCAGTCGAACAATAAAAGAGAGACAAAGCGGAGTCCAGCAGCCGCTCGGCACAGGCAGGGACAGTTTATGCGGTAGGGGCGCCGCAGAGCACCGGAAGGACGAGTGGAACCACAGTTCAGGGTGCTGGATTTCCACACAAGAAAATACAGAGAGCCTCATCCGCCTCACATCATCGCGCACAAAGTGAATCCCAGGTCAGCCGTGTGATGCACTGTCCTGGGCAGGAGAAAGCACCATCAGGAATGTTCCCGAGCTGCGGGGACGGCGGGAGGAGGGGAGTCTGTAATCCCAGCTCTCAGGAAGCCGAGGCAAAAGGGTGGTAGTGAGGTGGAGGCCAGCTTGGTACCTAAGTGGGTGCCAGGTCACCTTGGGCTACAGTGTAAGATCTCTCTCTGTCTCTCCCTCTCAAAAAAGTTTCTGGCAGCATCATTCATAAAACCTCCAACTGGACACAACCAAATGTCTTAACTGTAGACGGGCTAAATACAAAGGTATATTCATACCAAATACTATAAATGCATTATGGTATATCTACACAGCAATGAAAATAACATAGCATTGTACACAGCTCCATGGAGGAATCCTGCAAACAGTGAAAGAAGCCAGGCCTGCCACCGCCCACAGGTACTTGGGCACCAGACTTGTGTGAAATTCTACAGTAGGAAAAGTATCAGGAAAGAGACAAGTCGGTGGTTTCCAGAGCTGGGAGAGGGGAACAGGCATAGTGGCTGGGGCGATGGGAAGGCTCTATAGCTTCATCGAGACTGTGGTGGCCTGATTTCAGGGGCTGGCCAAAACCCAACTGTTCCCTTGAAAGGGTCATTGTCACTGGTTGTACATTATGTCTCATTAAAATTTTTTATTACACATTTATTTTGTGGGTCCGAGGGGGCGGCACATGCCACCGTGACAGATGAGATACTTGCCTTCAATCACATGGGTCCTGGGGACTGAACTCAGATCCTTAGGCTTGGTGGCAAGTGCCTTCACTTGCTAAGCTCTTTCACTGGCCTTTATCTATCTCAACGTTTTAAAGTCTTAACTTAAGAACTCAAGGGGGTTAAATCTATGGACACCAGGAGAGTGGTTCTGTTTGGAAAAGAGGGATTCTGGGCCTGATTTGTTTATTTATCCTTCTGTGCTGGGGACTGAACCCAGGGCCTTGCTTGCACTAGCTAAGCACTTTACTGCGAGCTACACCCCCAGTTCTAGTCCCCACCCCCACCATTGTTTTGTGTATATGGGGAGTTGTTTGTTCTGAGACTCAGTCTACAAATATGTCTACATTGATCTTGAACTGGCTGCTTGTCGCTAAGTCTAGCATTGAACTTGTGATCCTTCTGCTTCAGCCTCCTGGAATAGTTGACTTACAGACAGGAGCCACCACCTCTGGCTTGGACCTGTTCCTCTTATTCACCTGGGTGAGGCCGAGTAGGTGTGTTCTCATGTACTGTTAATAATTCACTGAGCCATAGTCTTTTTGTTTGTAGGTTGAATGAGTTGGTGGGTTGGTTGGGTTTTTTTGTTTTTTTTTTAATTTTGAAACAGGGTCTCATGTAGCCCAGGCTGGCATTCAACTTGATATGTAGCCAAGGATAGCCTTGAAAGTTACCTTCCTTGTGTTATGATTATAGGCATGCACCATCATGCCCAGCTATGGTCTTAGGAGTTGTGTTTTCTGGGTGTTCTACTTCAGTGTTAAACAAAAACACGTATCTGGACGTGTGATATCTGCACCCAGAAGCTAATACAAAATTGCCAACTGATAGTGAAGCTGACGAGGAAGCAGCAAAATCCCTCCAGGTGCAGATTAACAGAGACTGCCTGGGGAGGAAGCTTCTCTGAATATTGCAGTTTACCGTAGTCACAGGCTGGAAGGATGTGACTGACCTTAGGGGTAGCCACTTGGCAAAAGCCTTACTGACAGAGTGTCATCTTGTTTCTTTCCCTAAAAGCTGGGAGATGGGAGCAGACAGGAAGAGAAGAAAAGAAGGGTATGTCTTAGCCAGGTTTCTGTAGCTATAGCTGATTACCACAGACTGGATATTTTATAAAGAGCAGGAGTTTCTTGAGCTTGTGGATCTGGAGACTGAGAAGTCCAGTATCAAGCTGCATATGACATGGAGAATTCTCTTTTCAACACATGGAGGAACATGATGAAAGCACAGCGAATGAGCAACCTCGGTTTCCCTATCTGTCAGCTCATCTGCTGACTCTCTTCTGTGCACCAGCCCAGCCTTCTTCTCATTCCCACTATGACAGAAGTGAGAGGCTCAGAGACTCAGAACAGGCAGGGCTCATGTGCCCTCATTCTCTTTCCATAGCACTGCCCAATGCTCTCTGAGTTCATGTACTTTGCTGCTTCTGCAAAGATTGGGATGGGGTGTCTTCCAAAAGATGAAAGTTCCAGGCCTCCCAGTTGATGTCAGTCCCTCCATGATGGATAGTGTGATTGTGACTGGATCTCTGCTGGGTCAAAACATGCAGAGTGGGGTGGCAAGGAGGGTGTTTTTGACACCTTCTGTTATATGATGAAGTATGGGCTCAGGATGACATCTACCTGGAGCTGTTTTAACTTCAGGTACATTGAGGATGTTTTCTCTCCATTATAAAACCAAGATAATAAGGCACATTTGAAGCAGAGAGGAACTTTGAATGGCATTAACAAGTCATAATTCCCTTGCCTTGCTGAGAAGGGGTCCATGTTCTTAGATACTGTGCTAAAAAGCAGTACATAGTAGACACAATATACCAGTCCTACCTGCTTCCCACGCAAAGGAGAAAACTCTCTTGGATTACATGGGGGGGGGGGTCTCTACACGAAGAAGACCTCCTTGGGATGTTCTATAGAAAAGTTACAGGGGGTAGTGGAAGATGGATAAGACCTAAATATGCTATATACATGTATGAAATTAACAGTGTAAGTTTCAAAACATGAATAAATTAGGTGGTTGTTGATTCCTTTCTCAGGTAGATACAGGGAAGATTCTAGAATCAGGTTGCTTGAGATGGGTTCTTTCTAAAAAAATTTTTTTTTATGCATGAGTGGTTGGTTGTCTACACGTATGTAGAAGAGAGCATGAGATCTCCTGGAACTGGAGTTACAGATGGTTGTTAGCCACCACGTGGGTGCAGGGAACCGAACCCAGGTCCACTGCACTGAGACATCTCCCCAGCCCCTTGGAGCAGGTTCTTGAGTTCCTCTCTTCTTTCTCTGGAGACTGCTGACAAGCTTCTTAGCCTCTATATCCTTATTTCTAAAATGGAGACAACAGTAATGAACTAGTCGGAGTTTCTCTAGAGGATCAGAACTAACGATGCATACACAAATATGCATTTATGTTCACATGGATGTGGTAGGCTGTCTTCCACATGGATGCTGGTTGAGTAGTATGACCGTGGCTCTCTGCGTGTGCATGCTGGGATCTGAATGCAGGTCTTCATGGTTAGTGAGCCATCTCCTCAGACTTGAATCTTTAATTATATTTTGGAGTGGTACTGTTGTTGTTATTATTTTATTCTACTGCAAAACATAAGTTGAGTTAAACTGGTAACAGCCTCATCAGGCTTGTGTTTTCAGAGTCTGCTGAGTGCATCATTTTCCCTCGCGCTTGGTTTTTTCTCATAGTGTTTTGTTCATGACAGCCATAGGAGCATAAATTACACACACACACACACACACACACACACAAAATCCATGTAGCCGAAGTATGTAGTAGGCTATACTGGGTAGGTTGTATAAGAAAATGCGGTGATGTTCACAAAATTGCTTCAGGACACATTTCTCAACACTGAGCTCCATCACTGAGCAATGCCTGGCTGTGACCTAAGGGCCTAGTGAACAATGACCGACAGGAAACAAAGCAGAAGGTAGTGTTCTGAATATTTGTTGTGTTTTTAATGACATATACTTGAAGGTTAATATAATTTAACTTAAACATAATTAAAAATACCTTCTGAGTTTGTTGGAGTTCAAACACAGGGTCTCTTGCATGCTGAGCAAGCAGTCTATCAACTGAGCTGCATGCCTCAGCTGCTGATTTTAAGATAGTATCTCAGCTGAATAGCTTAGCCTGGCCTTGAACACATGCAATTATCTCACCTCCACCTACTGAGTGCTATGTTTGCTGGTGCATATCTCCACGCCTGCCTTAATTTGCCTTTTAATAACGGCTGCGTTTAACAGCTGGCTTGCAAAACCCCTGAGCTGTGCTAACGAACGTCCAGGAACCAGTAAGAGCTGCCAGCGGAGTAGTACCGACCCTCCCAGACACCTGTCTGAAAACTTCCGACCCTATTTTATTTTCCTTTCTTTGTTTTTTCTTGGATTTATTTATTCTTACTTATATGTAGGAGTGTTACACTTGCATGTGTATAAGTGCACCTGTGCTTGTGGAGGACAGAGAGGGCACCAGAACCCCTGGAACTGGAGTTACAGATGGTCCTTAGCCTCCATATGGGTGCTGGGATTTGAACCTGGGTCTTCTGTATGAGCAGTCAATGCTCTTAACCACTGAGCCATCTCTCTAGCCTCCCTGCCCCGTTTATTTTTCTTCAAAGCATTTATCACTCTGTGGCATGATGTTAAGACTTCCACTACCGAAATATCCTCTGTTGGGGCTAGAGAATGGGCTCGAAGGTTAAGAGGACTGGCTGTTCTTCCAGAGGACCAGAGTTTGGTTCCCAGCACCCATACCAGGTGGCTTACAACTGACTGTAACTCCAGCTCCAGGGGACGATACCCTTTTCTGTCTTCTGTGGGCACCTGAATTAACATGCCCCACACATACAGGAATAAAAATAAATTCCTTTTTGTCTTTTTTTTTTTTGGTGTTTTTGAGACGGTCTCCCTGTAGCCCCAGCTGACCTGGAACTCACTCTGTAGACCAGGCTTGCCTTGAACTCACAGAGATCTGCCTGCCTCTGCCTCCGGAGTGCTGAGATTAAAGGCTTGCACCACCACACCCAGCTCTTGTCTTTTTTTTTTTTGTTTGTTTTGTTTTGTTTGAAACAGAGTCTTCCCATAGTTCCAGCTGGCCCAGGACTTACTATGTAGACCAGGCTTGGCCTTGATCTTACAGATATTGCCTGTCTCTGCCTCTTGAGTGTTGGGACTAAAGGCATGTGCCACCACACCCAGCTAAAAATAAATATTTTTTAAAACTTAATAAAATAAAATATTATCTGTCATTCCACCTCTGTTTTCTGTATTTCCAGCACCTAGAACATTTCAACTCATTAGAGGTAATTGACAAGTGTTTGTTGAAGAAACAATCAGTGGATCTCCCTAGGTCCATAAAGAAACACAAAAATTAAAATATAATAATATACAGGTATAAATCCTACAGTGTTTTTTTCCTAATCAAACAAGCTAATCTTTCTGAATTTAAATAGAAGCTGAAACTGATCAAAGCTGAAGGGGGAATGAACAAATGCCAAGCCAGCAGACTTAGTGTGCTCACAGCCGGCCATAGATCCTCAGGACAGCAGGCACCTCCGCAGACCCGCTGGCATGCAGTGGACTTTGTCAGTGAAAATTGAAAATATCTATTATTTATGCCTATTTTCATTATGTTCTTGAAATTGACTAGTTTTTTTCTCATTGGTCATTTTTTTTTTAATTTTTTTTATTATTATTTATTTTTGCATGTGTATGAATGTATTGTCTGCATGCAGGTCTGTGCACCCGTGTCGTGCAATGCCGCGGAGGTCAGAAGAGGGTCTCGGATTCCCCTGGAACTGGAGTTCTCCTGGAATTGGAGTTACAGACGGTTCTTAGCCGCCATGTGGGTGCTGGGGATCGAACCCGGGTCCTCTGCAAGAGCGTCGGTACTCTTAACCGCTAGGCTATCTCTCCAGCCCTCATTGGTCATTTTTAATGATTCCTTGTCTTTTTATTCCCACTAGATTTTCTGGGTTTTCAAAATTAAAATTTAGAGCCCGGAAGGCTGAGGATGTAGCTCAGGGGTAGTAGGGCTTGCGGAGAGTGCCAGGCCCTGGGTTTCACTGCTTTGTGTCCCCTCAGTACCAGCTTCCTCTTTCTTCATTTTTCTCCTACCAGCGCCAGTTGACCAGCACTTCCTGCCCCGCCCATTCTTGTCCTATCACTATGGCATCAGGAGGCAGGAGCCTGTTTCCTCTCCACTGGGGAGTGGGTGACTCAGCATCACTGGGTCTTTTTTGCCTGAGGGATCTGGATATTTGATCTGCACTAATGAGCTGGTGAACTCAGGAAGGCACTCTTGCAAAACTCCCTGTCTACTTATTCAGAGAAATATCCTAAGCACATTGGAATGGGAGACCAAAATGCTCTCCAAGGTTCATTTGAACACCTCTAAAAGTCCTTAAAAGCAGGCTTGTCCAACCTCCAGCCCCAAATGGATACCAGACTGAATCCAGCCTAATATGTAGTTGACAACTCATATCACAATGTCAAAAGGTTAGAGACCTGTGCTCCGAAGTGTTTTTTTGTTGTTTTTGTTTGTTTGTTTATTTATTTATTTATTTATTTATTTATTTATTGTACTTCTGCAAGTGTTGAAGGCTCTTAGCAGGAAGTTTTATTTTTTGTTTTCCTTGTGCACCGTGTAATTCCTCATGTTTCTGAAACATCAATGCTTAGGCAACAGAACAGCCTGGGGTTTTCAGTCACAAGCTACAGACTAATGTTTGGGTAAGTCATACTGGTCTAAAGGAAGCAGCTTGAGCCACTGTGGTTCCCCTCCCCTCTATCAAAATTACTCAGCCATTTCTCACTCTTGTACTACATTAATTCTATCTGTCAGTCTCCTAGTTAGCTTCAGCTGTTGGCTTGACACAGCCCAGAGCTATCCCAAAGAGTCAATGGGGTACTGCATAAGAGTCCTGGGGTACTGCACAAGAGTCAGTGGGGTATGCATAAGAGTGGGGTACCGCATAAGAGTCAGTGGGGTACTGCATAAGAGTCAGTCAGTGGGGTACTGCACAAGAGTCAGTCAGTGGGGTACTGCATAATAGTCAGTCAGTGGGGTACTGCATAATAGTCAGTCAGTGGGGTACCGCATAAGAGTCAGTCAGTGGGGTACTGCCTTGATCAAGCTGGCCCAAGGCTGTATCTATGAGACATTTTCCTGACTGTTAATTGATATAGGAGAACCCAGCCCATTGTGGGTAGTACCATGTCTGGGCAGGGGGTCCCCCAGCTCTGTCAGTAAGCTGGCTGAGCACAAACCATGAGGAGCAGTCCCACTAAGCAGCATGCCTCCGTGGTGTCTGTTCAGACCCTGTCTTGAATTCCTGCCCTGCTTCCCTCAATGATGGAAGGTGATCTGGAAGTGTAAGATGAAGATCTTTTACTTCCCAGGTTGTGTTTGGTCATGGTGTTATCACAGCAACAGAAAAGCAAAGTAGAGCAATCATTGTTCATGCAGAAATTTGTTTGTACTTCCTGAGGTCAACGTCATTAAAAAGGAGACCTGGGTGGACTATTAAAAGAAATTCTGGAGGATTCCCTGCCCATGGACCCAAATTCAGATGTTTGCGATCAGCTCTGGAGAGTGGGAGTACAAAATCAGAAGTGAGAGCCTGAAGCCTAGACCAACCGGCCTTTCATATCTAATAAGAAGACAGCGAAGGCACCTGAAGAATACAAGCAAAGCCAGTCTTCAATTCAACAAAGAAACACTTGAGTTTCATGTCATAATCACAAATAACAAAAGAAACCCACTTGCCAAATTCCCAATGAAAAACCAATAAAAGAGGGGCTGGAGAGATAACTCAGTGGTTAAGAGCACCGACTGCTCTTGCAGAAGAGTGGGTTCCATTTGCAGCACCCACATGGAAATACTAACCTAGACCAAGAATGTGAACAGAAACTAGAATGGTGGGAAGCAAAATACATCTGTCAATAACTTTAAATATCAATGGACTGATCCCTCCAATTAAGAGACATAGGTTAGTAGAATGGATTAAGAAACAAAATCCACTTTTTTTTGTTGTCTGTAAGAAACTCAACTCACCTTCAAGGACAGGCACTATCTTAAGGTGAAAGGGTGGAAAAATATATTCCAAGCAAATGGCACTAAGAAGCAAGCAAGAATTGCTATTCTAATATCAGATAAATTAGACTTTGAACTGAAACTAATCAAAGGAACAATTAACTAGGAAGATATCACAGTTGTGAATGTATACACACCAAACTCTGATAAACTAAACGTCATAAACACAATTCTACAGGACTATAAGAAACAGATTAATTCCAACCCAGTAGTAGTAGGGGACTTCAGTGCCCCACTGTGTCCATTAGACAGGCCAACCAGACAAAGAATAAACAGAGACATCTGGACTGAACAATACTATACACCAAATGGACCTAACAGACATCTA
>VZQC01005988.1:1194841-1211247 GCA_009823505.1 Rhizomys pruinosus
CTAGGCCATCTCTCCAGCCCACCACCAGAAAACTCTTAAAAAAATGATTACCTATATCAGTAAAGTGGCAGGTTATAAAATTAATCTACAAAAATCAATAGTCTTTCTATATGCCAATAACAAGCAATTGGAGAAGGAAACCCTTAATTCACAATAGCCTCGGGAAAAAAAAAAATCTGGGAACAAACCTGACCAAAGACATTAAAGATCTCTACAATGAACATTTTAAATCTTTGAAGAGGGAGATTGAAGAAGATACCAGAACATGAAGGACCTCCTATGCTCATGGACTGGAAGAATTAATATAGTAAAAATGACGATCCTACTCAAAATAATATATGAGATTCAATTCAATCCCAATCAAAATCCCTATGACTTTCTTCACAGAAATAGAAAAAAAAAATCCAAAAATTCTTCTGGAAACACAAAAGACCCTGGATAGTCAAAACAACCCTGAGCACAAAGAGTAATTCAGGGGAGATTACTATACTAGATTTCAAACTATATTACAGAACTATAGTCATAGCAACAAGCATGGTACTGGCACAAAAATAGACCTGTAGATCAATGGACAAAAATTGAAGACCCAAACCTGACTGAGGACATGCAATTTCAGCCACCTAGTATTTGAGTATTTGAGAAAGGGGCCAAGAACACTCAATGGAGGAAAGGCAGTATCTTCAGCAAACGGTGCTGGCAAAACTGGACCACCATGTGTAGGAATGAAACTAAACCTCTACTTTTCACCTTTAAAAAAGTCAACCCTAAATGGATCAAAGACCCCATTGTGAAACCTGAAACTCTGAAAATGTTAGAAGAAAACATTGGCAGCAACCTACAAGATGTAGGTGTACGAAAAGACTCTATTTTTTTTTTTTTTACATTAAGAGGTTGCATTTATTTTAAAAAAATGTTGAAAAATAAATCCATGTCTGCATAAGTTCCCAGCCCTCCCCCCTTCTCCAAGCTTTTTTGGGGTGGGCATGTTAGGGTTCGAGAATCCACACCAGACACACCGAAGGATGGAAAACCAAGACTTTATTTCGGGGGAAAAAAGTAAACCAGCATGCTGGGGTGGGAGGGAAAAGGCTCCGACCCCAATAACTTGGCTCACAGGCCTTTTATACAGGGTCTAGGGGAATTTTAGCGGGGTTTGGGTAACTTCTAGCCTTATTGGATAATAACAGGCTTACAGCTCATGGTTAGGTCAGCCCAAGGGCACCCCACATACCAATATTTATCTTTAGACACAATCCTGCAACTGGAACGAGGAAATGCTGGGTCAGTCCATCTGCCCTCACATACCAACAGTTATCTTCAACAAGTTTAAGTTAGCTGTTCTTGAGGCCTTGAGCAACTGTCTTTGAGCAATCGACCTTTTCCCTGAGTTGGGCAGTTCCAGTAATGGTGGGCCTCTCTTACAGGCAAAGTGGGCACTCTCACAGCGTCTCAACAGTCTTCCCACCAGGCCTCCTCCATCTCTCCTCACTGCACCTGACTTATTGCTCAAAGGAGGAACAGCCGAGTGAGGCCAGCAGCACCCCAACTGTCCTCTCCCCGCCCCTCATGCTAAGGTCACTACCCCTACAGGAAAAGGCCTGGCTCAGAGGCCAAGCCCCAGCAGGCAGGCAAGGAGGGAGCCATTCCAGTTCCAGCCACCCCCCTCCACACAAGGCCCCGAGCACCAGGCCCTGGCTGGGGGCTTGACGAGGTCAGCTGCCCGGAACACACGTAGCGCCCACAGGTCCAGGCCAACTGGCAACCCTGGCTCTTTGAAAGACCTGGCAAGAGCCCTAGTCCTTTCTGTTCGCCATGAGGCCAGAGATACCCAGAAAAGGGGTTCAGTAGCCTCTGGGTGGTGGGAAGTGCGGAGCTCAGAGTGAGGGTGCTGGGGGCTCCAAGGGAGCTCCAATCCGGGTGGGTGGAGGCTGGGGGCCAGGTCGGACACTGTGGCTAGAGGCAGCCAAGGGAGGGCGGATGAGAGGTGATGGGGGCTGGTTGAGTGCCAGGCGGGGCTGCTGCAGGTAGGGTGGCGGAGGGGGGGTGTCTGGCGGAGCAGAGTGGGAGCGGTGGGCAGAGGTGGCCTCAGCAGTGGAGGTGGCTGGGACAGCGAAGTGGGTGGTGGAGGCAGGGGTGGCACAGGGGGTACTGATGGGGTGCAGATGTTGACACAGATGTAAACTGGACCTCACTATCTTCCTCTTGGGCTGGAGCTGGCACAGTTGCCCCTAGCCTGGCCCCCTCCCGGGGGACAGGGGCGGTAGTGCCCCATCCTGCTCAGCTTCCCACTCCTGCAGAACTTCTTCCAGGTTAAACCGGAGATGGTAGCTCAGGAAGGACTTCGCTTGGGTCAGAGTCTTATCCCCAGTTACCTCTGCAGTAGCTTCAAAGTCTTTGCCATGTCTACGAATGGCTCGTACAGCCAAAAGTTGGTCATCTGTGGTCCAGCGAGAGTTGAACTTGGTATTGGGCTGGGGTGGGGGTGGGGGGCAGAGTGGATCAATACCACCTTTTAGCGCTCACTGGAGGCTGCTACTGGTCTGTTTCATGCTCTGCACCTGTCGCTTAAGAGAGATGAGCTGTGAGGTGCGACCTTGGAGTGGAGGTTGGCAAGGTCTAGGCTTCGAGACACTGCAGTGAGGCCCTCAGGACTCAGGCACTCGCCCTTCGGTGGGCGTTTCCGGCTTAGCAGTGAATGGTGATGGTACTGAGACACCTGGATCTCCTTCTTCCCAGGACCCAGGACCAGGCCGCACATTTAGAGGCCGAAAAGACTTTCTAAATCAGCCATCAGTTGCTCAGGAAATAAGATTAAAAAATCAAGTGGGGGGGGCTGGAGGGATGGTTAAGCGGTTAAGAGCACCAACTGCTCTTGCAGAGGACCTGGGTTCGATTCCCAGCACCCACATGGCGGCTAAGAACCATCTTTAACTCCAGTTCCAAGGGAATCTGACACCCTCTTCTGAAACCTACATGCAGACAGTACATTCATACACATTAAAAAATAAAAAATAAAATCAACAAGTGGGACTTCATTAAATTAAAAAGCTTCTGTACAGCAAGAGAAACAAAGCAGTAAATAGAAAGCCCACAGAGTGGGAGGAAATCGTCACCAGTGTCGCCTCTGATAGAGGGTTAACATCCAGAGATATAGATTTCTCAAAAAACAAAGGAGCCAGGTGTGGTGGTGCAGGCCTTTAATCCTAGCACTCAGGAGGCAGAGGCAGGCGGATCTTTGTGAGTTCAAGGCCAGCCTGGTCTACAGAGTGAGTTCCAGGACAGCTGGGGCTACAGGGAGATCCTGTCTCGAAAAGACAAACAAAACACAACAAAACAAAAAACAAAAGGAGCAAGAGAACAAATGATCCAATCATGGAGTAAAGAGCTGAGCAGAGACTTCTCAAGAGAAGTAAAGATTGCTAAGAAACATCTTAAAAGTGTTCAACTTTGTTAGTAATTAAGAAAATGCAAGTTAAAACCACTTCAAGATTTCATTTTACCTGGGTAAGACTGGCTATGATCAAGAAAACAAATGACACCAAATGCTGGAGAGGTTGTGGGAAAAGGGAACACTCATCCACTGCTGGTGGGAATGTAAACTCATGCAACCCATACTCATGCAGTGTGGAGAACTCTTAAAAAAATAAAAATGAACCTACCATTTGACCCGGTCATACCACTCCTGGGTGTATACCCAAAGGATTCATCCTACTGCAGAGATACATGCACATCCATGTTTAGTGCTGCTCTTTTCACAATAGGGAAGTGCTGGAAGCAAACTAAATGTCCCTAAGCTGATGAGTGAATAATAAAAATGTGGTATACATTTACACAATGAAGTTCTATGCAGCAGTAAAGAAAGATGACATCATAAAATTTGCAGGTAAGAACCTATTGCATACTTCAAAGGGCATACTTCAGAGACTGGATCTTGAGCAATGGAACTGGATCTGACCTGGAAGCCACTTCCCCTGAAGGCTAGCTTTCATAGTTGTGGAGAGCACTATGCAAGCCACTAAGGGAGATCATCAATAGATGGTCCAACATCGGCCTCAAGACCAAATATCCACGTTAGTGACCAGCACAGCATAGGACATCACTGCAATAGTGGCACCTCTACCTTGGGGGAAATCCATGGCTAACCAATTGGACCTAAAGCCCACTCAGTGGAAGGAAACTCCTGTGTGGTAATGTTAACATAGTGAGATGCACACATCTGCAGAGGTCATAGATCTTAGACAATTCCACAAGGTAGACACATCCCTAGGCTAAAGCAATATTTTACTAACTACAAAAGAAGTATCCTTGTGTTTACAGACAAATATCCCAGACACCGCTCAGAAGATTCTCTTGCACCAGTTAGAATTGTACAGAGTCCCATAACTGGACACACATAGTCATGGTCTGTGAATGGCTCATGCCTAGGTGACACATCTACAATTCAACCTCCACACACAAGCCATTGAACAAGGACCCCAGAAGGCATTAACTACCTCTTAGCTCTCCTTAAGGAAGCTCCTCCATGCAGCAGGAGACCAGGGACCAAAAAGGCCCTGAATGGCCAAACTGTGAAGAGTAGGAGTCTACAGAGTGTGGTTCCATGTACAGGCTGCCTATATTCAGCATCACCCACCCAGGGCTCAGGGAACATTGGTGAAGAGGGGGGCGGAAAGATTGTAAGAGCCAGGGAGGTGATGCAAGACCAAATGGAAGTGAATTGTACAAGCTCCTGGGACCCGGCTCATATGAATTGGGTAGAACATTGGTATCAGCATGCACAAGACCCGTGGAAGCTCAGCTCAACAAAAACCCATCACAGAACTGCAGAAATGGGTGGCACAGCCCGATCTTGGCTGAGGCAATATTGGCAGCAGATGGTGGTTGAGTGAAGAAGTCCTGGCTTTTGTTAGAAAAGAGACTCTGGATAGGCGGACTAGAGCTCAGGGGAGGAGCTGGCACTGAGGAGTGAGCAGGGAGAGTAATTTGGCCCAATGGAATCTAGCCCAAATGACAGAAGGTGTGAACTCCAGGGTAGGGGAGGGGGTACAGGCTGAGGGAGGGTGCCAAGGGAGAATTTGGTATAATGGCACTGAGACTGACTGAAAAATTATGCATGAAACACATAAAAATTCAATAATAATTTAAAAAAGAAATTCTGGAGTCCAATAAAATTTTGTGTGAATGCTAACTGTTCTAGTTTGTCTTCCATTGCTGTGACAAAACACTCTGACAAACACCAACTTGGGGAGGAAAGGGTTTATTCAGCTTACATCTCCTGGGTCACAGTTCATCACTCAGGGAGCCCAAGGCAGGAACTCAGGGCAGGAACCTGGAAGCAGGAACTGAAGCACAAGCCATGGAGGAATGCTGTTCACTGGCTTGCTCTCCTGGCTCATGCCCAGCTGCCTTCTTATACCGTACACAACCACCTGCCCACGGTGGCACTACTCATTGTGGGCTGGGCCCTCCCACACTGCTCGACCATCAAGACAATACTCCACAGATGTGCCCGCAAGCCAATCCTATGGAGCCAATTCCCCAATTGAGACTCCCTCAACCCAGGTGTGTCAAGTTGACACTAAAGCTATCCAGCACACTAACTTACCAAAAATCATAATTTAAGGTGGATAAGATGGTCTTAGTGCTCTTATACTGTGACTCCCTTAATAGGCTCGAGAATTAACCTACCATTTATGTTCAGACTTTGCAATCTTGGTATATGGGTCGAGGGTACGTAAACATATTTTAGAGTAATATAAATTTAAAAGGGAAAAATGTGAATCCTGAAATATGATTTGGAAATAACAGTTTATTTTCAAATGACATAATTTTAGTATAGGTGTGAATACTGTAGTATATATTACTAAGTTACTATAATATATATAATATAAAAAAAAAAAAAAAAAAAAAAAAAAAAAAAAAAACAAAACAACAACAGAAGAACTGGGAAAAAGAATTGACTGAAATAGTCAAGTTCTCCCCCAAACAATAATCCTCTCCTTTGAAAAATCTTAAAAAGACTCAGAAGAAGATACAAAGCAGGTATGGCAGAATACATGAACTCGGGTGGGGTGGGAGGCATGGAAAGGGAAATGAGTCTAAATTGAATTGAGAAATGATATATGAAATGCACAAAACTTCAATAAAAATAACAAAAGAAATGCAAATTAAAAAAAGATGATCTTAAATTTCCTCCTCCTCCTCTCCCTCCTCCTCCTCTCCCTCCTCCTCCTCTTCCTCCTCTTCCTCTGCTGTAGCCTCTGCTTCTGTCACTGCTTCTTTTTGAGACAGGACCCCAAGTAGCCCAAGCTGGTCTGGAACTTGCTATGTAGCTGAGGATAGCCTTGAATTCTTGATCCTCCTGCTTTTGCCTCCAAGGGCTGGTATTTCATTGTGCTTCACTGTCCCCAGCTCCGGTCTTAAGTGTCTTAAAATTCCATTGCTTCCCTCAAGAAAGAAAATTTTAAGCCTTTTACCTTTCCCATGCTAATTGCTATTCTAAATTTTTCTGACTCTATTTTTCTTCAGTGTTTACGTTCTCAGCCCCTCTGCCTATTTTTGTCTGTAGATCTCCTTAGGGACTGCCCTGCATCTCTTTCCTTATAAATTTATAGAGCCACCTTCAAGGAGGGACAATCAGAATCTTCAGCTCCTTCTCAATGGTAAGAAAACCAAATTTGTCTCCAGAAACTGTACAATAATTGAAAAGTTTTTTTTTACAGGTTAAATATTAATGGTTGTCCTTGCAAATGTCTTTGGACAGAGATAAAGACTATTGTTAAAAACAAAACAAAACTCTAGGGCAATCGAACACTTGAAGCCCAGAAGTGGGGAGGCAGAGGTAGGTGGATCTTTGGGAGTTCAAGGCCTGCCTGGTCTACAAAATGAGTTCCAGGCCAGCTGGGGCTACAGGGAGACCCTGTCTCAAAAATACAAACAAAACAAAACAAAACACCACAAAACAACAGCCAAAAACACAAGTCTAAAGAGAAAAGGAAAATGCCACTGGTAATTGTGTGGTCTGAAAAACATTACATCATAGTTTCACTTGATTAAATTAAAATTTCAAATTAAAGGCTAATGTAATTCTGTGGTTGGATATCTGAATAATTAAAGGTTTTTAGCAGATGTAGTCATTTCTGGGCCTGGAGAGATGGCTCAGCAGTTAAGAGCACTGACTGTTCTTGCAGAGGACCTGGGTTCAGCTCCCACCATCTAGCTAAATGGTGTCTAACAATTTTAACTCTAGTTCCAGGGGATGCAAAGCCTTCTCTGGGCTCTGTGGGCATTGCATGCATGAGTGCATTACATACATGCAAATATAGCACTCAGACACATAAAATAAAGATAAACTGAAAAAATTAAATGTAATCATTTCTATATGACAGATAAATCATTTCATAGTTGTATGTCTTTAAAAAATTTTGAGGAGTGTAAAGTGCTTAGATCAGGGACTTCCTCGGACCACCTGAAGCCCTGAGTAAGTCAGGCATATCTCCCTCCCCCTTCCCCCACCAACTGGAAGTGTTGAGAGAGTGTCCAAGAGGATTTTTAGGAGAACCTTCAGAACAGAACAGAAGGCAAAGAGTGAATTAGACTTCCAACATATAAACAAAACTGAAAGCCTGAAACCTAGACAAGTCAACACTCCATAAACAAGGAGAAAAAAAAAGGCATCTGAAGGAGGCAAACAAAGCAAGCCTTCAACACAGTGAAAAGACATTTGTGATTTGAGGGTTCGATCCCCCACCCACAGGGCGGCTAGAAACGTCTGTAACGCCAATTCCAGGAGAACTCCAGCTCCAGGGAATCGAGACCCTCTTCTGATCCGCGGCATTGCACGACACGGGTGCACAGACCTGCATGCAGACAGGTACATTCATACACATGCAAAGAAAAATAATATAAAAAAAAATTAAAAAAAAAACTAAACAAAACAAAAGAGCACAAATAAAATGAATCTAACACTACAAAAAAAAACACTTGAGGGACAACAAATGAACCCTAAACCCAACAGACAGGAACAAAAACAAGAAATCAGCAGAGATCAATGATATAAAACAAAGAAAACAGTAACAAAGATCATGCAGCAAAAAGCTGGTTCTTTGAAGATAAGCGCCCAGAGAGATAGACCTCAGCCCAATTAACAAAAGGAAAGAAAAACATCTCCAAATCNGGGTCCTCTGCAAGAGCGTCAGTGCTCTTACCCGCTAGGCCATCTCTCCAGCCCCTGTTTTAGTTTTTTTTAACGTAGACACCCAGGCATATAAATTGCCCTCTTAGAACTGGGATGGTCCTGGAACCCACTTGGTGAGAAGCCAGGCCTGTCACTCTCTTGTACTGGAATCAATGGGGCTAGGATGGTCCTGGAACCCTGGGCTGGATTCAACAGGGCTCAGATGGTTCAGGAACCCCGTGCCTCAATACTGATCGATCTTAGTTCCCCCAACCCCACACCATTCCCATAAGACATCTGATCACTCTGGCCTGAATCTAGCAAGAAGATTGCTAGTCAGGACACCTTACCTGAGATCCTTTACTTTTTTCCCTCACAGTGCGACCACCATTTCTCCATCATAGCAGCTCTCTTCTTGAAGAAAATCTGATTTACTATGCTTTAGAAAATATCGTGAGCATTTTTTTTCCTCTAATAAAACATACCAACTGGATGTGGCAAGCTTTAGCCATTGGGATTTCAAGAACAAACAGAGGGGAAAAATAAATCTACAAGGAATACTGCATAGGGCCAAAAAAAGAATCTCCAAACATCCCTTTGCATACACATGATCCATCTGTAATATTTGCTAAGATGCAAATTTACAGGCTCTACCTTCAGAGATTCTAATTCTAGTAAAGGGAAAAGATTAGCATTAATGTGCTCATTATTTTACAAGTTCACTTTTCCATATTGATTCAGATATTTCCCCAACCCAGCTTTTAGAATGTGTTTAGAGACAAGTGGTTTTTTTGATGCAGTAAACATGTGAGATACCCAACCTTAAGTGACACATCAGGAATGGAACCTCTACACCCAAGGATCACAGAACATAGTGGAACAAAGGGTAGAAAGAATACTAATGCATCCCTCACCTCTCATCAAAGAAGCTCCCTCATGCAACAGAGGGCAGTGAACACAAAAGGCTACAAACGGCCAAAGCATAGAGGACATGAGCACACATAAAGCTTCTTTTATGTGTGGGGAGGTATTAGAAAATGTTCAGTCAAATCTTAAATTTCATGTGATATAATTTAACCTCAAATGTTAAGAAGGGTGGTATCCCAACAAGAAAGATCTTTGATTCACTGAAAGCAAGAAGAAGCTCAGGGTCCCATTGAAAATAATGCATCTGGGGACTGGAGAGACGGCCTAGCGGTTAAGAGCGCCGACCGCTCTAGCAGAGGACCTGGGTTCGATCCCCAGCACCCACATGGCGGCCGAGAACCGTCCGAAACTCCAATTCCAGGAGAACTCCAGTTCCAGGGGAATCCGACGCCCTCTTCTGACCTCCGCGGCATTGCACGACAAGGGTGCACAGACCTGCAAGCAGACAGTACATTCATACACATACAGAAATAAATAAAATTAAAAAAAGAGAAAAGAATGCATCTGTAGAATTTAGTTGATATGTGTAAGCCATTTTCAGCATTAAGATAGCCAGTAGCATTTCTTCCTCTGTAAAGACAAAGTAAAACTTGTATATATCACTTCTTGGTCAGGGCAGAAGCTAAAATGCAAAAGCAACAACAAAAAATTACTTACCTTATATAGGGTGGCAAATCTGCTGCAATTCAGAAATATAAAAGGAAGGTGAATGAAATTATTTCAATTGATTTGCATTATTTGCACTTAACGTTAAGCTAAATTGAGTAAAGACATTACGTTGTTAGCTCTAAGATGTCTATTACAAGGAAATAGCCCCCTAAGTAAGGTCATGGACAGTGCACATCAAAATCATCTCAGAGATCCAGGGTCAGGAGGCATATACTTGTCATTTTATTTTTTTTACTGATGCTTTGTGTATTTCATATTACTACTTGGACATAAACGCAGGAGACTTGCAAGTTCGAGGACAGCCTTGGCTACATATATTGAATGGCAGAACTGCCTGGGTCACACAGTGTGACACTGTCTTGGAAAACCAGCAAGTAAACCAAGACCAAAACAAATAAATTCATCTAAGTGGTTTGTTTAAAGTGTAGATTCCTGTGCCCTGACCTACATCCACTATCCAGAATTTAATTGGTTGGGTTATAAATGCCTTCTAAACAAGCTTTCCAGGACACCCAGATAGATCATGATGTTGTACACTAACACTTTGTTTTTTTCTTAAGTTCTCCAACCCCCTAAACTGATAATCCTCCAGAAAGAGCATACATAGCTAGTGAAACCAATTAAAATATTGAAATATACCAAAATAGTTGTTAAATAATGGCTTTTTCTGACCCTCATCCACTTTGAGTATGAGTGTCATTGTCCAACCAGACACCCTAGTCTCCCCAAGTCCTATCCTAGGAAATGTTTATCTTTCCACATCCAGCAACTGAACCATAGTACTCAGAGGAACCCAGGTCCAAGGCCCTCATCCACCTTTAAGTATGTCTCCCCTTCTAAATAAACAAGTGATCTAAGATATCCAAGTGGTTCTCTTTTTTAAAATTTATTTTTATTTTATGTGTATGATTGTTTTGCTCCCCCCTACACATACACACACACACACACACACACACACACACACACACACACATCATACACACAAAGTGCCTATGGAGACCAGCAGAGAGCATTAGATCTCCTAGAACTGGAGTAACAGATGGTTGTTAGTCACCATGTGGATGCTAGGAAACAAAAACCCATTTTCTGCAAGATCAGCCACACTCTTACCTGCTCAACCATCTCTCTAACCCCAAGGATATTCTTATGCATACTCAAGACGGAAAAAGGCTGAGCTCCCATATTGCACAGACGTGTTGAACTAAGTCATTGATGGCCACATAAGAATTTTCTTGAAAGAAAAAGAAATAATAATACTCAGGAAAAGAAGCAAATGTTGACCTAACGATAAGTTCTTAGCACATAACTTGATGGAAAGGAAAAGAAAGCCCCAAATGGCCAGCAGGGAACAATATATTTTAGGAATAATCATTATCCGTAAGATAGATGCTGGCCCCGGAAGGGCCTGTTGGAAGGTATGTTCATTTTGATTTTATTGGGTTTGAGTTACTGCACATCACAAGCTTCACTTGAGTAAGTAAGTAAGGCTTGAGTTAAGGAGATTAAGCAGCCACAGGTGGCTGGTGCTGTCTCCCCACTGCTGCCAGTGCTGGAGATGTGTTTGTCTCGCCTTCATATTATTTATCTTTTTCTTAAATTATGGGGCATTGCTGGAAATAGTCAAATTAAAATATGCACTTTCTCTGTTTCTTCCTCCCTTTTCTTTCATCAACTCAGATATTGAGAAGTAATAAGGTGTAACAGAAAATACAAGCTCTAACTTTTCAACATAGTCTTAATATTTACCATATGTTATGCTCCTAATTTTTCCATTTTAAATCAGTCCAGAAAGAAAACTATTATTGCCTTTGAAAGAAAATATATAAATGATAGATAACCACATGGTCTTAGTTATTTTCTATGGCTGTGATAAAAACACTGACCAAAACCAACTTGGGAAGGAAAGGGTGTATTTTTTTTTTCTGTCTTTTTGAGGCAAGGTCTCCTTGTTGCCCCAGCTGGCTTGGAACTTTGCTATGTAGTCAGGGCTGGCCTTGAATTCACAGAGACCTGTCTGCCTCTGCTTCCCAAGTGCTAGGATTAAAGGGAAAGGTTGTGTTTTATATTACAACTCCTGGGTCACATTTCCTTAGAGGGAGTCCAAGGTAGAAACTCAGAGTTGGAACCTAGAAGTAGGATCTGAGGCACAGACCACTGAGGAACACTGATGCTTACTGGGTTGTTCCCTTGGCCTATGATGCTCAGCATGCTTTCTTATATAACACAGGACCACCTGCCTAGAGGTACTGATGCCCACAATAAACTGGACCTTCCCATAGTACTCAACAATCAAGAAAATGCCTCATAGACAAGCCCTCAAAGCCAACTGAAGAAGTTCCCTGGTTGAGGTGCCCTCTTCCCAGGAGTGTCAACTTATCTTGAGTGTGGTAATAGTTCATAATGTATACAGACATCAAGGCATTCCAAATAGTAGGGATACAATATACATTTCTATATGTCCATTATCAGGACATACATACCTGTAGTTTGAATATGATGCAATGTAATATCAATATAATTATACCTCATTATAGGTGTTTAGTTAAAAAGAAAAAAGGATGCTTGGAGGGGTGCATGACTTGAATCCCAGCACTCAGGAGCCAGAGGCACGTGGATCATTGTTAGATCAAGGCCTGCCTGGGATGATCAACAGAGTGAGTTCTGTGCCAGATGGGGCTACAGGGTGAGGCCCTGCCACCAAAAAATAAAAATAATAATAAATAAAAGAATAAAGGACAATGGACTTCTCTGTTTTTTTTAATTTTCCATTAAAGTTTAGCAATAATTATCACAAAATGTTTTTCATAGTTTATTTTGTTTGAAGATCACTTAGTTTATTAAATAATTGAGGAAACGGGATAGACATATATCTACATATATACATATCTATTACTTTTTTATGCTTAGTTGTAGCAGAGATTTCTTCTGACCCCAAATAAGAAGCAATGGGAACACAAACTGTGATCAAATTAGTCGGACAGAGATGGGGAGTAAGAAAATTTAAGCACTTTTGGCAAAATTAGAGATGTATTTAATTGGCATATAAAACCAAGAAAGAAAATTGGAGTAATAATTCCAGTTTATGTGGATCTTTAAACAATACTTACTTTAAGACATTTGGCTTATAATACAGCCCAAACAGCATTTTTTAAATTTTGAGTTTATTTTCTAATTAAAACTTAAGGGTCACTAACTAAAAGTGTTATAGGTAGTTTATTGTTCAAATTAGCTTGCATTTCTCATTTGTAAAAAATAATTATTAATGTAACAGTTTTATTTCAAATGGTTAAATAATAAGGGATGGCTTGTGAATGTGTATTTTGCCTATAAAATTTTTAAAGCCCATTAAATTTCTGTAAATATATTTGCATGCTCCCAATCATTTAAATATTCATTTCTGAAGAGTTCTTCAAACTCTTTGCTGCTTGCTTCATGTGCTTAATTATATAAGACTTAATCTTTATGTAGCTGTATCTATTCTCCTGTATTCTATGTTCTTCATGTTGCCTTTTTCATGTTCATAGTGCCAAGTTCACAATCTAATCTAATAAAACCTGTTGGGTGGTGGGGTTCCCAGGCTTGCTGATGGGCCATGCCAAAGATTAGCTTGCTCCCCTTATAAATACTAAGGCTAGTAATAAGTAGACTATGTAGATATGTGTAATGTTTTCCTCCTTATGATTTACTTATAATTGTCAGAGCCTCCCTTTTTATCAAGACATCAGCATAAGAAATACAAAATTCTAAAGATAGCCTAGAATTCGAAGCTAACACCAAACTCCAAGAAAGACCTTGTAACATTTGTTTGTCTGGGTCTGGGTTACTTACTTAGGAAGATTGTTTCCACTTCCATCCATTTACCATTTATCATAATCTCATTTTTTAACAGCTAGATAATATTTCATTGTGTAAATATACTTCCACTACCACTAGTTGATACACATCTAGGCTGTTTCCATTTCCTGGATATTATGAACAAGGCAGCTATAAATATAGATAGGCAGGTATCTCTGCAGTAGGATACAGAGTCTTTTCAGTTTATGCCCAAGAGTGATATGACTGGATCACATGGTAGATGGCTATCTAGCTTTTTGAGGAATCTGCACAGTGATTTCCACATTGGCTATATCAGTTCACACTCATATCAGTAGTATATAAGAGTTCCCTTTAGTCCACACCCTTGCCAGAATTTGTCACTGTTTTTTTTTTTTTAATTAGTTGCTTTTTTTATTTTATTTATTTCTGTATGTGTATGAATGTACTGTCTGCATGCAGGTCTGTGCACCCGTGTCGTGCAATGCCACGGAGGTCAGAAGAGGGCGTCGGATTCCCCTGAAACTGGTCTCTAGAAAACCCTTTCCTTGTGGTTGTCTACCACCTCTAGCTCTTAGTCTTTTGGCCCCCTCTTCTACAATGGCTCTAATACCTTGTGGGGGTTAGATAGAGCTTTGGATAACAGATGACCATATCTTTGGAGGAAATGAAATATACGCAATTTTCCTTCTATCCTGTGTCCATTGGCCCCAGGACTGTGTGTTCCCCATTTATTACTGTTCTGTTTGTGATGAGACACCTGAACCAAGCAACTCTATATAACCTGAGGGAAGAAAATGTATTCTTCAGCTTACTGTTCCCAACGCGGTAAGCAGTCAAAATGAATTGGGGATTCACTAAGAGAGGCTGAGAAAGTACATTTTGGTTGATGTCAGCTTTAGGGGTTCCAGAAAGCCAACAGAAGCCGAGTGAATCAGTATATTTTTATGGGAGCAGGCGCCCAAAGACAGCAGAGGTTTCCATTCTCGGAAATATTTCTGGTGAAGGGTCTCTTGAGAAGTCTGTCAAGTCAGACTCTCCTCTCACACGCCTTGATATGCCTCTTTCGAAGCATACTGCACCTCTCAAAACCTCCTAAAGCAGCAACACCATTGGGGACAAAATGATAAATACTTGGAGCCTAAAGGAACACATTTTTATTCGCAAAGCAAGTACATACAGCAATCTGCTCCAATGAAGACCTTTCCTGTTCAGAGTTTGAGGATGATTAATACTTTGGGTCTATAAACACTAAGTCAATCTGTAGTCTCACATGACATGCTAGTATGTGGACCAATGATGAAGACAGAATATCATATGCGCTATAAATGCACACGTCGTGCTCTACCTATAGGTTTCTCACAGGTCATAAGCGACGTGTGGCCAACATCAGTGTGGGAGTGCTCGCTAATCTAATAGTAAGCGACCCCAGACCTTAACGTTTTAGTCGCCATATATAAGAACACTGGGCAATGGTTACATCCCATTGACAAAATATAATTCCGTGACACTATGTGACAATTCGATTCACGTTGGAGACCTGAAAAATATCCAGCCAGCTTTGAATTTGCCAAGGTTTCATGCACGATGTCGACAGCTGCAAGGTGTCAACCAGGTATGTAGTGATGCATTAATTTTTCGTCCTTTCGAGTAGCTATTACGATATTAATTAACAATGTAATTGTTAGTACACAGGGCACTCTCATGTACGTCCTGCCAGCCAACATATACTCTTTGAAGTCCACTTCCTAGTAGATCTCTCTTTCTTGATTTTTGTTTAATCTACTGCTTCTATGGTACATAGTGCAGTTCATCAAATGGATCTAGTTACCACTATTTCTCACTATGCTAGTGAGTAACTGAAAGAGTATGTTGAATGGTCCTCAGTATTGTTGGAGGTCTAATGGACCCCTTGTCAATAGCTTCAAAAGATGGAGTTCATCTTTGGTATCGGGGTTTTATATAATACTAGTAAGGGTAATGACCCCCTGTTTAAGGTAGCTCTATTGATATATCTATCATTCCTTCTTATATTTATATGCAAGTACTTTAAGAGAGCTCTGGAGAGGTAGGACCCAGGTCTCTATCACCCAGCACCACTATGGCGGCCTAGAGCGTCTGAAACTTCACACAAACTATTCCAGGAGAACTTCCTAGCTCCAGCGTGGTAAATACTCGAGACCCTCTCTGACCTCCGCGGCATTGTGCACGACACGGGTGCACAGACTGCTGCAGAACAGTACATTGATACACATACAGAAATTAAAATAAATTAATAAAGTTTAAAAAAAAAAGAAAGCTTCTGTAGTAGTAGGCTTCCATATGGTTTTTTCCAAACGTAGTTTGTCTTAGTTATCCCTCCCCACGCTCCCTCTCCTTCCCCACCCCTTTTAACCCTTCCTACTCCATTATTCCACTTTCTCCTTTTATAGTATGCATTCTATCTCCCCTCCCACAAACCACTCCCATGGCCTCTAGTTTTCTGACCAACCCTTTTGTTTCCACATGAACAGTGTATCTAGGATTTAGATGAAGCGGCCAACTAAAAATTGGGCAAGGAAGTTCTAAAAGCTGAACACAAATGGTTGCTGATATTTTTTTTTTAAATCATTCAGGGAACATGCAAATTAAAATATTTGAAGATCATCTTGTTTTATCAGGTTAGAAATTATTATAGAAATCAAAAAAATCAGTGAAAGGGCTGGAGAGATGGCCTAGCGGTTAAGAGCTCCGACTGCTCTTACAGGGACCCGGGTTCGATCCTCCAGCACCACATGGCGGCCGACGAACCGTCTGAAACTCCAATTTCAGGAGAAATTCT
>VZQC01005999.1:0-147885 GCA_009823505.1 Rhizomys pruinosus
TTAAATTCAGCTTTAATGATTTTAATGGCAATTACTTGAAATTATTTGGAAACGACTAATCCACAAATTCAGTAATCCACTTACTTTAATGCTGAATTAGTAATGGAATGGTTACTGCATGAGTTTCAATTGGCCATAGTTAAAGGAGGTCTGTGGTACTATTGTAAAGATGCTGTATGATGCTAATGTACTTCTTTGAAAGCAAGCCAGGTTCAGCGACTCATTGATCTGTGAAACACCTGATTGGAGTTAACATTCTCTTCAGTTATAAGAAGTAGTTTCCATAAAGAGTGACTTGTGAACTTAATGAGATCTCAAATAGTTGCATTAGGGTACAGCAGTGATTTTATATTGATGATAATCTCTTCAAAAGAAATTTCATTATAGATATGTGCTGTTCTCTTCATTTATTTTATTCATATTTTATCATGAGGTATATCATCCATACAGAAAAGCACATAAAACAGATATATGCAATCTGAAGAGTAATAATATTGTGAACATCTTATTCGATCATATAGGTTAAGAAATGGAACATTGTTAATATCACAGATACCTCCTGTCTGTGACCACTTTCTTCCCTGTATAATTAAAAAACATTTGTGATAACCACATGACTGACTTGGTTTAAATGCCAGAATAATAGTTGCTGGACAATGTACCACATCCTATGACTCATCAGTTCCCCCAAGGAGTGTTAGAAAGTCTGAGTGGAGAAAATTCTGCTGTGGGTCATGGCCAGTTGAGAATGAGGATGACCTTGCCTGGTCTGTCAGTCCCTCTTGCCCATATGCCTCCTTGGACTGTTCCAGAGTCATTTGTAATGCGCTTCCAGGTCTCATCTTGACTCATAATTGGGGAATCCTCTTGATAAACTTCTTCACACCCGGCTTCACACCTGCTAGATCTTTTCTAGAGGCCTTGTTATTGGCCCAAGGCTCTTGTCTGTATGGGATACCTGACTAGATGTCCAGAATTACATGAGGCATTGTTTCTGCCATCCTTAGAAGTGTCTTCTAAGTTTCCTTTCTAAGGAAAGTTGCTGATCACTCTCTAATTTCACCTCATTTAGAAAATAAAAGTCAGTGTGCAACTATTTTGTTTCTAGATGTTGTTTAGTATATAAAAAACAGAATATTCTTCAGCTAACTCGATCAAACTAAGACTACTGAATATCTTAAAAGTTATAATTTTTTTTTTTTTTGGTATTTTTGAGACAAGGTCTCCCTTTTAATGCCAGCTGTCCTGGAGCTCACTCTGTAGACCNAAAAAAACCACAAGTTTTCCTGAAAAGGCAGGTGAAAATTCCAAAAGTACTGTGTGATAAGTTCTTGATTAAAGAGTTTCTTGGGTTTTTGAGTAGTCTATAAATTCTTGACGTTAATGCTCTGTCGGATGAATCACTAGAAAAGAATTCTTCCCACTTCTTGGGTTTTTTCTCTCAATCCTTATTGTTTCTTTTGCTGTTAAGAAGCGGCCCCGCAACTGATGAGTGATGACAAAAATGTGGCACATCTACAAAATGTAGTATTACTCAGCGGTAAAGAAATGATGACATCACGAACTTTGCAGATAAATGGATGGAACTGGGAAGGTCCAATTGATGCAAGGAGTAAACACATCCCGAAAACAAGGCTGCAAAGCATGGTCTCCCTCATTTAGTGGATGCTAACATTCAAATCCCCAGATGAAAGGCCAGGCTGAACAACATTATTGTCATATTTATTTCTGTGTAATTCGAAAGTATGTTGTTTATAAATGTTAAAACTCTTATCGAGGGCTTAGAATCATCCCTCCACTTACTCTCAGGACTCAGTAATTACCTATATGAGTGGAAAGCTATATTCATATTTTAGATCAATATAAAATAAAGAGAAAAATAAAAAAAAAAAAAAAAACCATAAAAAATAAAAAAAAGAGAGAGAAAGCCGGAAGTTATGGCCAGAGGTGCATCGATTGGGGTGGGTGCGGGACGAAGGGTAAAAAGAGGGGAATCATGTTAAAACTGAAATGTGAGAAAATGATGTCTGAAATATACAAAATATCAATAAAAGCACTTTGCCAATAGAACCTTGCATGCTTGTTTCAAAAGTACCTAGAATACCCACTTTCTTCGTGATTTGCTTTGCCTTTCTCCTTTCCTTATTTAGAACTTGAATCAAAAATATGTAAAAAAACCACACATCCACACAATCCTAATATACACAAGAAAAGAGCAAAATTCCTCTTCATGTGTCTTGCTTTCCTTCTTTAATGAAAAACAACCATTAGAGAATATATTTTCCCTGAAGGTTTCTCCTGAAGAACAATGAAGTATTTTGAATTCAATACATTGGTTGTTTGATTGCACATTGAAAGTAATGCATTTCATAAAGGAAATGGGTTTATAAATTATATATTCATGTATGAATATATATGAAAGTATATAAAACATATATTTATAACATGCATACTTAGGAAGGTCATGACATGTGTTGCTTCCCAGGCAGTTTTAATGTTGTTGTTTAGATGTTTTTTTTTCACTTATTTCAACTCCCAATCGCATATTTTCAGTTTGGACTTTTCCAAAAACCAAACAAGTTTTTACCTTATTTTATCTAGTGTAGACTTGTAACCATTTTAATGAGATCAGAAATTCATGTTGGGAGGAAGATGTAGACTAAGGTTAAGAGCACCGGACTGCCTCTTGCAGAGGACCTGGTCAAAACATCTAACCAGCGACCCAGTCATGGGCAGGCTGAGAACCATCTTATCAACTCCAATGTCCAGGAGAACCCCATTTCCACGAGGAACCCGAGTCATGGTCCTCGACCCTCCTCCGCATGTGCGACGATCATGGGTTCCCATCAACCTACAATGCAGAACTAATCACATGTCACATACAAAATGTATATTAAAAATTTAAGAAAATTCATCATGGTATAAAATTTGCAAATTATTTTATAGTTACCTGAGTATACTTTTTCTTATCTATAACAGATCTTTTGCAGGAGTATCATCGATACTTTTAACTGTTTTTACTTTAGAAATATTAAATTCTATCACATTAGCTAAGCTTCTAGTCTGTAGTCAGTAACACTTACTCATATTTGTTTAACTAGCTTAACAAATTCCTCACATACATTCATTTTGAAGGACACAGCTCCATAGCCATGATTCATCTTTCATGTGTTTCTTAATTCAGAGCTGATTCCATTTCCTTTTGTTTAAATCATATATCTTACAATATTTATTAATTATTTTTATATTATTGCATGACGTGAATTGCCTGAGTTGACAGTGTTAAGTGTGGCATGGAGATCAGGATAGGCACTTGGATCTTCGCTGGAACTGCACGTTACAAACAATTCTTAGCTACGTCTGTGTGCAGTGGTGGGAATCCATGACTCAGTTTCTCTACAAGAACCAGCCAGGGTCAAATGCCGAACCATCTCTCAGCCAGTCACCGATTAGCCGTCTTTCAAGTCATTGAGCAATATTCTTTATACAAAGTTCTGGTCCTCTAGTATAAAAGTCATGACGCTCTTCATTGCGAGTGTCAGAGCTAAGAGTGCTATCAGCTTGCTCTTGACACAAATGAACATGGGTGCGCTTGTTTTTAGCACCTACTTGGTGGATATAAATGGCATCTGGAACTGAATTTCAGAGGCTGATTTGCGTCGCTGTTCTGTTTTTCTCCATGTGCCAATTTGCGACAATGGGTGTTCTTTCTTACATACAGCAGCTCAGCACCACTGATAAATAGAACATTGTATACAGAAATACTTATATATATAAAAATAACCTATGATAGGATAGTAAGCAAGCCTCTAATTTCTTCTCACCAAACACAGCATTTGTCTTTCATTTCCAGAAAGTCGATAAACTTGATCTTAGAAGTGAGAAAATTCACACACTTCGAAAAATGCAAGTAAGCCTTTAATGTATTTCTTCACATGTCTACTTGGTATTATTAATATTAATATTATTGGTGTAAGTAGTACAAATATTATAAGTTGCACTGCATTATTCTATTCCCTAAATTTATAATTCATTCCCAGGGTCAATTTCTCGCACCTATAATTTTAAATGATAATTCCAACACGTCCCTATTGAAAATCTATTTATCTTAATTTCTCAGTCATAAGAGTTTCTGTTTTATCTATGTGCATTTCTTGATGAGTTGGAACCAAAAGAACAGTAGTAGTCTTTTATAACAGTCAGTCTTCCTGCATAATGTCTAATGGTTAGATTTATCCCTGAGGAAGGATGTAAATTCATTCTAAATGATACTTTAATGGAGCCAAGGTTTTTGTCATGCAAAGATCCAAATGACTGTGGCGTCCAGCAGCAATTCTTATGGGGAATCTGGTGGGCAAGAGGAAGGCAAGTGATCTTGGTCGAAGAAAGTAAACAGCTGGCTAGCTTTTGGCATTTTCACAATTTTATCTCATACAAAAATGCATAACAAAATTTATATGTGCTTGATAATCTTTTAAGAGTTTGTATTTATTGATGTAGACCTGACATGTATTTTATTCATGATATGCTAGTGAACACAATAGCTCTTTTAAAGGTACAAAATGTTTACAGGTGAATGTACATTCATTTACTTTAGATAAATCACCTCCTTGCATTGCCTAGGCTATGTTAGTTTGTTGGGTGTCTATTCTGAAGCCACTGCATGCTATTTTTTAATATATTTATTTCTTTAAATCAAGTACAAATAGATTATAATAAGATAATACCATGACTGAGACAAGAAACATGAATAAGCTGTGAAGCTGAAAATGAAATATGAAGAGGCAGTGTGGTACATCAAAGGGAGTTGATCAGAGACAGTCATTTCCTAAAGCATGTCATCAACAAAGCTGTCATAATATCATATAATGCACACAACATTTCATTTAGACATTTCACCTTTACTGAATCTTTTTCTCTAAGGTATCCAGTCTTTACATTCAGCTTTAATGATATGTGAAGATGGCAAGTTTTACTTGTATTTGGAACGATATATCCCAACTTCAAGAATCCACTACGTTTATCTGATAGTACATTGACAGGTTAAATTGGCTACTATGAAAGATATTAATTGGCATAAAAGATTAAATAGAAGATCTAGTGGCTACTTAGTTCTGTTTTAAAGATCGTCTGATGGGATGCTAGCAATTGTTACATTCTTTGTTAAATGCAGCCTAGTCATGGACTTCACTTATCTTGAATACCACGATTGGGTTAACGTATCTCATTAGTTCAGTAGAGGCTTGTCCTAATGAGTGTTTGTGAACTTAATGAGAAATCTCAATAGGCCGTTGAAGTTGGCATTATGAGCGTTACAGAGTGCTATTTTCTTCAGCATCAGAGCGATGTGAGAATCTCGTTCGATCAACAGATTCCATTATAGTATCGTGCGTTTCTATCAGTTATATTACTGAGTATTTTGATATAAGAAGGTGACTGTGTACATGACTAGATAAGTATTCAAGTTCTTAGCGGTATAGGGAATACAATCTTTATATGCAATCTGCAAGAATCCGCAATTTAGGAGTAGTAATTTCTTCATTATATGTTTATCCGCTTTCATCTGTGAATGCATATGAGGTTATATAGAAATGTCAACTTGTGTATATCGACAGAATTAACTTATGCCACTCTCTCCCTATTAATTAAAAACATGTATGATTGAGTTGGAAGACAGTAAATGCCTCATCGACATAATAGTACGAGATGGCACACCTTGGTAAATACATGAATACCTCTGTGTGCTCATTTCTTCGGCTGATATATAGAATTTGTGAAAAAGACAAAAAAAAAAGAAAAATTAGACTTATGTACTCCAGCGTATCTCCTATGATCAGTTCCCCCCAAAGGATGTTAGAAAGTCTGAGGGGAGCAAAATATCTTGCTGTGGGTATGGGCCCAGTTGAGAATGAGTGAGGAACTGCCTGAGTCTTCCTCCCCTCTTCTGCCATAATGCTCCTGTGACTGTTCCAGAGTCATTTGTTAATTGCGCTCCAAGGGTCTCATCCTCTTGGACTCATAATGGAGGGGAGAATCCTCTTGAGAAACCTTCTGTTTCACACCACGGACTTCACACACTGCTCAGATCTTTTCCTGAGGTCCTGTTATTGGCCCACAAGGCATCATTGTCTGTATGGGATAACCTGACTAGATGTCCAAGAATTACACTGAAGGCAGCTTGGTTTCTGCCATCCTTAGAAGTGTCTTCTAAGTTTCCTTTCTTAAGGAAAGTGCTGATCAGCATCTCCTAATTTCACGCTCATTTAGAAAATAAAAGTCAGTGTGCAACTATTTTGTTTCTAGATGTTGTTTTTATAAAAAACAGAATATTTTACAGCTAACTCGATCACAACAAGAACTACTGAATTATCTTAAAAGTATTATAATCTCTTTTTTTTTTTTTTTGGTCATTTTTGACAGGGTCTCCCTTTATCTCCAAGCCTGTCACTGGAGCCTACATCTCTGTAGGACGAGCGGGCTGTTGAACTACAAGAGATCCCCTTGCTCTGCCCCTAAGTTCTAAATTAGAGTGGTGCGCCACCAGATGCCCAGCTCTAAAAAGTCATATTCTAGTACCTACCTGCTTGTTTTCTCTTCATATTATTGACTAGTTTAGCTGAGCTAAAAAATGTGGAAATTCTTTCCTTAACAATAAAACCACAGATGATGTTCACTCTACACCTATGGTTATTTATGTGATACATAAACGATCAAAGAAAGGAAATAAACAAAACCTAAAGAACAATAAATATAAAATCATCGAATGACTAGACTTATTTTTCAATATGATGTGAATATCTTAGAACACATTTTAGATCCTAGTGTACTGGCTCAATTCAGAGAATAGATAGTTATTTGGCAAAAGTTATAACATTTTAGTGCATTGAGATAGCTTGCCTATGTATTCAGGAGACCGCTGGATCTATCCCCAATTAATAAACTGAGGTGGGTAAGTTTATATTGTTACCTAAGGGTGCCTAATATACTAATTTTTATATTTTTTGAATATCATTTTGTTGGAGAAGATAAAATTATTGATTTGGTTTCAAGATTGGAAAATCTTACCTCACATATTTCCTCTGTCTACTTATAGGTGTTAATATATTTATGTTTTTTTCCACAATAATGATATTTGTACTTTTGTTTTAAACAAAATCTTAAACCCTATGTTCTGCCCGCTCCAGTTCCCTCCATCCCCAAGAAGGCTCACATGGCTTCTGCCCAGAACATGCTTTTCACATCTGCTCTAGTTTCTTTCTCATAATTTCCAGGGGGAATGTTGACTGTTTTTGGAGCAGAGAGTTCACGGCATCATCAGTCAGACTAAGTCTTTGTGAATCATTGTTTGTGTTGTTGTTCCAATATGTATTAGTCCAACTACTGTTGTGTAGGACGTACATAAGCTCAGGGGCCAATACACAAGGAAATACTTTACAACTTGGGTATGGTATGGACTAGCATCACAGAATGGTGTACGCAATATTTTGGTCATTTGTTTATTCCTGGAGACTGTGGTGTTACATTCACTCAAGGCGTTGGATACTTCTCGCTAGCCTGCAGCTCGGGATCGGTTCTCAGCCATTTCTGGCCTGATAAGTCTCCAGTTGTTCTTGTAGAATAATTCTTGTTGATGTATCTACATTTTCTCGTCCACATTCCAAATGTGTTGTAGGGGTCGTTTAGGTTGTTTCCAAGCTCCTTTGCTAGTGCAAAGCAAAGAAGCGCACATAATAATCTGGCCGTGCAGTTGTATCTCTGTGAGTAAATGTAAGTAGTTCAACAATCCTTGAGTGGTATGACAGCAGTGTATGACTGGTCAAAGGAATGATAAAAAAGAATAAAAACATTCCTGGACGTGAATGACAATGACATACAACACAAAACAAAATGCCTTATTCTAGGGATACCTTAAAAGCAGTCCTAAGAGGGTAAAGTTGTATAGCACCTCGGGTTGCTACATTAGAAAAAACAGAAAAGAGAACAAGGTATGATCTAACAGTCACAGCTATAACAGCACTTGCAGCAGTGACAAGGACGCAGATGAACCCTAGTAATGCACAGACACAGAAAGAATATCATTACAAAAATCAGATGTAGCAGAAACAAAAAGAATCAAGTAACACAGATCAATAACTACTGAATAGCTGTTTGAAACAAAACGACTATAGGACAACAGAATGAGAAAGCTGCAGCGAACATTCGAAAAGTGGTTCTTGAAAACAGAATACCATCACAATGAAATCAATTGCCTGCAATAGTTAACGTAATCAGAAACGACAAGAAGGAGACACTCCAGAAATATATGGAATCTGTATACGAAAGAGGGGAAATAGTCACATCACAGAAAGTAAGAATATTGATCGGCCTAATTCTAAAGTGAAATAGGAATGGACATGATCTTGAAATCCTCGGGAATCACAACAGTTTGGCAAAAGAGACCAGCAGCTTTAAACTGCCTAACATATCGAAGAGAATAAAGGATGTGTAAGGAACGTCTACCAAACTAAAGAAAAGCCAGGCCCAGAGGATTTCACAAGCAGAATTCTAATAACATACATTTTTCAAAAAAGACCTAGCAACCATGTATTTCTAAACTGTATTAGGGAAGATGAAAAGCTACAAACGAGAGAGGAATTCTCTCCAAATTCCTTCTAATGAATGAGCCACACATGACTCTATTTACGAAAAACCAGCAATAGATCCAACTAAAAAGGAGATTTATAGACACCATCGTCCCTATAGTGACACAGATGCAAAATTCTAAACAAATACTGTCAAAGCGCATGCAGCTCCACCCACATCAAGAAGATCATCCATCATGACCAAGTGATTTATACAAGTAGATCCAGGGATGGTTTAAACAATACGAAAAATCAATTAAACATCAATTCAAACACATATAAAAACGGAAATCAAGAACACAAAACCTACTAGACCATACATCTGATATTGATGCTGAAAAATGCCTTGAAAAATCAGCATCCTTCTTTGCTTAAAGTCTAGAGGATTGATTGGAGGTATCTTTCATCAGATGTAATCAAATCCATATACAGGAAACACAGCCAATATCAATCTTCGAATTGGGAAATGACGAAAATTCCCTTTTAAAGGGTAGGAAATCGTGCAAGGCTGCCCCCTATCGACACCACTCTTCAAATATCTATAGTGCTTGAAACACTTGGCTAGAAATAAGGCAAGAACAAGGATATAATAAGAGGATATAAGTGAAAAGAGGAAGTCAAAACTAGTCCCTATTTGCTCCGATAGAATAGTGATTGTGTACATTAAGGATGCAAAACATTTCACACCAGAAATAAGTCACTAGAAACGTATTAACAGCTTCAGCCAAGCTGGCAGGATACAAAATTACACGCTAACAAATAATGATTATTTTTCCACACCAGAGAACAAGCAACTGGAGAAAGAATGACAAAGAGAAAATTTGTCCCAATCACAATACGACTCAAAAACAATAAGATTATCCTAGGAATAAACCTAACAAAACATCAAAAACCTCAAAAAAAAAAAAAAAAAATTTAAACCTTGAAAGAAGACAGATTGAAGAGACTCAGAAATGGAATAAACCTTCCTATGCTCAATGGATTGGGAAAATTAACATCGGTTTAAGAAATTCCAGCTTCTACCAAACTCTTGTATAACGTTTAATGCAATCCCAATCATTCAAATCCCAAGAGTTTCTTCACAGGACTTGGGAAACAAAAGTTCTAAAGTCATTTGGAAAACAAAAGACCCCGGAATAGCAAAAACAACCCTGAGGTGAAAAGAGCATACGCAAGAGACAGTAGTCTCTTAAAAAAATTCCAATTTCTGATTCAAACTATACACAGGGGTATAGTCATATAAAAGCTCGTACTGGCAAATAACAAACCTGCTGACCAAATGGAACAAAACGGAAGACTCCAAATCTGTAGCACAGTATCAATTTTCAGCCATCTCAGTATTTGGTCCAGGGGGCAAGAAGACACAATGGATAGAAAAGACAGCATCTTTAGCAGGGAGTTGGCATAACGGGATCACCACTTGTGGAAGACTAAATGAAATATTAAACCCCTACCTTTCTCACCCTGTACAAAAAGTCACTCCAGATGGATTAAAGACCTCAAAGCGTGTAAGCCCTAAACCTGAAGGTGATAGAAGAAAAGTTCAGCAGCAACCTATAAGACAATATGGTGTAGAATAAGACTTCCTTAAATCAACAGCAGCCTGCACCAAGAATTAAGGCCTCGACAAATTAAAATGGGACCTCATCAAACTCATAAAAAGCTTCTGCTACACTCCAAAGAAACAAATCAAGGAAGTGAGAAATCCCACAGAGTGGGCAGAAACATTTACTGCTGATACATCTGAAAGAAGCATTGACTTCCGAACTATATATAATGACTATCAATAAACAAAGAAAAAAGAAACAAATGACCCGACTCATGAGTAGATGGAGCACAACAACTCTGAACAGAGACTTCGCAAGCGAGGAATTAGAGATGTTTTAGAAACACCTCAAGAACTGCCCAACACCACTAATCATTAAGAAAATGCACATCAAAACCATTTAAGATTATGCGATCTTACTCCAGTAAGACTGCGGGCTAAGATCAAAAACAAATGATAGCCAAGTGCTTGAGAGGTTGTGGGGAAAGGGACACACTAATCCACTGCTGGTGGCGATGTTTCAACTTGTACAGCCCACTATGGAAAGCCAGTGTGGAGAAACCCTTGGAAGACTTGGAATGACTTGCCACCCAACCCAGCCAAACCACTCCTAGGCATTTGACCACACAATGATTCAATCTTACCATTGTTTTTTTCACATTAATTTATTAATTTTATTTGATAACAAATTAGGACCATTCCCGCTCATTGCCCCACCCCGCCGAGTCATGCATTTGCCAAACATGCTTTCCATCTCCCAGTCTTTCTCATATTTTCCATGGGGAAGTTAACTTTTTTGAGCATAGAAGTTCAACCGCTGCTCAGTCAGTTCTTTTGATGCAGTCTGTTGTCCTGTTGTTGATTGTTTCCAAAACTGATTATCCCAACTGCTTTTACCAAAAGCTCAGGGCGGCCCTACACAGATAATACCGCTCATCTCATCTGATCCGGTCGTAGTTGGCACTATGCAGTCCATCACAGTCATTGGGATACCATTAGTCGTTGTTTTTCTGGGACTGTGTTACTTCATACAGCAGGATGTCCTCTACTCCAGCCATTTTCCTGAAAGCTCGTCTGCTCCTCGTGAATGTGTGTCTCTTTTCGTATTACTGCTGCACTAGAACTCCGCATTGTGGTAGATGTTATCCACATAGTTCTCTATTCCAATGTCAGTTGACGGGGCATTTAGTGGGTTCCACTCCTAATCTATTGTGAAGAACTGCATAAAACATGGCTTGTGCAGGCTATCTCTGTCAGTGGCCGTAAGTCCTTGAGTCCCAGCGAGCGAGGCAAGAGGGGTGAGAGGAGATCGAGTGCGCTTGGGAAGGTCATCCTCCCCAATTCCCGTTCATCTAAAGGCACGCTTGTTGTGCACGCTATGAATTTGAGATCTCCTGAGCCCAGCGCAGGTGCAAGAAGCCCCCCCCCCACCCCCCGTCCCCCCCCCCCCCCGCTCGCCAACTGAGATTACGAAAGAAAGCATCGTGAAGAGGCAAGCAAAGCAAGCCCTCAACACAGGGAAAAGGGATTTAGCGTCACATTTGAATACAGGCAAGGAGAGCCCATATGCCAGATCACCGAAGAAGAGACTATCACTGGAAATGGGTCAGCATTAATCCCTGACCCAAAGCTTTGCCAACCCTATGGAAGACTCTTGCAGTGGGATCCCTCCGGACTGCCCCCAGGACACAACATCAGAAACACAATTGGGGAACATATTTAAAGAACTTACAAAATGAAAGAACTAAGAAAAGAGATATGAGGGAACTCTAAAGAAAGGACAGAGAGAGAGGCATTGACAAGCTTCCGGAAGGAAGTAGAAACACTGAAAAGATCCCATGCTGGAAAAGAAAAAGAAACCAACCACGCAACAAAAGGCTACAAAAAGAGATCGAAAGCTCAAAAAGAAATTAAAAACAACAACAAAATCAGAACGGGAAATGAAAAGGCAAACCAAACACGCATCATCCACTCAAGAGGAAAGGAATGAAAAAAAAAAAAAAAAAAAAAAAAAAAAAAAAAAAAAAAAAAAAAAGAAAGTCAGACCTAAGAACAAACAAGCAACAACTAAAACCTCAAGGAAGGATTATTGAAAAAATTAAAAATACACAAAAATGGATCAACCAGGAGCTGTGGGACAACATGAAACGTAGTCAAACCTTCGCATCATCAAAGGAAATTAGAGGATGGAGAACAGCAATTCACCCAAGAGATCATGCTTAATTGAGTCAGCAGATCCTCAACAGTAACTAATAGATGAAAAACTTCCCTCTAAACTAAAAGAACAAACCAATACCAATACAAGAAGCAAACAGAAAACCAAACAACGAAGGAGTGCAGGGAATAAAGAAAATTTCCACGCCAAATCATAGTTAAAATTGCTAGACACCCAAAACCAAGACAGAATCCTTAAAGCAACAAGAGATAAGAATAACAACAAGGACGCTATAAGGGAAACCTTCAGACACCAGAATAACAATGGACTTCTCATGGTAAACGATGAAGGCAAGAAGACCTGGAGCAAAGCATTCCCAGTGTTGGGACAAGCCATCCAGGTTACTTATACCCAGCAAAAATGTCAATCATGAGTGGAGAGAGAAGGAAATGTTCCATGATCATTAAACACACGACCTTGAAAGAATAATTCCGGTGGGCTGGACCGATGGCCCCGTAGCAGCTTAAGGAGCCGCCGACCGCTCTTGCAAGGACGGTTCGATCAGCCCCAGCACCCACATTGCGGCTGAGAGCCGTCTGAACTCCAATTCCATTTAGAGAACTCCTGCTCCAGGGAGTCCGTACCGCCCTCTTCTGACTCCGGCGTTGCACGTCACAGGGTGCATCAAACTGCAATGCAGACAGTACATTTCTACTGATCACATACGGAATAAATAAAAATTGACATTAAATAAAAAAAAAAAAAAAGTGATACACCATGTCCGAAAACCAACCCTTCAGAGAAACTAAGCTTCACTAATATGAGAACAGAAGAACATAGACGCAACAACCATCCCCAGGCATCTGGAAGGAGAAATCAATAAAAGCATATACTGCCAAGAAGCTACACGCTCAGCAAACCTAAATCAATAACTTCGCAGACTGGATATAAAGCAAAAGGAAGCATGTAAACACGCAAACCTATCAGTTACAACCTTAAATATTAATAGACACATTCCACCATATCAAGAGCTCACTAGACTCTGCGGGTGAGACATTTGTTATTAAGAAACAGAATCCACGTCGCTGCATCTCTCTTGTCCTACAAGAAACAACTCATCTTCACCTTCACAGAATAGACAAGGCACCACCTAAATAAGGATGGAAAAAAATATTCCAAGCAAGAATTCGGGTACCAAAAAACAGATAAGCAGGTTTCCTGATTTTTAATATCGGAAAATAGGCACTATCCAAAGTTAAAAGAATTATCCAGAAGAGACGCAACAGGAAGGCCATACATTCTCATCATAGAACAAACTCCACCAAGAGATTTCACAACTAGAATTCATATATAGTCTCCAAATGTCTCGGTGCACCCAACTTTTGTTTAGTATTAGGTTTAATTTTTCTAGGCCTTTTTTCTCTCACTTTTGTAATTAGCTACTTACCACTATAAAGCCTATAGACCCAGAATCTTTTAATCGGAACATAGATGCAAAAATAGACTTCATAGTCGGTGTGGTATGTTTTTGTGTTTTATATATGCCATTTAGAAGTCTTGTTTCTGTAACTTTGCATCTATTTTCATTATGGATCTGGTAATATAGCTTTTGTTTTTTTATTTGTTTGTTCGTTACTTAGCTGTCGTTTGTACTTCTCTATGCTGGGTTTATAGAAGGAGTTTGGGATTTCTCCTCTGTTTCTTTTGAATATTTACATAGTCGTTGGTCATGATATAGAATCTCTGCCTAGATCATTGAGTTTTCACTAACTGTTCAAAAACTGATTGTTTATTCTTGATTGCCATTTCTCGATAGATTCCTCGTGCACTTTAGACGAAATTCATCTACTTTTTTTCAGATTTTCTACTATAATAGAGTTTATTTTTAAAAATATATTATCCCTTGCAAGAATGTTGTTGATCTTTTCTTTGTCTTCTGTGATGTTTCCCATGTCTTCTCTAATTTTACTGATTTGATTTTCTCTTCTTTCTTTTTTTTTATTTATTTATTGTTTTATTATTATTATTTTTCTTTGCATGCTGTGCATGTGTATGAATGTACTGTCTGCATGCAGGTCTGTGCACCCGTGTCGTGCAATGCCGCGGAGGTCAGAAGAGGGTCTCGGATTCCCCTGGAGCTGGAGTTCTCCTGGAATTGGAGTTACAGACGGTTCTCAGCCGCCATGTGGGTGCTGGGGATCGAACCCGGGTCCTCTGCAAGAGCGTCGGTGCTCTTACCCGCTAGGCCATCTCTCCAGCCCCTCTCTTTCTTTCTTTGTGTTAGCTAGGCTAGTGATCAATCTTGTTTATTTTTTCAAAAAAAAAAAACAACCCACCCAGTTCTTAGATTCATTAATGCTTAGTATTGGATTTTTTGTTTCTATTTCATTGATTTCAGCTCAGACTTATTTCTTTTCCTTTACTAGGTTTGGGCTTGGTTTCTTCTTGCTTTTTTCAAATTCTTGAGTCATATCATTAAGTCATTAATTTAAAATCTCTCTGAATATTTAATGTTGATGCTTAGAGCTATAAATATCCCCCTTACGACTAATTTTAATGTATCACAGATGTTTTGTCTTGTTTTCTTATTATTATCATTTAGTCAGAAATACTTTTATTTCTTTCTTGATTTCTTCATTGACCCATTTATTGTTCAGGAGTGTGTTTTTTAATCTGTATTAGTTTCAGTACTTACTGGAGCTTTTTGGATGTTTATTTTAAATTGTATTGTATTGTGGTCTGATAGAATATATAGAATTATTTCAATTTCTTGGTATTTGTTGTAGTTTGTATGGTGCTCCAGTATGTGCTCTATTTTATATAAATTCCCATGTGAAGCTGAGTAGATAGAATGTATATTCATTCAGTGGGATATTCTGCAGATTTCTATTAAGTCCATTTCATGTATGATATCACTTGATTCAGATGTCTCTGTTTATTCTTTGTCCAGTTGTAGTAAGTGGTCAGTTATTGAACTGACAGGCCATGTAGAAAGCACACACCTAGAAAGGTGGGATCGGCCATGTAGAAAGCACACACCTGGAAGCACAGCACAAGGACACATGGTAGGGTGTAAATCCAAATATAGCATAGATCAAATGCAACAGTTCATTATACAGGCAGCATGACATCACCTCCCTGGGAATACCAGACTTCTGTATTATCACATCCCAATTCATGGGCATAGACAGAGAGGTCCTAAGACCCTCGTTTATGCCTCTGGGAGGCGCTGGCTGGAAAGCACATCTAAGCTCAGATTAGATACACCCACATCTCCCCGTTTTTTGTATTAGCTTCCACAAGCTCAAACAGTATTGTAGAAATGGTGGTCTGAAACTCCAATTCCAGGAGAACTCCAGTTCCAGGGGAATCCGAGACCCTCTTCTGACCTCCGCGGCATTGCACGACACGGGTGCACAGACTTGCATGCAGACAGTACATTCATACATATACAGAAATAAATAAAATTAAAAAAAAAAAAGAAATGGTGGTCAAGTACTTTTGTCTGGCCCAAATGGCCATGACTGCTTTGTAAAAATACTAAAACTCTAGTCGGGCATCGTGGCACATGCCTTTAATCCTAGCACTTGGGAGTCAGAGGCAGGCGGATCTTTGTGAGTTCAAGGCCAGCCTTGTCTACAGAGTGAGTTCCAGGGCAGCTGGGACTATAGGGAGACCCTGTCTCAAAAAGACAAAAAAAAAAAAATACTAAAACTCATTAATCCCCAAATAAGAAATTAATACAGAGAAAATCAGTCAGTGAATACAGGCAACATCCACACAAGCCCAATTAGAAAACATTGTGCCTAACTTTAAACAGATAGGGAATTTCGCTGGACCCCAAAGTCTCATGTCTGGCTGGAAAAGCCTGAACATACTGACCAAACGAAAGTACAATCCATATTTCTGTTGATCTCACTATTTGCCCCCATCGCCTCAGTCCTTACACTCTGATGTGCCTCCTCTTCCCCGAGTGGTCTTTAGGCTTTGGGGAAAGGGGTAAGAGAGAGTTAGTTAGAATTAAAATGCTCCATTTTTCTTTAAAGTGACACATTGGACTCTTGGGTCTGTCCAGGCATTGCTTCCAATAGGCTGGTGGCAGTTCCATAGAGCTTTTATAATTCCAATAATAAAATACAAATAACAAGAAGTAGAGACATTTGAATAAATATTAATTATCATGAGAAGTTACATTATGGGCAAAGACATAAATGTTTAGATGGTATTTTAATCTATTAACTGTGGCTGTTTGTGCCAAAGGATGACACCAAAATTTTGTTTATTTTTTTGGTGTTTTTGAGATAGGGTCTCCCTATAGCCCCAGCTGTCCTGGAACTCACTCTGTAGACCAGGCTGGCGTTGAACTCACAAAGAGAATGTCTATGTTTGTTGTATTGAGATATAAAAATTTATTTCTTCATAGATGGTTAAGATGACACTATGTTACAGTGTACTGACTGGACTATGTGACTGGACTATACAAGGAATATTAATGCTAAGTAATTCCTGGCTTATGGTGACATTATTAGTATGATTTAAGGTTGAGGGTTAAAGATCTCTGAGAAGCTAATGATCTAAAACTGTCAGTATCTATGTTGATTAATTATGCACAAAACACATGGTAAATTACTTGAAGATCATGCTGTTAAATACATCCTCAGGGTATCAGAAATAACTTGAAAATTAGAATGAAGACAATTAAATTGATTCAGGTCTGACTTAAGTCATTTAAATCTAAAACGTTTCAACATTAATTATTTATTTCAGAATTAAAAGAATCACAAATATATACTCAAAGAGAAACTCTTCTGAACTTGCTTATTTTGTGTCATAAGAAAGCAATATTTGGGCTGGAGAGATGGCCTAGCGGTTAAGAGCACCGACTGCTCTTGCAGAGGACCCGGGTTCGATCCCCAGCACCCACATGGCGGCTGAGAACCGTCTGAAACTCAGATTCCAGGAGAACTCCAGTTCCAGGGGAATCCGAGAGACCCTCTTCTGAGCTCCGCGGCATTGCACAACACGGGTGCACAAACTTGCATGCAGACAGTACATTCATACACATACGGAAATAAATAAAATTAATAAAAAAAAGAAAGCAATATTTTTCCGTTTGTATTGGAATATTATTCTTAAAATGAATATTGGAGTGGCACTGTCAAAAAGCATTATTTATAAGTAAAATATCTTGTGCTAAGGAAAAATCTAAACACTATTTTTATTCAATTTCCTCAAATAAATCATATATTAATTTTGAGGGGTATTAGACAATCTTAACATAAATAAGATGTTGAAAACTAACAGTGTATTCTCTTCAACTTATTTTAAATGTGCTGATATAGTTTTTCTCAAAACAAAAATCTCCTGTTAGTTTTTTATGCATGCATGTAATGTATTTTGCTGAAATCCAGCCCTTGCAATTCTCTCCCAATCTTCAAAATACTGAAGGTTCTACTAAGAGCCAGGCATAGCTGACAAGAATTTCTAAAATGAGGCTGAACAGACATTAGGATAAACTAGATCCAAGCTCTCTGTTCTAATATTGATGGCTGCATCAGGAGGTGCATTTTATCATTTTCAGCACTAAGCATGATCTTACTCAAAGAGGTATTGTTATACTGATATGTCTATCTAAAAGATTCAGAACTAAAATGAAACTAGAGACAAATAATTTGCTTAAATGGTCAAGATGGATGTTGAAGAAACTAACATTTAAAGCTTCACAAAAATCAAGGCAGAATAATTTCCTGTCTTAAATGGGGATATATTTTTAATCTGTGATTTTAATGACATAGTTACAAATCCATGATTCATAACATGAATGTCAAATATTCTTTATCCCAAGGTCTTAGAAATGTCAAAAAGAAGAATGTAGAATGCAGAATCTGCTAACTTAAGATAATATCATGTTCCCCTTTTTCATATATCACACTGAGCATCATTTTTAAGAAAATGTTCTATTTATTTTTATTTAATGTGTGTGAGTGTATTGCCTGAACGTATGTAAGAGCATCCATGTTGTGCAATGCCCATTTACATCAGGAGCGAACTTCTGATACCCTGTAACTGTTACAGATAGTTTGCTTACATGTAGGTGCTGGAAATTGAACATAGGTTCTCTGCAAGAGCATCCAATGTCCTTAACCACTGAGCCATCTCTCCAGCACCCATAGTGAACATATACACTTGAGAATTGAGTAACCAAGATTTAGTTATGCTCTATTTATTGCTTTATGTGTATGTATGTGTGTCCATAATTCTATGTGCAAGTACAAGCAGGTGCATGCAAAGTTCAGAAGAGTGTGCCAGACCTCCGTTGAACTGGAGTTAACAGGTTGCTGTGAGCCACCATATGTGGGTGCTAAGGACTGACCTTAGGTCCTCTGAAAGAACAGTAGGAACACTTGATGTGTGAGACATCTGTCCAGCATGGAGGGAAATAAATTGTCAGGAGGCTTCCCTCAGGTTATAACTGGCTTCCCCCAGAGCAATGATGGGAAACAACAAAAGGGACAGAGTACTACAAGTAGTAGAGGCAATTTAGGCAGAGTATTTTTATTCAAACTGTGTATGAAACATGTTATTACGATTGTCATATTCAGTGGCAGCTTCCACAACTGCATGCCAATTATCTAATACTGAATAATTTATTTGGGGACCAATTGAGGATGGGTAGTTGGGTTAAGTAAGACATTTTTGACTCAGGTTAAGGCTGTAATTACCCCAATGCTAATCCTAACTGCAATTGTTACAGGCTACGTTATCATCCAAACACTGCTTGGCTCACTATTTAGAAATATCTCCTACCACATAAAACATCCTTTGAGACTGTGCACAGACCCTTCATGTACTGCAAGCTATTTCATAAATATATAAATTTGCCTTTTTTTCTGTCCTGGTGAATTCTTTACCAATTGTGTTACTGACCTGCCAGGCACATTTCTGAATGCCAATTTATTTCCCTCCCACAGAAGAGAAACATCCAGTTCCTCCCAAACTTTTGCACATTTTTTCCCATGGTAATGCTTATGTCAACAATCTCATCTCAATTAAATCTGGGTGAGAATACTCACTTAAGACCAGAATTCCTCTGTATTTATAAGCTGTTGAAAATAAATGAGACCATTTGTTCCTGACTCTGTCCATACATAATATATAATGATCACATAGACATTTGTTGGTACATGACTTTAATCCCAGCACTTGGGAGGCAGAGGCAGGTGGCTCTCTGTGAGTTCAAGGCCAGCCTGGTCTACATAGAGAGCTCCAGGTCAGCTGGGACTAAAGGGAGATGCTGCCTCAAAAAGACAAAAAGAAAAAAAATCTTCAAATCCAAGTTTATGCCAAATCGTGAGAAACAGGAGGTACCCAGCAATTTTCACATTGATCTAAATATATGCTAGAAACTTGTGTTTCAGGTCTTGTAGTAGATTTGCATGGCTCTTAGCTTTTCTCATGGGGATATTATAATTGCCCTGTTAGCTACCTTTTGTGTTCTATACATGAGTCTTCAGCTGAGTATTTTCTGGACTAGGGAATTTTGGAAAATTGAAAGGTTATTTTGTTGTTGTTGTTTTTGTCCAAGATGTTTTTCTTTCTCCAAATCCAGTTTCTGAAATCCTGTAGGGGAGGGAGGAAATTCACTGGAATTTATATCCAATATCTGTTTTATATCTTCAGAAAAAGGGTCCTTCTGCAAATGCTAAGAAACAATGCTCTCAGGTTTCTTTTTTTTTTTCTTAGAATGTATATTTTATTTTATTTTATTTTATTTTTTTTCTCAAACTTTTTTTTTTATTGAGCTTTCGTGATTTTCAAACATCATTTTCCAATTCCGTTCAGGCATATCTCCCCTTCCCTGCTTCACCCCCACCCCCCCCCCAACCGAGTCGTATGATTCTGCCATGACTGTCCTGCATATATCTCTCAGTTTTTTTTTTCCCATTTTTTCTGCATGTATAAGTGATAATCCATGAGTACAGATCCTTCAGTTAACCAATTTGAAGGCTGTTGTGCCAAAACACCCACAGCCCCACCTTCCCGCAGGGAGTGAGGGGTTGTAAGTTCAATCAGGTTAGTTATAGTAAATGAGGGTCCCGACTACATTGCTGTAGTTTTCACCCTTCACCCCAATCGCCCCCCAAGCCCTTACATTTACCACGCCCCCTCTTCCGAGATTCAGATTTTTCCCTAGGGTTAGAAAAGGGGCACAAGGGGATGAGAAGCAGAAGACGCAGAGAACAGTCCACTCTCTCTGGTGCTGTTTTCTTGGATTCTGGTCAATTCTGGCTGTTCCTTTCATGGGCTCAAAGTTTGTCCAGGAATTCACCTCGATCCTACTTTAACAATTAGTGAAGCACAAGCAATTAGCTTTATAGGTATTTAAGCAAGCTAATTTAATAGTTATGGTAGTTACTTTATGGAACATTCTTTCGTTTGTGCCTTTTTAGATGAGATGTTGATTCACGAACTACATTTTTTCCTGTTTTTTAAATATGACGGGTCTTACTGTGGCTTCTGATATCTCCCAACCTGTCGTTAGAGAAGAGCTTGTAAGCTTTTGTGGGGCAATCACCATGGGTCCTTCCTCAAGGAGGGAGAGAGCAATAGCCAATTGGATTTGGGATTTACCAGGATATATGGCTGCCTCTGCTGCCAATTCTTTCCAGGGCGGTGGGGGTGAGGTGTGTTCGTGTGCTTTGCTGAACGGTTGGAGGAGTTTTGCTTGATTCAAGGAGACTCGTATTTGCTTTGTTGGTTTAGTTGGCAGCAAAATATATCAATACAGGAGCTCTGACATCAGTAATGGATTATTCCACCAGGGAGATGTTGGCCAGGGGATCTAAGGTCCCACAAAAGGTAAAGGCTCCTTGCCTCTAAACTGGGATACCTGCAAGAAGAGAGGCGATAAGGCCCTGCTGCTGAAGACCTGATGTTAACATGGAAAAGATGCATTGAGACCACACATGCAAGTGTACAGATGGCCCCTGGAATACCAGAGAGTGTTACCAAGGGCCACTAAACCAACAAAGCAAATACGGGTCTCCTTGAGTCAGGTTTCTTATATTATCTTTGGTTAAGTGTCTGTGATTTATACTGTTAACCTTCCTGAAGAGCCCTTTGAATGCCTATGGAAGAGAATATAGTAATATTAGGGAATAATGTCTAAACCACATTGTTATGATAGCTCAAAGGTAATTTTTTCTTTCATTAATTATTTTTCTCTATTATTGTATATTCATTGTACACAATTATGGTTATCATTAATGCATCCCTATGAATGTATATCAGGACTTCCATACCATTATTTTTCTTTGTTCTTGTGTTATTTTGTTTCGTTTTTTTTAAATTTTTATTTATTTTTGTATGTGTATGAATGTACTGTCTGCATGCAAGTCCGTGCACCCGTGTCCTGCAATGCCGCGGAGGTCAGAAGAGGGTGTCGGATTCCCCTGGAACTGGAGTTCTCCTGGAATTGGAGTTTCAGACGGTTCTCGGCCACCATGTGGTTGTTGGGGATTGAACCTGAGTCCTCTGCAAGAGCGGTCGGTGCTCTTAACCGCTAGGCCATCTCTCCAGCCCCCCCCCCCACTTTTTTTTTTGACAAGGTCCCTAGTCCCAGCCTGCTTGGTAGTTATTATGTGGCCCAAGATGGCCTCAGTCTTATAGAAATCTGCCTGCCTCTGCCTCCTGAAGGCTGGGACTAAAGGTGCACACCACCATGCACGGCCTATCCACTTCTGTCTTAAATAAAGCTTCTTTTTTCTTTGGAAAATACAAGAAGTTTTAGACCATCAAGTTCTATGTCTTCTTTTAATCATTTCTTCAGTTTATCATTCTTTTTTTGTTTTGAGACAGTGTCCTTCTGTAGCCCCAGCTGTCCTTGAACTTGTTATAAAGACCAGGCTGGCTTCAATGTCACAGAGATACTCCTGCTTCTGCCTCCCTAGTGCCGGGATTAAAGGCCTGTGTCACCAAGCTCAATTTTATCATTCTTAATTCACATTTTATTTTAAACATAAGATGAAACCAAGATGTAGCTTTAGTACTTTGCTGGGAAATCTGCTTTACACCAAGTGGACATATTCTGATTTCAGTAGCACTGCAGGTGACAATTATTTTCTTCAAGTAAGTAAAAACATCCTTTCCTAATGAGTTCTGTTTCTTTCTTCTTTCAGAGTCCTTGCTAACAAGGTTCATGACGCCTGCGTTATGTAACCTGAATGAAACATATAGTGTACCAGCCTCGAAAAGAGACTGGAGGGGGGGAGGGAGAAATAGGGTCTTTTCAGCCACCGTGAATCTTATAAGACAGAGGACATTTGCCTTGAAGCTTTGTTTTGGCAGCTTAGGTGTGTGGTATTTTTTTCATGGATGGAAAGGGGGTGCAATGGGACTGCAGAACGTCCGTAGGCACAGATCTTCCTCAGCCACAGACATGACTTTTTTAAAATCCTTTTTCAGAAGGAAGATAACAATGGATGCTGACCTCCAGCAGGTGGTTAATTTAAGATTAAGGAATGGTGCTAGAAAAGTCCTCAGATGTCCAAGGATCTATGATTCTAGACAGAGACATCACACTTAACCCCTTAACCATGTGGGTGGGCCATTTTTCAGCTAAGAATTAAGAAAGAGCAAACGACTTTGAAGGAGTCCCTATACATTTTTTCATTACCAATCAGTAGTACAGACATTTTTAAAAAATGCTGTCTAAATCCTTCAATTCTCGCCTTCAACTACCCAGTCCCAATGTAGGTCCTGTCTTCAGTTTTTGTTATAGTACCAACTTCTTTCAATATCAAAGCTGTATTTATTATCTACTGCCATGTTACCAAAAATTTGTGGCTTTAACCTACGATATTCATTAATTCATGGCTTTGTAGTTGCTGTTGATTTGTTGCATAAAGGACAGTAAAAGTAAAAATTTCAAGTGCAGTTTAGGTAGTTCCTCCAGTTCAGGATATCAGTAACTGTTGCTAATGAAATTAGCTGGAGTTTGGACCAACTCCAGATTCATCCGAGAATTAGTCTATTATTCAAGGGCACTTATGGGATTAGCACAATTCAGTTTTTCAGAACCTGGCTGTCTGAGCCACTTCTAGCTACTTGCCTACCAACTTTTCAGCAAAGAGATCTGCTTAGTCAGATGCCCCATTAAATTCGAGGAAAGCTAAGAGAATGCATTTAAGGTACAACACAGAGTTATTTTGAAAGTCAACAGGATCTCATCTTCTTTGTTATATTTCATTAAGAGAAAATACTCAGAAAGTCTACATTATTGAAGGAGTGCCTAGGTGATGAATAGCTTGAAACAAATATTTTTGGGACCCAGTGCACAACCATAAACACTTTAACCATAAGTTTTTTTGGAAGCAGAAACTGCCTTTATATTATCATGGAGTTATGGACAAATAAGAAAAGTCATTGTTTAAGAGATATCATCCCATGGTGTGGTGACACACACCCTTAATCCCAGCACCCTAGAGGCAGAGGTAATCAGATCTCTGTGAGTTTTAGGCCAGTGTGATCTACAAAGTGAGTTCCAGGCCTGCTCAGGCTACAGAGAGACCCTGCCTCCAAAACACTAAAATAATAAAATAAAATAAAATAAAATGGCCACCTAAATTCATGAAAGTAAACAAAACAAAAACAAACCTCACATATATTAAAGTGTTAGATCACAAACCCTCTATCTACCTTTGCCTTCTCCAGAAATAAGATCATACCCCCCGTGGTCCGTTTATGGAAACAAAGCATTGTATTTCCCTTCTCCATTTGTAGCTGGGAGAAAGATCAAGAAAAGCTTGAATTACATTACTCTTGTCAGTGCCTGGTGACTCCTAGATCTTGTGGTACAGAACTTACCATCCCACCATGAAACTTGTTTCTGAAAAGAACTGGGGGACCGAGATGCTCCTGTCTGTTCCATCAGGGCCCCATCACCACTGCCTATGGCCATGCTCTTATTTCTATCTAAATAAAGTAGTAACTTCACATCTGCACACCTGCTTTCCTTCTTATGAATATCCCCCCCCTTTTTTTTTCCAGAGGAAAGGGTTTATTCATCTTACATCTCCTAGGTCACAGTTCATCATTTAAGGAGCTCAAGGTAGGAACTCAGGGCAGAAACCTGGAGGCAGGACCTGAAGAACAAGCCATGGAGGAATCCTTGCTCTCTTGAGTGGTGCTCAGCCTGATTTCTTTCTTTCTTTCTTTTTTTTTTACTGAAGTTTTGTGCCTTTCATACAACATTTCTTAATCAAATTTATACCCCTTCCCTGCCCCCCTCCCCACTAGAGTTCATGCATTTTCCCATGCATGTTTTGCATCTTTTTTAAAATTTCTTCAATGTAGAATTTTACTGTTTAGGGCAGAAGTTTTTTGTTTCAATAAGTTCTTTGACTCAGTTTCTTTTGTTGTTGTTGTTGTTCCTTCTAATTAGTATCACTTCAAATATTCATTTATACATGCAAACCATGTATCAAAATTATGACTTGTGAAATTAGACTGTAGGTTAGTTCCAAAACGTGCTTAGGGATTTACCTTTTGACAGTAGAGTTGTATGCAGGTAAAGAAAAAAAAAAAAAAACATTAGTTTACATTCCTATAATACATAGCATGTTTATCAGTACCATCAGGTATTATATTTATAAAACTGAAGAAAAAAAGTCAGTTTTCCTTACAAAGAGGGATTTGGTGCTAGGATCCACAAATGAGGGACCCCATACTTTCTTTGTTTTCCTGGGATTGTGTTACTTCACTTAGCATAATGGCTTCTAGTTCCATCAATTTACCTGGAAAGTCATGATGTCATCTTTCTTTACCACTGCACAAAATTCTATTGTGTAGATACATCACATTTTCTTTATCCACTCCTCAGTTGGGAGACACTTGGGTTGCTTCCAGTTCTTTGCTATTGTGAAGAGAGCTGCAATAAACATAGATGTGCATGAATTTCTGGGATAGGTTGAGTCTTGTGGGTATATACCCAGGAGTGGTATGGCTTGGTCAGGTGGTAGGCTCATTTTGAGTCTTTTAAGAGTTCTCCACACCGCTTTCTATAGGGGTGGATGAGTGTTCCCCTTTCCCCACAAGCTCTCTAACATTTGGTATCCTTTTATTTCTTGATCATAGCTAGCCTTTCCAGAGTATGATGAAATCTTAAAGTGGTTTTAATTTGCGTTTCCTTAATTAATACTGATGTTGAACACTTTCTGAGATGTTTCCCAGCCATCTCTACTTCTTCATTTGTGAAGTCTTTGTTCAGCTCTTTCCTGTATCTTTTGAGTGGGTAGTTTGTTTTCTTGCTCCTTTGTTTTTGAGCAGTTTATATACTCTGGATGTTAAGCTCTATCAGATGTTTCACTGGTGAATGTTTCCTCCTGCTCTGTGGGTTTTCTCTGCACTACCTTTGATTGTTTCTTTTGCTGTAAAGAAGCTTTTAATTTTAATAAGGTGTCACTAGTCTATTGTCGACCTTGATTTCTGCACAGATGCTGTCTGATTTAGAAAGTCTTTTCCTATACCTAACTCTTGTAGGTTACTGCCAAGATTTCTTCTATCATTTTCAGAGTTTTGGGTTTCACTGCAGTCTTTGATCCATTTGAAGATGATTTTTGTACAGGGTGAGAAGTAAGAGTTTAATTTTATTCTTCTAAGAAGTGTTGATCCAGTTCGGCCAACACCATTTGCTGAGGATGCTGTCTTTCCTCCGTTGAGTCTTCTTGGTCTCTGTCAAATATGAGGTGGCTGTAATTGCATGTGCTCGTTTGTTGAGCTTCCATTTTGTTACATTGATCTACAGGTCTGTTTTATTGCCCATACCAAGCTGTTTTTGTGACTATGGACCTATAGTATAGTTTGAGGTCTGGTATAGTAATTTACCCTGCTTTGCTCTTTGTTGTCAGGGTTGCTTCAGCTATCTGGGGTCTTTTGTTTTTCCATATGAACTTTAGAATATTTTTATCTGGGTCTGTGAAGAATATGGTGGGAATTTTAATTGGGAGTGCATTAAATCTGTATATTACTTTGGGTAGGATGGTCATTTTTACTATGTTAATTCTTCTAATCCATGAGAATGGGAGGTCTATCCATCTTCTGGTATGTTCTGCAATCTCTTCCTTCAGGAGTTTATAATTTTCACTGTAGAGGTATTTAGTGTCCTTGGTCAGATTTGGTCCTAGATATGTATTTTTCCAAGGCTACTGTGAATGGGCAGGTTTCCTTGTATTCCTTCTCCAATTTCTTGTTATTGGTATAAAGAAAAGCTACTGATTTTTCCAGGTTGATACTCTATCCCACTACTTTACTGAAATTGTTAATCATTTCTAGGAGTTTTCTGGTGGAGTTTTTTGTGTCTCTTAGTTAAATAATTATGTCATCTCCAAAATGGGATTATTTGAACTCCTTTTTTTCCAATTAGTTCTCTTTCAATTTCCTTTTTCTTGCCTTATTACTCTATATTGAAAAAGGGTAGGGATAGAGTGCAACCTTGATGGGTTTCTGACTTTAAGGGGAATGTTTCTAATTTTTCCCCATTTAGAATAATGTTGGCTACTTGTTTGTTGTATATGGCCTTCGTTATGTTGAGAAATGTTCCCTCCAGTCCACTTACCTCTAGGGGTTTAAACATGAAGGTATGTTGAATTTTGTTGAAAGCTTTTTCTTCATCAATTGAGATGACCATATGTTTTTTGTCTTTCAGTCAGTTTTATGTGCTTTATGACATTTATTGATTTATGTATGTTGAACAATCCCTGCATCTCTGGAATGAATCTGATTTTGTTTTGATGGATGATGTTTTTGATGTGTGTGTGGTTTGGCCCCATCATTTCCATGGTGAGTCAGGCAGAAAGCACAGGTGGGAAATCACAGCACACAGACATATAGTAAGGTATGAATCCAAATACAGAATGGTGCTTTATTCAAATAAACGGATCATTGTACAGGCAGTGTGATATCACTTCCCAGAGTCCAATCCCAGACATTTGATTCAGCACTTCCCAATTTGTGGACATAGCCAGAGATGTCCCAGGAAGCTCATTTGTGCCTCTGGGATGCATGGCTGGAATGTTAGGTCATGAATCAGATTAGACTCACCTCCATCTCCTCTTTATTTTGTTAGCTTCCACAAGCTCAGATGGTATCATACAAAAGTGGTCAACTTTCTTTTTCTGGCCCAAATGGCCATAACTGCCCTGTAAAAATAGGAAAAATTTATGCCCAAACAAAAACAATATAAGGACAACCAACCAGTAAATACAATCAACACTCACAGGCACTCAATTAGCAAATGTCTGAGTCCAATTTTAAACAGATAGGGAATTTGATTGTACCCCAAAGCCTAAAGTCAGGCTGGAAAGTCAGGCACATGTAATTATGTTGACCAAATGAAAGCTGAGTCCATATTTGCTGTGATCTCATGATTAACCACCATCTTCTCAGACCTTACACTCTGACATGTTCCCTCTTCCCTAAGTGGGCCCTATGCCCTGGGTAAAGGGGTGTGAGAGGGTGAGAAGTGAGACTGTCAATTTTTCTTTGAAGTATCATTGATAAGTTATTATAGATGTGCATGAGCTTTTAAAATTTTTATTTTTTCACAGGAAGGAATGAGAAAGCCCAGGCATCTGAGAAACATTTCACTGATTTATAATGTTGAGTCACAGAGCAAAATACAAGCCAGAAATAAACTTATGCCTGAATGAGCAGGAAAAATCTCCATAGAGTGGTTGTATATTAGCTTTCAATGAATGATACGTCTCTAGACCCTAAAAACATCCTTTGATTTTGACCATGGACATACTCTGTTAAGTTTAATCCCTAGTAGACAGTTATTTACTTTCCCTCATGTGTAGACCTAGGTTTTTTATTACAGTTTCAAAAACTTTGCATTAATAAGCTGGATTTCTGTAAAAACTAAGATGATTATTTCTCCTTTGCATATTCTTCCTTTCTTACTTTTTTTCTTAATTTTATTGAGCTTTTGTACATTTCATAAGATGATTATTTCTCCTTTGCATATTCTTCCTTTCTGATTTTTTTCTTAATTTTATTGAGCTTTTGTACATTTCATAAGATGATTATTTCTCCTTTGCATATTCTTCCTTTCTGACTTTTTTCTTAATTTTATTGAGCTTTTACACATTTCATACAACATTTCTTGATCAAATTTAGACCTATTCCTCCATCCATATCCCCAACACCAGAATTCATGCATTCTGCCATACATCTTAAGTCCCATCTTGCATTTTCTTCTCAGTCCTTTTTTAACTTTTTTGATACAGAAATATACAGTTTTGTTCAGTCTTTTTTGTCATTGTTTCCTTTATTTTTGTATTACTCTAAACTATATATATATATATATTATATCTCTATATGGGATATATATGTATCTGTGGGATAATATATATGGGCATATATATGTATATATGGGTATAATATTTTATATTATATATATTGGTGGATATATATAATATATATATATATGGATATATATATATATATATATATATATATCCTCTAGGTTAAATCCAAAAGAAGCTTAGAGTGGAATTCTTCACCAGTGACCCATCTGACAAAGGTTCAACATCCAGAAGTCACTTTTTTTTCTATAAGGGTTCACATTTTTCCTTTTAATTTTTTTTCATCAAGAACCTTTATTTCACTTCATATCAAGCAGAAAGGGCAATAAAATAATAAACAGGTTTACATCAAATTATACTAATGGATAGCAAATGGTGATCCCTGAGGACATGCCAACTTTAAATAACATACATATAAACAATGTTATGGGTGTAAAAGACAGTTTTCTGAGCTGTCCAGTTTGGGGAAGTCAGTGACCTTTGGAAACCTGAGTTTCTCAACAGGAGGTTCAACTGCTACACATTTCCTGTCATGACAAGAAGTGGCTGCATTCAGGAGCATCTTAAACTGAAAGAAGGGAATCATCAGTCTTTCTTTCTTTTTTTCCCATTGGAAAGAAAGAGCTGAGATGGTATCTTACTATTTGCCCAGGCTTAAACTCAAGATCTTCTGCCTCTGCCTCTAGAATCCTGGAAACACAGGCAGGCACCAACAAATCCAGCTTTCAATCTTTTAATCACTTTGTCCAGTAAAGTTGAAATAAAGAACCTAGAATCAAAGAAATATTGTCTTTTGTCTATTCCTCAAGAGAATTCAGAGTTTCAGAGCTAGTCCCCAATCCGAGGTATTCAGAGAGAATCTCTTCTGACTGGAATATTTAGAGAGATGTTCTTACTCTTTCACAAATACTTGACTCTTCCTTTGTCACCCCAACACAGCAGGGAGATTATGCACTTTCTGTAAGGCTGGGAAATTGTACTTGAGAATATAGTACATTTTCATTATGACAAATCAAAATAGCACTGTTACTTGTTTGGTATGTTGAAAATATCAGTGTCAAGTCTGTCCTCCTGCTCTGAACATTAGCTTTCCCTGGACAATGGACAAATTTCAATATTACTTTATCATATTCAAATAAGCTTGGCTATCTATGGACAACTCTGTGGATTTGGTTCTCTCCTTCCATGTTGACATGACTTCCAGTGATCATGTGCAAGTTGTCAAGGCTTGTACAAGTACCTTTGCTCTTTGAGCCATCCAGCCTGCCCTTCTTTGAATTTTATCATAAGCTGCATTTCACAAAGGGCTATAGAAGTGGCAATTTGGAATGAGCCAGTACCCCCAGTCTGGTTCTGTCTCTAATTGGCTGGAAGAACTGGAAGGATGTTGATTTTACACAGTACTCTAAAATATGAATATATACCTTCCACCCACATATGTTAATTACCATGCCTGAAGGTAAGTGGTAAGTTAATTCTATAGTTCATTAATATAGTGCTTGAAATGCTTGCTAGGGCAATAAGGCAAGAAAGGGAAATCAAAGGAGTAATACTGAAATAAGAGGAAGTGAAACTATTCCTCTTTGCAGATGATATGATAGTTTACCACAGGGATGCTAAAAATTCCACCAGAAAACTCCTAAAACAATTAAGAGTTTCAGTAAAGTGGCAGGATATAAAATTAACTTAGAAAAATCAGTGGCCTTTCTTTACATCAACAAGAAGCAACTGGAGAAGGAATATAAAGAGACTTTGTCACTCACACTACCCTCCAAAAATGAAATAAAATACCTGGAACAAACCTCACCAAAGACACCAAAGGTATCTACAAAAACATTTTAAAAACCCTGAAGAAGAAAATTGAAGATGACATCAAAAGATGGAAAGACCTTCCATGTTTATGGATTAGAAAAATTAATATAGTAAAAATGTCCATTCTACTCAAATTAATATGCAGATTCAATGAAATCCCAATTAAAATCCCCATGAATTCTTTACAGACTTAGAAAAAAAAATCCTTAAAGTAATATGGAAAAACAAAGACCCTGAATAGCTAAAGCAACCCTGAGTGAAAAATGCAATACAGGGGGTTCACCTTGCCAGACTTAAAGTTATACTACAGGGTTCTAGTCATAAAGGCAGCCTGGTACTGGGAAAACAAAAACAAAAACAAAACAAAACAAAACAAAACAAAACAAAAAAAACAGATCCATTGACCAATGGAACAAAATTGAAGATCCAAACTTGAGCTCATACAATTTCAGCCTCCTCATATTCAATAAAGGGGCCAAAAAGATTCTTAGAGGAAAGATAGCATCTTCACCGAATGGTACTGGAAAAACTGGATTACCATATGTAGAAGAACTAAACCCCTACTTCTCACCCTGTGCAAAACTCAACTCCAAATGGATCAAAGTCCTCAATGTGAAACCCAAAAGTCTGAAGGTGATAGAAGAAAAAGTTGGTAGTAATCTAAAAGACATAGAAGTAGAAAAAGACTTTCTAAATAAAACAGCAGCTGCACAGGAAATAAGGTCAACAGCAGACAAGTGGGATCTCATCAAACTCAAAAGCTTTGCACAGCAAAAGATACAATCAAGGAAGTGAAGAGAAAACCCACAGAGTGGGAAGACATCTTCACCAGTGATATATCTGATAGAGCATTAATATCCAGGATAGATAAACTACTCAAAAAACAAAGAAGAAAACAAATGACTCACTCAAAAGATGGAGTAAAGAGCTGAACAGAGACTTCACCAATGAGGAAGTAAAGATGGCTGAGAAACAGCTTAAAAAGTGTTCAACATTGTTAATAATTAAGGGAATGCAAATGAAAAAGATTCCAAAATATCATCTCCTATAAGACTAACTAAGATTAAGAAAACAAAAGACACCAAGTGCTGGAGAGGTTGTGGGGAAAGGGGAACACTCATCCACTGTTGGCGGGGGATGTAAACTAGTACAACCACTGTGGAGAACACTTAAAAGACTCAAAATGAGCCTACCAGCTGACCCAGCCATACCACTCCTGGGTATATACGCACAAGATTCATCCTAATGCAAAGAGACATGTACATCTATGTTTATTGCAGCTCTTTTCATAATAGTGAAGAATTGGACCCAATTCAAATCCCCTCTACTGACAAGTGGATAACAAAAATGTGGTACATCTACGCAATGGAGTTCTATGCAGCAGTAAAGAAAGATGACATCATGAACTTTGCAGGTAAATGGATGGAACTGGAAGCCATTATGCTAAGTGAAGTAACACAGTCCCCCAAAACCAAAAGGTGAATGGTTTCCCTCATTTGTGGATGCTAGCACCAAATCCCCCAATTGAAAGGCAAACTGAGCAAAGTTATTGTTTTATTTCTTTCTATCTAAAAGCAGCTGTGATGTTATAATGTGAATATCTTTCTTTTCAAGTTGAATTGTTGTGAATTTCATTTGGTATATGTTGATTGTAATTAGGTTCCCTTCCCCTATCTTCACCTTATTACCTCACATGTAATTTCATGCACTGTGTACACACACACACACACACACACACACACACACACACATACACTCAAGGCCTATATAGTCAAATTTGTGCCCCATAAATATTCTTTGGTGTGGTTTGATCTAATTCAGTCTGGTTATAGTGGTTTCTCCCACTTAGAGAACAGCATCTGCTTCTCACTGTGTCATCACAGAGGTGAAAACTGAGCAAAAGGAAACCAGAACAGTAATTAATTAGACTTAATTAATAATCTTTTTATCCTTCAGAAATCTCATGTCTTAAATTAGGATAAATGAATAAAGTAATATTCTCAGACATAGTATAGAGGGTTGTTTCTACTGTGATTGCATTAGTTTCTTTGTTAATAAAACAAGGTATGAGACAGATATAGCTAGATATTATCATGTTTAAAAGCTGATTGGGTATTCAATAAATGCTGAATTTTTCTCAAAATAAGCAAACTTAAAATAGAAGACATTGTTTGGGGAACATTTTGGTAAAACTCAGAGGAAAATAAATGAAAAATAAAATAAATTTTTGACCTTGATATACCTTGTTCTATACTGAAAATGTGAAGGCAATAATTTCAGTCAAAATTATATAAGGAAGCTGCCTGCTTTTCAAGGGAGCAAGATGAACTACTCTGTTCTTATAAACTTCAGGGGAAATAATTCATATGGTTTTTAATATTCTGATTTGAGGACAGCATTCTGGAAGACTATAATTTTAATTGATAAATACTTTTTTATGAAATGATCACCATTTCCTAAACAATTTTTCTTCAAAAACCTTTTCTTAGAATTAATTTTAAAAGTTTTGAAATAGATGAATTTGGTTGTAAGGATAATATTGTCTTTGAAAACTGGCAGAGAGGTCAAGTAAGTATGCACTAATATAGTTTCTCTATTGCATGATATGAATGGAATTAAAATCCTGTATTATCTCTGTATAAGTGTTGGTCTGCTTCAATTTTCAACAGACAACAGTGCTGATTTATAAATGAGAACTTCTCCAGATTGGGAGAAGTGTCCTTGAATAATTTAATTATATTTCTGTAACCACAGTCTATCTATTAATTACTTAAAATGCCAAATCATATAACCATCATTATTTTTAATTTTAATATGGGTGAAATTACTTGTCTATTAAGAAAAAAGAAAAGAATAATCACATAACTCAATGTCTCTTAACTCAGTGTCAGCATATCCATGAGACATTTACTAATGCATTCATCCAGAAACAATTCATTATGAATGTTTATTTGTATCATCAAAAAGAAGCCAAGAATTACGCAGGCTGCTGGTCAATCTGTGTCACTCAGTGGTATTAACTGGAACCACAATTTATGTGTTTATTCAAAAAACCCTAATATGCTAGATAATAGTCTCATGCTATTTCCTGGCTGTCCAAGGAATCTTGCTCCTCCAATTCTTATGTTTCTGTTTTGAGTAGAAAGAAGAGTTAAAGCAAAAGCATATTAACCACTGATTAGGGGAAAACACTTTCAAAATATCCTAAATTTAAATCCATTATTCATAAATGTGTCATAACTACAAGGGACTCTGAAAAGAGAAGAACTTTTGGCTGACAATTCTGTTGCACCATAAAATGGAAATGTACTACTGAGAAAGAGTTTGAAATTGATACTGATAAGCAATCTAACAGTATGAAGATTAATATAGTCTTGAGGTCACAGTATATTTGAGTTAAGAAAATGTATCTTATCAAAAGCAATATTGTTTTAAATGCTTATTTTATTTAGCTAATGCTAATAGCTCATAGCATTTAAAATTACATCAGTACTTCATGTGCTAAATAATTAAAAGTTTGTCAATGAAAATTATTAGCCTACACATGCATGAAGACAATGCAACATAAGGAATTAGGGGGTTAAAACTATGTACTAAATTCCATAGAATTAATATTCTGATTTGTACAATGAAGAAAATATTTAAACCATAGTGATGGAGAAAGGATAAAAGTCATATAGGAACGTAATTTAAAATGGTACATTCTTAATGAAGTTCAACTTTATTACTGTACATTCACTCATCATATCATTAGGTTTATTCTGTAAAGTACATATACATGCCTTTACCTGTTCATCCAGATCTTGACTTGACAATTTAAAAGCATTCTGAAATTTTTATATAAGCAGCAATTAATAAGGTGTAATAGTACATATGTATCAACCCAGCATAAAGAAGTCTATGATTTTGTATGTTAAAGACAGTATTAATTAAAAATAGAAAACATTTATAAAGGTAAAGAATATTCCCTATACATTTCTCTTTCTCTCTTTTTCTGTCTACCTCTCTCTATCCCTATTTATCTCTGTTATGAAAATGTTAAGTATAGTATTTGCTCATATGAAGATAGAAGCTTGTATATAATGGACTCTTACTTAAGTTGGAGATGTCATGTGTTGAAAAGAGTGTCAAGCACAAGTCAATAAAAAGTTAGTAGAAGATTCTGAATTTTGAATTTAAATAGTGCATCTCCAGTATTTGCTGAGTAGCTTTAGGGAATAAGCTCATCATTTGTAAAATGTGAATTAAAATGTTTATTTCTGTACCTCACACTGGTGTTATATGAACTAATTATTGTATAATAATTAGTAGGTAAATATACTTTTCTATTAGTTTATCCTATTGGATTGAAAATTGGTGAGGGTTAGTAACATTTTCTAAAATATGGTATTGACTAAAAAACAGGTTTGATAATTTCCGTAAACTGAAAGTTCATTTTTGAAAAAATAAACTAATTATTGTATAATAATTAGTACATAAAGATACTTTTCTATTAGTTTATACTATTGGATTGAAAATTGACTGGTGAGGGTCAGTAACATTTTCTAAAATATGGTATTGACTAAAGAACAGGTTTGATAATTTCCATAAACTGAAAGTTCATTTTTGAAAAAATAAATACTGAGCCAGAATTCCTTTTCAAGAATTACTTCTTTTTTTGTCTAAGAATTCCATAAAAATCAGAATGTAATGAAGTTCTTGTTAGTGTTTTTTAATAAACTTTGGCAAGAAAATATCTGACACAGAGTCTTTGGACTAAAATGAACTTATGTGGTGTCTTAACCACAGTGTAGTTAGAGATATGAACCCACAGTGCTTGGGACAGCACACACAGATCAATGCAAGCCCAAACAGACAAAAATATTATGGATGGGCTGTGGGAGTAAGCATGTAACCACAGCTCTAGCTGAGGCCCTATTGGTTTATGTTACATTGCTGGAAGAGTGAGAGTCAGTTTTCTTTAATGGTCTTATACCTGGTAGGCTGACCAGCTCCAAGGGACAGGCTCACACCCAAAAGCTCTTGAGGAACACATATAAGAAGGCATAGGAGTTTTAAATTTAAAAAAATACTAATATTGGACATGAAGTGGAGGAAAGACTAATGTGAGTGTGTAGATGGGGGAGTGCTTCTAGATAAAATCAAAATAATTGTATTAAATTCTCAATGTATCAATAAAAATAGTTTCTGAGAAATATATTTATACTTTTTGCAATCCTGCAATCAACTTATGTCTAACTCCCCTCTTTTTTCATTTGACAGATCTGCTGTTGTTTCAAATATTACAAGTGAATTCAATGTTTTAGAACAATCACATTTGTATTGTATGCATATATTCAACAGATGTTTTAAAATATTCAGTAAAAAATACAGGAATTATAACCTGGATGTCACTAAATCCCCATATGTAACAGCACATGCAATATTAGCCTGAATCAAGCAACAATTCACACACTGCTTTCAAGCTCTCTACCAGTCCATATATCTTCCTCAAGACCAGAGCTAACTGGGAAAACATAAATGATGTGTTTGGGGAGATACTTATATTTAACTTTTTCTATAATCATTGGTAATTTACTTTTATTTGTTTTGTTTCATTTTTTTTGTTGTTTTGAGACAGGGTCTCCCTGTAGCTCCAGCTGTCCTGGAACTCATTATATAAACCAGAGGTGGCCTCGACCTCCCCAGAAATCTACCTGCCCCTCCCTCCGAAGTGCAGGGATTAAAGGTGTGTGCCACTGTGCCTGGTGCTAATTTATGTTTTATTTACTTTGTTTAGTATACTATAATATAGATTTTATTAAATTATGAATAGATATTTGTGTAATATTGAACAATATTGAATATGACAATACTAATTAATTTATTCAAGGATGAAATCTCTTTCTTTAAATAAGTGCATTTTCACAACTCAAAGATGTATTGTCCATGTGGAGGGTAGAATGGTTTGGCCAAAATTTATTGGTCTCAGCGTCTCTCTTAAACCATGGATCAAGGCTCCAGGACTCAATATTGCATCTTTCATGTGTCCAAAACAATACAGTGTAGATGAAAGTGACCTGCTGCCAAGTTAAGATATAGACTGGCACCATGAATCAACTTCTGTGCTAATCTTGGGGAAACAATTTCCATGGAAGTTGCTTTTTTATCATTTTATTTTATTTTATTTTATTTTATTTTATTTATTTTTATTTATTGATTGATGTTTTGTGTATTTCATACATTATTTTTTATTTCTGTTCAGGGATAAATTTCCCACAGAACACAAAAGAAAAAAAAGATAAAAAAAGAAAAAAAACAAAAAATAAAAAAAAAAAAAAAATGGCGAAGATGGATACCCTAAAAAAGGACAAAAGAAGAAGAAGGAAAAAGAAAAAGAAAAACAAAAAAAAGAAAAAAAAATGAAAAAAAAAAAAAAAAAAAAAAGAAAAAAAACCAATAAAAAAAAAAGGGAACAGAGAAGAAGAAAAAAGAATAGAAATAAAAAAAAAGGTATAAAAAAAAAAAAAAAAAAAAAAAAAAAAATAAAAGAACAAAAAAAAAAGAAAAAAACAGAAGAAACATAAAAAAAAAAATAAAAAAAAAAAAAAATGACAAGAAAAAGAAAGCAGAAAAGAATAAAAAGGGGAGACATAAAAAAAAAAAAAAAAAAAAAAAAGAAAAAAAAAAAAAAAAAAAAAAGAAAGGACAAAAAAAAACAAAAAAAAAAAATCCCTCCCACCACCCCACCCATCCAATCCAGATCATGTATTCTTTTTTTTTTTTTTTTTTAGCAGTCAGAAAGCTTCTTTATTTGACTTTGTCTGGGGTTGGGGCACAGTCAAGGCTAGCGCCGCAGCCAAGCTCACAGAAGCAGTACACAGAAGCAGGCAGGCACCCTCACATACCACATTCTCTCTCTCACCACTCTCACCCACCTGGGGGCCAGCCCCAGCAGGGTTCTTGGGATCCTTCACCCCATACTACTCCTGCCCTTGCCCAGACCTGTACCAGCAGATCTGGGTGCTACCTTCTTTTTGCCTGGTCCCAGGCAAAGAAGGAAAAAAGGGCCATGGTAGCCCCAATATTGTCCAGCACCTGCCGAAAGCCAGACTCGGATCCAATAAGTGGCTACAGCTGCCCCAGTGCCCCTACCCTGGGTATCAATGGGCACAGGGCCCTGCTTTAGCCACCAGGCCCTTCAGCCCTAGTGAAAAATAGTGACATACAAAAATATATACATTTTTAACCCTGTATAAATTACTGACATGGACAAAGGGGATGGAGGCAAGTACACTGCAGAGACAATGGGAGAGGTAATAACTTAGGGGACAGAGGGTGGGAGGTGCAGCTTGGCCCTCTCCCAAGCTTAGGTCTTTAGCAAGGGAAGATGGCTGCCAAAGGGTTGGAGCTGGGCACAGCTCGCTGTACCTGAGGACTTGGGAAATAAATTACCATCTTGGAGGCTGGGTACTCACTCGGTCCAATACTGCTGTGTCCTCCTGAAGGGAGGGGACTCTGAGCTCATGGGAGCCACGTTAGGCCTGGTGCTGCTTGCTGCAGCCTATGCCCAGGTGGTGGTTCTGGTAGGTGGCTCTCCCATGGGTGACTGGGAAGGGCTTTGGCCTAGGCACGCCCTTAATTTGTATTTTTCTCATAGCTCATCTCCTCCAGTGCTGACACTCTCCACAACATAGCCGGTGCCTTCCTGGTGCTGTGCCCTGGGGCCAGGGTCCCAACCCTGTGCCCTACTGAGTCCTGGTACCTGTCCCCACTTCTCTGTGTGGGGCTCTGGGCTCTGCGGGTATGGGGTGCCCTGAGGCTGGGGGCTGTCCTTCTGCGTTGGCGGTACCATGCCCTGCGTGGGGAGCTCTATCGCCCAGCCTGGGAGCCCCAGGACTATGAGATGGTGGAGCTTTTCTTGCGCAGGCTTCGGCTCTGGATGGGCTTCAGCAAGGTCAAGGAGGTGGGTACGGCCCAGTGGGGGGCAGAGGGACACACCCTGGGTCTCGCGAGCCCAGGGTGCAGCCGGACTGACCGAGCCCCTGTGCCGCCCCCAGTTCCGCCACAAAGTCAGATTTGAAGGAATGGAGCCACTGCCCTCCCGTTCATCCAGAGGTTCCAAGTCATCCCCGGTTGTGCCTTGTGCTGGCTCGGATGCTTCACATCCCTCCACCTCATCCAGTCAGTTAGATGGGCTGAGTGCAGGCTTGAGCCGCTCAGCACTGAGGCAGGAGCCAGAACCCTCCCGCCTCCACGCCGTGTTTGAAACCCTGCTGGCTCAGTTTGACCGACTCAACCAGGCCACAGAGGATGTCTACCAGTTGGAGCAGCAGCTTGAGAGCTTTCGAGGCCATGGGCTCAGTGGGCCTCCTCCCTCACCTTCCCCTGGCCACTACCCAGCCTCTTGGCCAGCCCTGCCCCGCTACCTTGCAGGGGCCAGTCAGGGACTAGACCAGGCTACAGGTCCAAGCAGGGCACCCCTGTGGCCCAAGAACAAGGTTCACCCCAGCAGCACTTAGACCCAGTGATCCTGGCCTTACTCTTTCCTGGGCAGGCCTGTGTCTTCACTCTGCCCTCAAAGCCAGGGTGGACCCACTCAGTATTACCTTCTGCCACCCTCAAGGTTGGGCCAGGCAGAATGGCTCCATGCAAGTTAGGGTGCAGGTAGGCATTGTGGCCTTGCCTGTGTTTGCCTGTCTATGGGCAGATCATGTATTCTGCCATAACTGTCCTGCATCTTTCTCTCAGACATTTTTTTTATGCTTAGGAATTCACATTTTCCTCCGTTAATTTCATATTACTCTAAAATGTGGATACATACTCTCCACCCACATACCGTAATTACAGAGTCTGAAAATAATTGGTGGGTGGATTCTAGGGCCCCTTTGAGAGATTCACATTATAACAGCATAGTTGCTTTCAGATAAACAGAAATACAACCATAATGTCATTCAACTTGCCTTTCATCTGGGGGATTTGGTGTTAGCATCCACAAATGAGGAACCATTCTCTGCTTGTCTTTCTGGGGCTGCGTTACTTCACTTAGCATAATGGCTTTGAGCTCCATCCATTTACCTGCAAAGTTCATAATGCCATCTTTATTGCTGAATAGTACTCCATTGTGTAGATGTACTACATTTTTGTCATCCGCTCATCTGTTGAGGGACATTTGGGTTGGTACCAGCTCTTCGCTATTGTGAAGAAAGCTGCAATAAACATGAATGTGTCTGTATTTTTGCAGTAGGATGAGTCTTTGGGGTATATACCCAGGAGAGGTATAACTGGGTCAGGTGGTAAGCTCATTCCGAGTCTTTTAAAGGGTTCTCCACACTGCTTTCTATAGTGGTTGTACAAGTTTACATTCCCACCAGCAGTGCATGAGTGTTCCCCTTTCTCCACAACCACTCTAGCATCTGTTGTCTTTTGTTTCCTTGATCTTAGCTAGCCGTACTAGAGTGAGATGATATCCGAGAGTGGTTTTAATTTGCGTTTCCTTAATTATTAATGATGATGAACACTTTTTAAGATGTTTCTCAGCCATCTTTAATTCCTCACTGGTGAAGATTCTGTTCAGCTCTTTACTCCATCTTTTGAGTAGGTCCTTTGTCTTCTTACTTCTTTGTTTTTTGAGTAGTTTATGAGTTTTGAGATGTTAATGCTCTGTCAGATGTGTCACTGGTAAAGATTTCTTCCCACTCTGTGGGTTTTCTGTTCACCTGCTTGATTGTTTCTTTTGCTGTACAGAAGCTTTTGAGTTTTATGAGGTCCCATTTGTCAACTGTTGACCTTAGTTCCTGTGTGGCTGCTGTCTGATTTAGAAAGTGTCCTTCTACACCTACGTCTTGTAGGTTGTTACCAAATTTTTCTTTCATCACCTTCAGGGTTTCAGGTTTCACGTTGAGATCTTTGATCCACTTGGAGTTTATTTTTGTACAGGGTGAGAGGTAGGGGTTTAATTTTGTTTTTCTACAGATGGTAATCCAACTTTGCCAGCACCATTTGCTGAAGATGCTATCCTTCCTCCCTTGAGTGTTTTTTGACCCTTTGTCAAATATGACGTGGCTGAAATTGTATGAGCTCAAATTTGGATTTTCAATTTTGTTCCATTGGTCAACTGGTCTGTTTTTGTGCCAGTACCAGGCTGTCTTTATGACTATAGCCCTGTAATATAGTTTGAAGTCTGGTAGGGCAATCCCCCCCATTTTGCATTTTTCACTCAGGGTTGCTTTAGCTATTCGGGGTCTTTTGATTTTTCGTATGAATTTAATGATTTTTTATTTCCAAGTCTATGAAGAAGCTTGTAGGGATTTTGATTGGGATATACAGAGTTGAATCTGTATATCAGTTTGGGTAAAATGCACATTTTTACTATATTAATTTTCTCAGTCCATGAGCATGGGAGGTCATTCCATCTTTTGATGTCATTTTCAATCTCCTTCTTCAGGGTTTTAAATTTTTAATTGTAGAAATCTTTGGTAACTTTGGTTAGGTTTGTTCCCAGGTATCTTATTATTTTTGAGGCTATTGTGAGTGGGAAGGTCTTCTTGTATTCCTTCTCCACTTGTTTATTGTTGGTGTAAAGAAAGGCTTCTGATTTTTTTAGGTTAATTTTGTAGCCCAGCACTTTACTAAAACTCTTAATCATTTCTAGAAGTTTTCTGGTGGAGTTTTTAGCATCCTTTAGGTAAACTATCATATCATCTGCCAAAAGGGATAGCTTAACTTCTTTTTCAATTAATACTCCTTTAATTTCCTTCTCTTTTCTTATTGTCCTAGCAAGTGTTTCAAGCACTGTTGAAGAGGAAATGGTTCCAATTTTTCTCCATTTAGGATATTGGGAGTGGGTTTGCTATATATGGCTTCGATCATGTTGAGGAATGTTCCTTTCAGTCCTATTCTCTCTAGGACTTTAAACATGAAGGGATGCTGGATCTTGTCAAAGGCCCCTTCTGCATCAATTGAGATGATCATGTGGTTTTTGTCTTTCAGTCCATTTATGTGTTTTATCATATTTATTGATTTACATATGTTGAACCATCCCTGCATCTCTGGTATGAATCCAACTTGATCATGATGGATGATCTTTTTGATGTGGATCTGTATGTGATTTGCAAGTAATTTGTTGAGAATTTTTGCACCTATATTCATTAGTGAGATGGGTCTATAGCTTTCTTTTTTGCTTGTATCTTTGCCTGGCTTTGGTATTAGAGTGATACTGGCTTCATAGAAAGAGTTGGGAGATTTCCCTCTGTTTGTATTCTAAACAGTTTGAGTAACAATGGTTGTAGGACCTCTTTAAATATTTTATAGAATTCTGCTGTGAAACCATCTTGACTGGGGCTTCTTTTAGTTAGGAGGTTTTTAATTACACCTTCAATTTCCTCAAATATTATGGGTCTGTTTAAACTGCCAATCTCTTCTTGGTCAAGCTTTGTCGGTTTCTAGGATTTCAGATATTCATCCATTTCTCTTGGGTTTTCAAATTTAGTGGAGTATAGATTTTTGAAGTATTCCCGTATGATTGTCTGGGTATTTTCTATTTTCTTTGTCTGTTGTGATGTTTCCCCTTTCATCACTAATACTATTGATTTTTAGTTTCTCTCTCTCTCTCTTTTTTTTTTTTTTTTGGTTAACTGGGCTAGAGGTCTATTTTGTTTATTTTTTCAAAGAACCAGCTTTTGGATTCGTTGACTTTATGTATTGTTTTCTTTGTTTCTATTTCATTGATTTCTGCTCTGATTTTTATTATTTCTTCCTGTCTGTTGGTTTTAGGGTTCATTTGTTGTCTCTCGAGTGTTTTTAGCTGCAGTGTCAGGTCATTTATTTTTTCCCATTCTGTTTTTTTGATGTGGGCACTTAGGGCTATAAATTTCCCTCTTAAAACTGCCTTTAAAGTATCCCACAGGTTTTGTTGTGTTGTATTGTCTTTTTCATTCAGGTCCATGAATACTTTTATTTCACTCTTTATTTCTTCTCTGACTCATTCATTGTTCAGGATTGTGTTGTTTAGTCTCCATGTGTTCGTGTAGCTAGTTGGACTTATTCTGGGGTTCATATTGAGTGTTATTGCACTGTGGTCTGATAAAATGCATGGAATAATTTCTGTTCCTTTTATGCCCCACTATGTGGTAGATTTTGGAGAATGTTCTGTGAGGTGCTGAGTAGTAAGTATATTCTCTGGTATTTGGGTGGAATACTCTGTAGATGTTTGGGGTCCATTTGGTGTATTGTATTGTTCAATTCTAATGTCTCTCTGTTTACTTTTTGTTCTGTTGATCTATCAAAGGGGCTCAGTGGGGTGTTGAAGTCTCTCACTATTAGTATGTTAGGATTGATCTGTGTCTTGAGATCCTGCACAGTTGTGTTTATGAAGTTAGGTGCACCAGCGTTTGGTGCATAGGTTGTATTAGTCAGGGTTCTCTAAAGAAACAGAAGCAACAGGATGAATATATAGCTATATATAATTTATTGATTTGCTCACATGACAGAGTTCAAGGATTCCAACAGTAGCTGCACCACACTACAAAGGCCGAGAATCCAGGGAACTGCTCAGTCCACAAGGCTGGATGTCTCAGTAGTCCCAATCTAGTGCTAAAGGCCCGAATGAATTCCAGGAGATCTTCCGGTCTCAGTACACGCTGGGATCCGAAAGGTTGATCACAGCAGCAAGACAAACTCACCAGATGATAGAGGCAAGCTGGAGGAGAATTAGGGAGCAGTTCCTTCTGCCATGGCCTTAAATACTGCCTGCCGGCAGAAGGTAATGCCCACGTTTAGGGTGGGCCATCTGGGTTGAGGTGGTCCAATCAGAAGACCCTTTTTCTCTTATTTGTTCCTTAGTCCAGTCAAGTTGACACCCAGGATTAACCATCACATAGGTATTTAGGATTTTGAAGTCTTCATTGCTCATTGTTCCTTTGACAAGGATGTAATAGCCCTCCTTGTCTCTTCTGATTAATTTTACTTTGATATCTATTTTGTTTGATATTAGAATAGCCACTCCATCTTTTTTCTTGGTACCATCTACTTGGAACATTTTTTTCCATCCTTTCACTCTAAGGTGGTGTCTGTCTTTGAAGGCGAGATGGGTTTCTTGTAGACAGCATGTAGAAGGGTTCACTTTCCTAATCCATTCTCCCAGTCTATACCTTTTGACTGGGGAGTTTAGACCATTAGTATTTAATGTTATTATTGAGAGATGTGTGTTGATTCTTTTTACCTTATTTGCATTCTTGGTCTAGGTTTATATTTACTATGCTTTGATTTTGTTGCTTTCTCTCTTTAATTGCTTAGGGATAGTTGCTTCTTTCCTCTGTTCTTGGATTGCTTCAAGGATTTTCCAAGTGTTGGTTCTTAGACATGTATTCTTTCATCTTCTTCCTGTCGTGAAAGATTCTTCATTATCCTTCAACAATGATTGACATTTTTGCTGGGTATAGTTGTCTGGGTTGGCATCTAAAGTTGTTTAGTACAGGAAATACTTTGGTCCACATTCTTCTAGCTTTCATATTTTGTGCTGAGAAGTCAGCTGTAATTCTGATGGGTTTCCCCTTATATGTAATTTGTTGTTTTTCTTTTGTGGCTTTCAGTATTTTGTCTTTGCTTTGAGCATCTAGAGTTTTAACAATTATATGGTGTGGGGAATTTCTTTTCTGGTCCTGTCTGTTTGGTGTTCTATGTGCTTCTTGTATTTGTATGGGATAGTCTTTTTCAGTTTGGGGAAATTTTCTTCTATTATCCTGTTGAAGATCTGGTAAATAGTGTTGTCTTGAGATTCTTCTCCTTCCTATATCCCTATTATGTGGAGATTTGGTTTTTTCATAGTGTCCCACATTTCCTGGTTGTTCCACCCTTGTGTGTGTGTGTTTTTTTTTTACATTTTTCATAATCTTTACTTGACCATTCTAGTTGGACCATGTTATCCTGCATATCCAATATTCTTTTTTCTGCTTCTTCCATTCTGCTTCTGAGGCTTTTTCCCATCCTTTTCTGTTGATTGGATAAATGTTCAATTTCTTTTTTCATTTCATCCTCTGATTTCTTTTTTTTCCCCTCCTGAAAAGGTTAAATTTTATTTTCATTTTTTAAATTTATTTATATTTTTTTATCAAATCTAGACCCCTGTCCCCCACCCTATCCCCCCACCCCACCAGAGCTCATGTGTTCTGCCAAACATGCTTTTCATCTCTTTCTCAGCCTTTCTCAATATTCTCCATGTGGAAGTTGACTGTTTTGAGCAGAAGTTCACTGTTTCAGTCAGTTCTTTGNGTTTCAGGACAGCTGGAGCGAACAGGGTAGACCCTGTCTCGAAAAAGTACCAAGAAAAATATATAATATAAAATATCTATTTTTGTATGGGGATTGTTGGCCTACGTGCTTAATTGCAACAGAGTAAGTGTGGGAGTTCAAAGGACAATTTGGTGGGAGTCAGATAAACCTTCATCCACCATATGGGTCCTGGTCAAGTCATCAGCTTGGCAGCAGACCCTCACTGGTCAGTCGTCGGCCTGGCAGCAGACCCTCGCTGGTCAAGTTGTCGGCCTGGCAGCAAACCCTCACTCACTGCCCCATCTCACCGCCCCATCTCACTGCCCCTTTACAGTTGTCTTTATAGGTCAGTTATGAATGCTGTAGTAATGTTAGTGAGACTTTCATTTTGATTTTAGAATATTTGGATTCTTTAGTTTTTAATCTTGAGTGGAAATCATTGGGATCATTTGAACCTTGTGCTTGTTTGTGGGGTTATTAGATGTTAGGCTAATTCCCCCCCCCCAAAGAAATTGAATTCGTTGGGGGCCTGGAGAGATGGCCTAGCAGGTAAGAAAGCACTGCGGTGTCTCAATGCAGAGCACTGGGCTTCAGTTCTCAGCACCCAAAAAAGGTACTAAGGATGCCGTACAACTCAATCTTACATTGCTAGTCTCTAACATTCTGTGGGTGGGTCTGCTAGGGTCTAGCAAGCCTCCACAGGGGAAGGCACCTCAGAAGCTAATTGTCCTCCAGTATTCATAAGAATCCATGGAGGTAGGGCATTGGAGAAAAGCACTGAATCTGTCTGTAATGTATGTATTATTTGTGTTTCAGACTAAATCCTATTCTCTCGATACAAAGTAACCATTTCTTCTTTAGGGTTTCAGGGACTTGGTAAAACATAGGTTGTCTGAACTATTCCCACCATGATTCTTCTGGGATATTTAGTTTGGTCCTGTTTTGTGATATTTCCCTTTTCATCAAGGATTGTATTGATTTGGATTTTTTCTTCTTTCTTTTTGGTTAACTGGGCAAGAAAGAGGTCTGTCTATATTGTTATTTCTTTCAAAGACCAACTTTGAAATTCCATTGATTTTTTTGTATTTTTTTTTTGTTTCTATTTCATTGATCTTGACCTCTGATTTTTTGTTATTGCTTCCTGTTTGTTGCATTTAGGTCAATTCTGTTGTTGCCTCTCAAGTGCTTTTAAGCTGCAGTGTTAGATCATTCACTTGTGCTCTTTTTTTTTTTTTTTTTTTTTTTTTTTTTTTTTTTTTTTTTTTTTTTTTTTTAGGACTGCTTTTAAGGTAATCCCATAGGTTTTGTTGTGTTGTATTGTTTTTTTTTTTTTTTTTTTTTTTTTTTTTTTTTTATTTCTTTTTTTGTTTATCCTTGACCCATTCATTATTTTTTTTTTTTTTTTTTTTTTTTTTTTATTTTGTGTCTATGTGTTCTTGTAGTCAGGAGGGTTTGTCCTGGTGTTGTTGTTGAGCTTTATTGCAATGTGGTCTGCTAGAATGCATGAAAATTCATTTCAATCTTTTTGTATTTGTGGAGGTTTCTTCTGTGTCCGCAGTTATGTGGTCTATTTTGGAGAGTGTTCTGATTGGGGTGCTGATAGAAAGTGTATTCTCTGGTATTAGGTGTGGGAATATTCCGGTAGAGGTCTAAGAGGTCCATTTGGCGTATCACATCATTCAGTTCAGATGTCTCTCTGTTTATTCTTTGTCTTGTTGACCTATCCAAAGGGCTCAGTGGGGCATTAAAATCACGTACTATGAGTGTACTGGGGTTAGTGTGTGCCTTGTTGTCCTGGAGAATTGTCTTTATAAAGTTTGGTGCACCAGAGTTTGGAGCATATATTCACAATTGTGAAATCTTCTTGGTGAATTGTTCCTTTGATAAAAATGTAATGGCCTTCTTTGCCTCTTCTGATTTCTTTTACTTTGAAGACCATTTTGTCTGATATTAAAATAGCAACACCTGTTTTCTTTTTGGTACCATTTACTTGGAATATTTTTTTCCATCCTTTCACTTTAAGGTGGTGCCTGTCCTTGAAAGTAACATGTGTTGCTTGTAGACAGCATATCTATGGGTTTGGTTTCTTAATCCAATATCCCAGTCTATGTCTTTTGATTGGGGAATTTAGTCCATTAATATTTAAGGTTATGACTGGTAGGTTTGTGTTGCTTCCTTTTGCTTTATTATCCATTTGTGGTTTGGGTTTAGGTTTACTTCTGCAGTTATGCTTTTATTGATTTCTCTTTCTAGGTGCCTGGGAATGGATGCTCCTTTCTTCTGTCCTTTGAATTGCTTCAAGTATTCTCTGAAGGGTTGGTTTTCTGGACATATATTCTTTCAAGTTGTTTATGTCATGGAAGGTTTTTCTCTCTCTTTCAATTATAATTGACATTTTTGCTGGGTATAGTAACCTGGGTTGGCATATATTGCCCTTTAACAGTGGGAATGCTTTGCTCCAGGTTCTTCTTGCTTTCATAGTTTGCATTGAGAAGTCAGTTGTAATTCTGATAGGTTTCCCCTATCACTTGTTGTTCTTCTCTTGTGGCTTTAAGGATTTTGTCTTTGTTTTGGGTGTCTAGCATTTTAACTATGATGTGGTGTGGAGAATTTCTTTTCTGATCTTCTCTGTTTGGAGTTCTATGTGCTTCTTGTATTTGTATTGGTTTGTCTTTTTTAGTTTGGGGAAGTTTTCATCTATTATTTTGTTGAAGATCTGATCACTACCATTCTCTTGGGATTCTTCTTCCTCTATTTCTATGATGTGGAGTTTTGATCTTTTCATAGTGTCCCACAGTTCCTGGTTGTTCCACTTTTGTGTATTTTTAAATTTTTCATAATCTTTCCTTGAGGTTTTTAGTTGTTCTGTGTTATCTTCCAGGTCTGATGTTCTTTGTTCTGCTTCCTACATTCTGCTTCTGAGGCTTTTTCCATTCTTTTCCTCTTGATTGGATGAGTCTTTAATTTCCTTTTTCATTTCCTCTTCTGATTTCTTTTGTATTTCTAATTCATTTTGGAGCTTCTCAATCTCTTCCTGTAGATCTTTGCTTCGATGGTTGGTTTCCGTATCTTTTTCAGCATGGGATCTTTTCAGTGTTTCTACTTCCAGAATTTGATATTCTCTCTCTCTAGGTCCTTCTTGAGTTCTTCATTCTCTTTTCTTAGTTTTTTGATTTGCTCTTTATAACCTTTTAGTTCTTTAAGTATATTTACTATTTTGTTTCTTATATTTGTGTCCTGGGCCATCCCCAGGGAGATCCCACTCTAGGAATTTTTCCATAGGTCTGGTAGAACTTGGTGTGGGATTATCCTTCCCCTTTCCTGTGTTGTCTATTCTTCGAGTTCCTGGCATATGGGCTTCTCCTTACCTGTATTCCAATGTGAGTCCTAAATGCCTCTTCATTGTGTTGAAGGCTTGCTTTGCTTACCTCCTTCAGATGCCTTCATAATCCCAATTGGTGGGGGGGCATGTGCTCTTTATCCCATGCCCCAGTACCTGTGCTTCAGCTGGTCTCAGGAGATCTCAGATCCTCATCATATGATTTCTTTAGTGTTTCCACTTCCTTCTGGAGCCTGTCATTCTCATCTTGTAGGTCCTTGTTTCATTGGTCATTTTCTTTTTCCCTTTCAGCCTGGGATCTTTTCAGCATTTACACTTCATTCTGGAGTTTGTCATTTTCTCCCTTCAGCTCTTTTCAACGTTTGTCATTATCTCCCTCTAGGTCCTTCTTGAGCTTTTCAATCTTAGTTCTTTCCAAGGATTTTCATTATCACCCTCTTGCCTTAGGTCTCTAATTTGTTTGAATATGTCCACAGTTGTTTATCTAAAGTCCATGTCTTGGTTTCCTTCCAGGGAGATCCTGTCAGATTCTTCTGTAGGCTTGTGTTCTAGTTTGTCTTCCATTGCTGTGATAAAACACTCTGACCAACACCAACTTGGGGAGGAAAGGGTTTATTCAGCTTACATCTCCTGGGTCACAGTTCATCACTTAGGGATCCCAAGGCTGGAACTTAGGGCAGGAACTCAGGGCAGGAACCTGGAGGCAGGAGCTGAAGCATAGGCCATGGAGGAATGCCATTTACTGGCTTTCTCCTCTGGCCCATGCCCAGCCCACCCTCTTATACAGTACAAACAACCTGCCCAGGGTGGCACCACCCATAGTGGGCTGGGCCCTCCCACATTGCTCAAAAATCAATACAATACTCCACAGATCTGGCCACAGGCCAGTCCAATGGAGCCAATTCCCCAATTGAGGCTACTTCAACCCAGGTGTGTCAAGTGCTTGGAAGAGTTCAGTGTGGATTTATTATGAGCTTTTGCCTTGTTGGTTTATTTTTGTGTGTCGTTGGCTTGTGGATTTGTTTGTTTATTTATTTCTTTGGGTTCTGGTGCCTCAATGTTGGCTGCACAGCTACATCCTCTGCAACACCACTTCCCTAGGCTGGTCTTTTACAGGTTGGTGTTCTGCAGGACACAGGTGAAGTCCACTCTCCCAGTGGGGCACACACCCAGTCTTGTGTTGTGTGGAGCAAGGCTAACTCCACCCATGCTGCATGCTGGGTTGGAAGGTTCAGGGTGATACCAGGGCCAAAGTCCCCAGGAAGGCAGCCCTCATCTGGTCCTTTGGATGTTGGCTTTCTGTAGGACACAAGTGAAGTCTGCTTGCCCAGCAGGGTGCATGCTGGTCTTGTGCTGGCAGTTGCCCAGCAGGGTGCATGCTGGTCTTGTGCTGGCAGTTGCTTTTGTACATGGAACCTGTTCATGATCTTCATGTACCTGGAAATATAGATCTAATGATGAACATTATCAACTATGCAACCATGCTTTTAAATGGCTCCAAGGTTTTTTTTTTTTTTTTTTTTTTTTTTTTTTTTTTTTCTGTATTTTTGAGACAGGGTCTCCCTTTAGTCCCAGCTTGCCTGGAGCTCACTCTGTAGAGCAGGCTGGCCTCAAACTCACAGAGATCTGCCTGACTCTGCCTCCTGAGTACTGGGATTAAAGGCATACACCACCACATCCGGCTTTGTTTTTCTATTATATATCTTGACTTATATCTTAATTTACAATTACGTTTATTTTCTAGCTGCTTAATCCTTTTCACTTTGTATCTCAGTGTGGTAGTTTCCATCTAGGAGAAGCTAAATGGAAGTTAATTTGCACTCAGAGAATGATTAAGAGGCCTTTCTGAGTTCAGATTTTTCTGAATTTTCCATAGAAATCATACTCTGATTTTGAACAAAGGCACAATCTATCAACATGAAAATAATTTTCTTCTAATAATTGGAGTAAAAATAATGTTGTTGATGCAAAAACATACCTCTCACCTCAAAGAGTATAAGAGAGCTTATTCTGGAGCCAATTATGAGTGATCATGGCTCAGCAGCACTGATACAGGTAACCCAAATTCCATGTCCCAAGGTGAGAAACAGTTTCATTAACCTTTTTTGTTGCTGTTTTTTTTTTTTTTTCTTTTGAGACAGGGTCTCCTTGTAGGTCCAGATGGATTGGAAATGGCTCTGTAGACCAAGCTGTCCTTGAACTCACAGACATCTACCATCTTCTACCTCCCAAGTGCTGGGATTAAAGGGGAGCCACCACACCCAGCTCATTAAATTTTTATGGTGACAGAACAAAGAAAAGTTATAAATCAAGAGATTTTCATATACATTGTTTAAAACAGTGAGTAGGCAGATACCCAAAAGGAAAATCTCAGCTATAAGTCTCAGATGATATCTGATGGCATTCTTAGCCTTTTGTTTGGTGGGAACCTTTTATTTTGTTAACTTAATACAGTCTATTAGTCACAAGATGTTAGTTCAGAAACAGGTGTGGGCAAGCAGTACCTAATTAAGGTGCTAAAGATGTCCCCAGATAATTTGTGAGCAAACTCTGGATCTGCAACATTCCACACTCTCCACAGTCATTGAAGTGCTGGGCAGTTAATCCTGTGCAGGAAGTTCAGCTCAAAATGCAGGACTTGAATGAAAAGAGTGAAAAGCCTTTGATATTTTAAACATGAAATGTATACTTGACTAAGGTAGGGGTTCTGGGTAAGCAAATAGTAATAATAACAAAACCCTCATAATTAATATTATTTAAAACTTATCCAGGCCAAAAATACCATTATTTTATCATCTAGGAATATACTAAGTGAAATATTAAATATCACAGGCTATTGAAAATAGCTAAGTATAAAAGAGTTTAAGAAACAAAAATGGAGAGAAATGTTGTTACTTGACTCTACTGGATTATCAGTTAGTTGAAGATTAGTCCCATCGAGCATCTCTGAAGTCCACTTGGATGAGTTCTTAGATGAAGTTGGTGCATGAGATTTTAAAATTTTGTTTCCTTGAATATTGGAGGTTAAAAGTACTTAGATACAGTCATTTTCCTCCAGTTAAATGGAGTTTGATTTGATGTCTCATCTTTCAGTTGAAGAAATCATTTTTCTCTATCCTTTAATGAAGACTCTACAACTAATTCTGAATTTTCAGTAATCATATTAAAAGCTGTTGTTTTTCTAAGCTCATTAATACTTAAAACTTTTTTGTTGTTAGCATTGTACATAGAGAAACAAACATGAATTTTCTCCTCAGGGTATTGAATTTGACCTTTAAAATTTTAATAACATTTATGTTATAATCAACTTAAGCATATAATCCTTTTTTACATTTTCCAGGATCAATTTTCTTAATCTTTCTGTAAGATATTTTAATCTCAGCATTATTTTCATGTTTCTATTTTGTAAAAATTCCTTTTAATACAAAAGCATTTTTTTTTTCTTTTTGGTGTTTTCAAGACAGGCTCTTCCTGTAGCCCCAACTGTCATGGATCTCACTCTGTAGACCAGGCCGGCCTCGAACTCACAAAGATCAGCCTGCCTCTCTGCCTCCCAAGTGCTGGGATTAAAGGCATGCATCACCATGCCTGGCTCCAAAAGCATTTTTAAAACCTTCCTTTGCCACAAATATTTTTCATACCTCTAACTTCTTAATCTATATTTTATTTACCTCGATTGCTTGTTTTATATACAAAATTTAGAAAATATTTTAATAAAGTAATTTAAAATGAAAATCCAGGAGGCTATATCTAAAATGTAGAAAAGATAAATCTAGTGTCTTAGATGTCTAAAAGTAATAAGACAGGTAAAATATGTTAATAGTTTTGGTTTTACTTGACCAATTTAAACTAATTATTTGTTAAAGATGTCATTATAACAGGCATTTAGAAATTATTTTTGACAGAAAGCATTTACTTCCCATTAGTGTTTGAAGTTTCCAGAAAATAAAATTTGGGCATTTGACTTTATTTTTTTGACCTGTTTACATTTGTAGTTATTAAGTTAATCATTTAACATGTATTTAGCTAAACTATATTTTTTACATTTAAAGCAGAGATTAAAAAGTTTATCACAAATATATTATAATGTAACACTAATATTAGCTATAAACTTGAAGATGTCTTAAACTTTAACATGTCTTTGTAAGCTATGAAGCAGATATTTAAAATATTTTTATTATTTTTATTGTATACATGAGTGTATTGCCTGAATGTGTCTAAGTGCACCTATGTTCTGCAATATTGGTGGAGGTAAGAAGAATTCATCAGGTCCCCTGGAACTAGAGTTACAGATGGTTGTTAGCCACCATTCGGGTGGTAGGAATCCAACCTGGGTCCCTCTGGGAGAACACTCAGTGCTCTTCACTGCTATTCCATCTCTCTAGCCCCTGACCCAGGTATTTTCAAATGACAAATTTTCCTTTTAAATGTTTAGAGCTATTTTTATTTAGGCTTGGCAAAGATGTGGTCCTTGACAAACTTTTTTGTTTGTTTTTGTCTTTAAAGAAGTGGTATTGTGTTTTTGTCTTTAAAGAAGTGGTATTGCTAAAAAAAAAAAAAAAAGTACTGAAATGCTTTTTATAAATACTTAAAATACAAAATACATGTAAAAGGAGAGATAAGTAACCTTTCATTTTTCTGGGTCTTTCAGGGACTCCCAGTAGCTTCATCTGGATGGGAACTGACTGTGTAGAGCAGGCTGGCCTTGGACTCACAGAGATCAACATGTCTTTGCCTCCTGAGTGCTGGGATTAAAGGTGTGGGCCGCCAAGCCCAGTCTAAGTGATATTTCTTAATCCTTGAGAAAAGGAGTTTAGCATATTAGAAGAGCTTGTTACCAAATCAGAATTTAGACAAGATTCAAAAAGATAACATCTTTACTAGAATTGTATAATTAACTTTATCTTGTCTTTAATCTCTCTGAGTAATAAAATTTTTGTTGCTGACAGAAGAAAGATTCTTCAAATATTTAAACTTAAAATCCCATCTTAAATTCTATAGACTTAAATGTCTAGGACTTAAGTCAGTTCTGCTTTTTTGGCCAAAGTGGTCACATTGGTTTAATGTCATCAATTGGCATATGGCGCATGTGCTCAAGCTAGTTTAGTCTGTTGGAGTTGGAGTTTGGTATGCTTCCCCTTAAAAATTATTCTACTATGAATCAAAAAAGCTTGCTTAATTTAACAACTTAAGTTTACAAGAGTTCTTACTTATAATTCACTTTGATACCAATTTAGTGTTAAAAAACATAAGCTCATGTACATACATACATACAGTAACATATACAAGATAGATATTTTTAGCAACTAAGATTTTGTAATAATTTTTGTTGAGATTATGTCTCCTGTAATTCTTATTAATTCTTATTGTGAAAAGGAAACAATACAAAGAACTTCAGCAAACATGGATTGTTTTGCATGTAGTCTAGCCTTATAAAATCCTTACATTTACAAGTTTCATATTAAAAATATTTTGAAAGAGAAATTATTTTACCTCTGACAATTACAAAATTGAAACAAAAATATTTATAACCTGTTTTTGAAGGTAATTATGAGTGTGTGTGTGTGTGTGTGTCCTCTTTTGGAAGGGAATATGTAGCATTACATTTAATAGGTTATGTGTTTTACATAAACATTAGCATTTACAGATTTTCTGAAACACTCAATAGACCCAACATATTGTTTACTGGATTTTAAGATGTTTTGACTGCCCAAGTTTATAAGGCAGTAAGTATTAACCAGACTTTTTAATACATTAGCAAAATAAATTTATAAACCTGGAATCGTGCACTTTAGTCTGGCAAGTCAATAATAAAATAATATTCTTAGCACGGAAGAATGGAAAGAAAACCCTGAAGTGGCCAAAGATTACTAAAAAGTCGTTTTGACACAAATAACATATGAAAACAAATATCATAAACACACATGACACAATTATGTCAAATCTAGGTACACAAAGAGCATGAAGGTAGAAAGCTTATATCTGTAGTTCTTTGAGATGTTAGAAAGGCATAGAGACCTAAAAGCAAAGGTAAAGTGTGTCAGGTACACTTAGAGACATCCATTTTTGTTTTTAGAGAAAGAACAACTCTTAGAAGCATATGTAACTTTTTTCCTATATTTTATGATAGAATTCTCTTATTTAAGCAAAATTTTCATCTTCTGAAGTATAATACAAAACAATAATTAATAGCACATTAAAATGCATTTAATTATAAGCTGTACTCATGCTTTAGGGGTAATTCACAATTATCATAGAAAAGCAATGTGGTTTTAAATTGTTTGTAAATGTTTGTTGACAAATTCTAAATAAGCTTATCTTGTTTATGTAAGGCTCTTCACCCTCATGTACTAGGGACATTGCAATTATGGTTGACAATCAAAACAAAATAAGCTATAATTTTATTAATTTATTCAAAACTCTCATAACAATCCAAGGAATCAAAAGAATACTCTCTACAGCTGTGAGGATATAACCAGCACAGGTCCTCCCACTCTTCTAAACCAGAGAAAATGTTAGAACAACAAAATTACTTGCTGTTTGTGTGTGTAAGATAGAATAGCCAATAATTTCTATATAATCTCATTGTGAAAACAGAATACATAACAACAACAGAATCGCCACATTAACATTTATAATAAAAATAGAGGGAAGTAATTTCAATTTCAGCTTCCAACTTAAATATCTAGCCCTTTGAGGACAATAATTAATATTATTTATTTATTTATTTATTTATTTATTTATTTATTTATTTATTTTTATCTTTTTGAGACAGATTCACCTTGCAGCTCCAGCTGTCCTGGAACTTGCTTTATGGACCAGGTTGGACTTTAACTCAGAGTGATGTCATCTTTCATGGCCTCCTTTGGAGGACTGAACTCCTCGTGGTAAGATCAGCCACTCTTAGGGTGAATAACACTTCAGGTGATTCTTCAGATCAGCTGGGAGTCTGGGATGCTGAACTCAATCCCAGAATCAAGCTTCTCTTTCCTCTTCTCCATGAGGTCATCAAGCATTTCAGCCTGCCTCAATGTCTGAGGGAAGCCATCTAGGAGAAACCCATTATTGCATGAAGGCGTCTCCAAGTTCTCCATGATCCAGTACCATTTCATCACTCATTAGTTTCCCAGCATCCATTGTTGCCTTCAGCTTTTGCCCCAGCTCAGAACCAGAAGCTACCACAGCCCTCAGCATGTCACCAGTGGCCAAATGGCGAACACAAGTTTTCAGCCAAACTGGGTACCTGGGTTCCCTTGCCAGCCCCAGGTGGCCTGAGCAACATGGCCCAGATGCCTTTCTGGTTCTCAGGCTCCCCGCCAGTGCATTGGGAGTCATGTTGGGCAAAACCTCTTGATAATATTTTATTTTTTATTTATTTTTTTTTATTTATTTCTGTATGTGTATGAATGTACTTTCTGCATGCAAGTTTGTGCACCCCTGTGGTGCAATACCGCGAAGGTCAAAAGAGGGTGTTGGATTCCACTGGAACTGGAGTTCTCCTGGAATTGGAGTTTCAGATGGTTCTCAGCCACCATGTGGGTGCTGGGGATGAAACCCGGGTCCTCTGTAAGAGCGGTCAGGGCTCTTAACCACTAGGCCATCTCTCCAGCCCAGATAATATTTTTAAAAGGAACAAAAAAACAAGAAACAAATTTAAGAGCAGGTCTATGTGAAATGCCTTAATTAACTTAGTGTATGAAATTTATATATATTGTTTTATTATGCAGAAAATATTGATATATATAATCGAATAAATTATTAATTGAATTGTGAATTTCTTGCAAATATTTTAATATATTATTAAAAATTTTCCATAATGTTTATTGAAGTTTTTTTTGAGATTTTATGCATTTCATGCAATATTTATTACTCAAATTTAGACACATTCCCCCTTACCATGCCAGAGCTCATGCAATCTGCCATACATGTCTTTCATCTTCTTCTCAGTCTTTTTTGAATTTTTGGGTGCAGCAGTTTACTTATTTCAACCAGTTCTTTGACCCAGTCTTTTTTGTTGTTGTCGTTGTACTTTCCAATTTGTATCAGTCCAAAATATGCTTACATACATGGCACTCATATACCCAAATTATGATGTCTGAAAATAAGCAATAGGTCAAGTCCAAAACATGTTCAGGGAGTCACATTTTAACATTCGTATGTTAAATAGCAAGTTGATGAATAACATCAGGTGTTCTATTTACTAACAAAGAAAGGAGAGAAAAAAAAAAGAAAATGGGAAAAAAAGAGGAATTATGCTGGAAAGAAGTAGAGGGAGAGAATGACAAACTCTGAAAAGCACTAGAGGAAGAGAAACACAAACTCCAAAAAGAACTAAAGGGAGAGAATGACAAACTCTGGAAGAAAGTGGAAACACTGAAAAGTTCCCAGGCTAAAATGAAGAAAAGAAACAGGCCAGTGAAGCAAGGAGCTACAACTGGAGAATGACAAGCTCCCAAATGAAGTAGAAATACTAAAGAAATCATAAGAAGAAGTGAAAAAAGAAATGGAACATTCATCCAATCAACAGGAAAGGATGGGAGAAAGCCTCATAAGCAGAATGGATGAAGCAGGGAATAGAATATCAGACCTGAAGATAACATGGAACAACTAAAATGTTCAAGTGAAGACTATGAAAAATTAAAAAATAAAAGCACAAGAGTGGAATAACCAGGAAATGTGGGGTACTATGAAAAGACCAAATCACCACATCCTAGGAATAAAGGGAGAAGAATCCCAAGACAACAGTATTGATCAGATCTTCAACAGAATAATAGAAGAAAATTTTCCCAAACTGAAAAAAAGTCAAACCTATACAAATACAAGAAGCACATAGAACAGCAAGTAGACATGACCAGAAAAGAAATTTCCCACATGATGTCACAGTTAAAACACTAGAAGCTAAAAAAAAAAAAAAAAAAAGACAAAATACTGAAAACCACAAGAGAAAAACAACAAATTATATATAAGGGAGAAACCATCAGAATTACAGTTGACATCTCAGTGCAAACTATGAAAGCCAGAAGAATGTGCTAAAAAACTTCAGATTACTATACCCAGCAAGAATGTCAATTACCAATGAATGCTAAAGAAATATATTTCATGACAGAAACAAAATGAAAGAACATATGTCAAAAAACCAACGCTGCAGAAAATACTCAACAATTCAAAGAACAGACAAAAGTAGCAACTATCCCCAAGCAACTAACTAGAGAAACTAATAAAAGCATAACAGCATAAATACAAACCTAGACCAAGAATGCAAAGAATAAGTTGAAAGCAGGCAATACACATTTCTCAATAATAGCCTTTAATATTAATGGTCTAAACTCCCCAATCAAAAGACATAGATTGGGAGAATGGATTAGGAAATAGAATCCAACTATATGTTGTCTATAAGAAACCCATCTCACCCTCAAGGACAGACACCAACTCAAAGTGAAAGGATGGAAAAAAATTCCAAGCAAATGGTACCAAAAAGCGAGAAGGATTTGCCATTCTAATACTAAACAAAACAGACTTCAGAGTAAAGTCAATCAGAAGAGACAAAGATGACCACTATATCCTTATCGAAGGAACAATTAACCAGAAAGACTTCACAATCCTAAATGTTTATGCACCAAACTCAGGTGCACTGAACTATATGGGCCAAATTTAAATAACAAAAATTCCTTCAGTGTGAATCCATCCATTGGAGCCTGTTAACATATGACATCCTTAGAGAAAACCCGCACTCCCTTGCCCAGTAATTACTGGTTTCTAATAGTATGTCAGCGAAGGTTGGAATTTCTTCTTAACCACTTCCTTATTTTTATGCTGGGATTTTTGTCTGGCTTGAGCATCTATATGTCGTTTGCATTAAGTTCTGACTGCTGTAAATTCAAATAAGCAACTTCTCAGCTCTCTGGAATAATGTTACCTTTGTGGTCATCTACCTCCACATGAAATTTACATGTAAATGGAGAGAATTAGAAATGGTTATACTAAGTGAAGTAACACAGAGTCCAAAAAACAAGCCGTATACATTCTTTCCCATTTGTGGATCTGAGCTCCAGATCCTTAGATCTGTGTGTGTGTTTTGATGTTACTATAGGAGCCAGGAAAATGATCAGGAGCCATGAGGATTAAAGGGCAAGAAGGACTCTTGAGAAAATGGGTTAGTAGGAGATCGATGTTATCAAGGAGAAAATTAGGGGATACTTGAACTGGGATAAAATATGGAGAGTTATAGAGGGGGAGAAAGAGGATAGAATATGCTTTGCTGGCATGACAAACCAAAGGGAAATAGAGTAGCTAAAAAGCCTACAGAAAACTGCGAATATGATATGTGTGAATGAATGCGTAAAGCTGAAGGCTACATAGTGAAAATAGGGAAATCTTATTTTGACTTGTTGGTCATGGGTAGTTCAAGAGCTGCCACAATAACACAGGCTATTGCCACAGGCCTTGATTGCCTCCCAGAAATTTAAGGTAAGCCTCTATTGCTGAAGACAGGCCACACTTCAGACTCAGACTTGGAGCTATCAAGCTGAAACTGATCTGGAAGCCTTCTCCCTGAAGATTAGCTCTCATAGCATCACAGGATAATATGGAAACTGCTAAGGTAGAAAACCAGCTGGGGATTCCATCCAGCTATACAGTTATAGACCACAACAATGACCAGCCAGTATGTAATCTCTATGGCTTCAGTAGTTGCACTTTTAACTTGGGGAGATATTTTTTATTACATTTAGATTTCCTCCACAATTTTCATTCCCCCATTTACACTTTAATAATCCTGGCCAGTTTTATGCATTCTAACACACATGCACACACACATATACACACATATAGTGCTATATTATTTATATTATATATATATAATATATAATATATAATATATAATATATATAATATATATAATATATATACTATACATAATATACTCAGATCTGTCTCCATCATGCTTTCCCTGAAGGCAAGTTCTAAGACACAGTTCCAAAAGACAGAAAGAACCCTCTTCCTCCTGACATCCCTATTCTTTTTACTTCCTCTGCATGATTCTCAAGGAATCCATCCAACTTCTGTTGACTACCTACAAAATGCCAGGCATTGGTAACTAGCCACTAACATGATCTTGTTTATCTTTCTGGGGTTCTCATCCAAACTCTCCCCTGCTCTCTGTGCTCCCGACGTCACCAGTCATTCTTTATCCAGAGAACTTACTTTAAAAATCCTCCACTGACTTCTTCCCCTATCCTGAGTATCAGTTGCCTGACACTGTTCCCCAAACTAAAAATAGACAAACCCATACAAATACAAGAAGCACATAGGACCCCAAACAGACAAGATCAGAAAAGAACACCCCACGCCATATCATAGTTAAAATGCTAGATGCCCAAAACAAAGACAAAATTCTGAGGGCTGCAAAAGAAAAACAAGTCAAATACAAAGGGAAACCCATCAGAATTACAACTGACTTCTTGGCTCAAACCATGAAAACAAGAAGAACATGGAGCAAAGCATTCCCAGGGTTAAGGGACTATGGATGCCAACCCAGAATACTTTACCCAGCAAAAATGTCGACTATAGTTGAAGGAGAGAGAAAAATCTTCCATGACATAAACAAGATGATGGAATACATGTCTGGAAAACCAACTCTTCATAAAATACTTGAAGCAATTCAAAGGGCAGAAGAGAGGAGCAACAATCCTCAAACACCTAGGAAAAGAAACNTACAGACATGAAGAATAACATGGAACAACTAAAAAAAGGTTCAGTGAAGACTATGAAAAATTAAAAATAAAAGGAACTCACAAATAAGAGAAAAAAAAAAAAGTGGATGGGGGGGGGGGGGTGGGGGTGGGTAGCGTATGAAAAGACAAAATCAACCACATCCTAGGAATAAAGGGAGAAGAATCCACGACAAAACAGTATTGATCAGATCTTCAACAAGATAATAGAAAAAATTTTCCCAAACTGAAAAAAAGTCAAACCTTACAAATACAAGAAGCCACATAGAAACAGGCAAGTAGACATGACCAGAAAAGAATTTTCCCACATGATGTCACAGTTAAAACACTAGAAGCCTAAAAAAAAAAAAAAAAAAAGACAAAATACTGAAAACCACAAGAGAAAAACAACAAATTATATATAAGAGGAGAAACCAATCAGATTAAGTTGACCATCTCAGTGCAAACTTGAAAGCCAGAAAATGGGCCTAAAAAAACTTCAGATTACTAGCCCAGGGGCGCAGACTGTCAATTAACCATGATGCTAAAGAAAATATAGGTCAGACAAGAAAAAAAATTGAAAGAACATAGGTCAATAAAAAGCCAACGCATGCAGAAATAACTCAACATGCAAAGAACTGACAGCAAGTAGCAACTATCGCACCCAAGCAACTAAATCTATAGAAACTAATAAAAGCATAACAGCATAAATACAAACCCAGATGAAAAAAGGCAAAGCAGATAGAAGTTTGAAAGCAGGCAATAAACAAGTTCTCAAGTAGTAGCGCGTTTAATGTAATCTATAACATAATAGTAGCTAAAGACTAACACCCAATGATCAAAAGAAATAGATTGGGAGAATGGATTTGGAAATAGAATCCATCTATACGTTGTGTCTAGGTGAAACAGGAAAACGCACAGTCTCAGCACCCTGCAAGGACAGAACAAACCAACACAAAGGTGAAGGATGGAAAAAAATTCCAAGCAAATAGGACGCGGAAAAAGCAAGAAGGAGTTGCCATTCTAATACTAAACAAAACAGACTTCAGAGTCAAGTCAATCAGAAGAGACAAAGAATGACACTACATCCTTATGCGAAGGTGAACAATGTAACCAGAAAAGACATTCACAATCCTAATGTTTTAGTGCAACCAAATCAGGTGGCACTGAACTATATGCCAAATGTTAAATAACAAAATGTCCTTCAGTGTGATCCAGCCAGTGGAGCCTGTTAACATATGACATCCTTAGAGAAAACCCGCACTCCCTTGCCCAGTAATTACTGGTTTCTAATAGTATGTCAGCGAAGGTTGGAATTTCTTCTTAACCACTTCCTTATTTTTATGCTGGGATTTTTTGTCCTAGCTTTAGAGGCATCTATAGGTCGTTTGCTTAAGTTGCCCTGACTGCTGTAAATCAAATAAGGCAACTGCACGTTCTCAGCTCTCTGGAAATATGTTACCTTTGTGTTCATCCTACCTCGCATGAGATTTAAATGTAACTGGAAGAATGAGAAATGGTATATATACGAAGAATGAAGGGAACACAGAGTGTCCAAAACACAAGCCGGATCGTCTTTCCCAATATTGTGGATCTGAGCTGCCAGATCCTGAGATCTGTGTTGGGTTGATTTGATGTACTATAGGGAGACAGGCAAAATGATCGAGCCATGTCGGATTAAAAGGGCAAGAAGGACGCTTGAGAAAATAAAGGTTAGTAGGGAGATCGAGTGTGTGTTAATCCCGAGACATTCGGGGGCCAACGCGTTGCTCCACTGGGCTTCCACATACTGGATCGTTTTATCGCGGGGGGGCGCCCAGGCGCTCTACTTCCTGCTTTCTGGATGACTGCCCACAGGGAAAGAGAGTGGCTCCCCGCCTCCAGCACACTGCTACGCACTGATCTGTGTGCCTGCCTGCGTACCCCGCTGCAAGGCTCCCTCGTGAACATACGGGCCCTCGTCTTTTGCCTTGTTGGTCCTCGGGTCTTCCCGCGCTGCCCACCTAACACAGGCTATTGCCACAGGCCTCGATTACTGCCCAGAATTTGATGGTAAGCCTCTATTGCTGAAGACAGGCCACAATTCAGACACAGGACTTGGCGCTACTCCAGCTGAAACTGATCTGGAAGCCTTCTCCATAGCCCTGAAGATGAGCTCTCATAGCTCGACAGGATAATAGGGAAAGACTGCTTAAGGAATAGAAAAACCAGCTGGGGATTCCTACCAGCTAAGGTCCTAAGGACCACAACAATGACCAGCCGTATGTAATCTCTATGGGCGTCGTTAAGGTTTTTTTGCACTTTTAACTTGGGGGAGATATTTTATCCATATTAAAAAGATTTCCTCCACAATTTTCATTCCCCCATTTACACTTTAATAATCCTGGCCAGTTTTATGCATTCTAACACACATGCACACAAAACAAAAAAACAAAAAAAAAAAAAAAAAAAAAAAAAAAAAAAAAAAAAAAAAAAAAAAATAAATATATATAAATATATAGAATATATTATGCATATAATATATATAATATATAATATACGTAATAGTATGGTATAGGAGAAATTATTATTGTATATTATTATTATATTATAATATATAATTAAAGTTGTATGAATATAAATATATTTTTCAAACTTGTATCCCTAAATGCCCTTCAGTGTGGGTACATATAACTGGTTAATCTACCAAGAGTTCCCAGCAACAACTGGCTGCCCAAAGTTCATCTGATCCAGAGGATGGAGATTTGGGTGAGAAACCCCTATTTGGTTTTTGAGGTAAAGAAACAAAATGGGTGGCGATTTCTGGGATGAGTACATTAATAACATAAAATATGCGATTCATATAGTAGAGAGGGAAAAAGTAGCAACAATTTTGATTATGCCCAACGTCATTTTTCCTGGTGTTAAAAGAATTCTATTTGGTTGAGATGTGAGTCAGGAGGTTACAAAGCAATTAGTATAATGCAGGCATGAAGTTCTACATGAAACTAAATATGAGTACACTGGTTTGGGTAGGAATGGACATTTTACTATATTTAAGGAATTTTCCCCAATCCATGAGCATAGGGAGGGTGTCCAGTCTGATGTCTTCCCCTCAATCTCCTTTTTCAGGGGTTTAAAAGTTTTTTGTTGTTGTAGAGATCCTTGTTCTCTTTAGTTAGGTTTGTATCCTAGCTTATTCTAAAAGTGTTTTTAGGCTATTGTGAGTTGGGAAGGTCTCCTTGTATCCCTTCTGCATTGCTTGTTTTTGGTGTACAGAAATGCTACTGATGTTTATCTAGGATTTTATTTTGTATCCTGCCACTTACCAAAGCTCTTACAAGTCGTTCTAGTGATAATTTTCTGGTGGGTTTCTTAGCATCCCTTAGGTAAGACCATATATGCATACGAGGCAAGAAAGCGGACATAACTGTGACGAATTCGCTGCAGTAATTCAATTAGAGACTCTGCTTTGATGTTCCTATTTCTTAGCCTTATATTGTGCGGGGCTAGCATAGGGGTATCCACTAGCACTGAATATGAAGAGGAGTGGGTGACAAAGCGGGGCAAGCTTGCCGAGTTTCCCTACCTGTAAGGGGGAAGGAGGAAGGCGTCTGTGATTTCCCCATTTAGGGATGATAGTGGCTGTGGGTTTTCTGTATATGGCTTGATTACATTGAGGAATGAGCCCTCGCCAATTCCCTCCAGGACGTTCCCACCCCATAGAACAGGAGAAATATGACAATGATGAGGGGAAAATACGCGAAAAAATACGCCCAAACGTAATATTGGAGACAACGCGAATTGTAGAGGGTAATCGCTTATAAAGCCGTGAAAGACAGCTGTTCTGATTAATTGACTACGTAGTACTAAACATGGGGATCTGGTGGGAGGGATTACTTACGCTCTTTTCGCTGAAACCAAATAGAATACGAAGTCCTAGGGCTAGTGCACTCAGGCAAAAGTAATATGAATAAAGAGACTCTGTACATCAGCAATGGATTGTTCTAGCCAGGTGGATGGGTGGCCAGGGGATCCAAGGCCACCACAAAGGGTAGGCTCCTTGCCATGCTAAGTTGGGAATAACCTACAGGAGGAGAGGCAATAAAACCCATGCTGCCGAAGAACATGGAACGTTAACATGTGAGGGATGTATTGAGACCAAACATGCAATTGTACAGATGGGCCTCATGGAATGCCAGAGAGTGTTACCAAAGGCCACTAAATAGGGACCAATAAAGGCAAATATGTGTCTCCGTCCTGAGTCAAGCAAGACCTCCAAACCACGTCAGCACTAGTTACACCTCACCTGCCTGAAATACTATGCAGCAGTGGAAGCCATATACCTGTATATCCAAAATATAATCGGCTATTGGCTCTCTCCATGAAGGAATAACCCATGGCTAATACCACAAGCTTACAAACAACATCCATCTAAGGTTAGATGGTAGAAGGCCACATAAGAGAACCCTGTATATTAAACAGGGGGGAAAAATGTAATTCATGTATTAACATAAGTGCCAAACAATGATAGCTAATGCTAAAGTAACCTACCATAACTCTCAGTACTGTTTAAATACCTAGATATCTATATTGCGTTGATTTTCTTCATTAGTAGGATCGAACAGGACAAACTGTCAGCCCATGAAAAAGCCCATGAAAGGAAACAGCCAGAATTGACCAGAGTCCAAGGTCAATCAGCTCCAAGAGAGAGGGGACCTGTTTTAACCTGCCTCGCAGCCACCTGTGACCCCTTTTCTAAGCCTAGGGACAACCTGCGGAAGAGGGGCGTGTATAATGTAAGGGCTGCGACTGGGGTGAATGGGGTGAAACTAAGACAATGTAGTCTGGACACTCATGTAATCAACTCGATTGAGACAAACAACCTGTCATCCCCCCCAATGGATGGTGGGGGCTTGTCGGGGTTTGGGCAACAAAAGACAGGCCTGCAGATAGGATTTGCTGAAGTGCTTGTACTCATGGTGTTATACGTACACAGCTAAAAATGAAAAAAAAAACTGAGAGAAAGATGCAGGGACAGTTATGGATCGGAATGCATGAGTCTGGGATGGGGGGAGGGGGGAGGAAAGGGAAATAAGCCGGAAGAACTGAATTGGAAAAAATGGTATGAAAAATGCCAACAAGCATCAATAAAAAAATTATTAAAAAAATAGATTGAAAATAACTGAGTGAAACAGGAACTTCTGCTCAAAACAGTCCAACTGACTTCCCCATGGAGAATATGTGAGAAAGACTGAGAAGACAATGAATAAAGCGAAGGTTTGGCATAATGCATAAGTCGTGAGTTGGAAAGGGGGGATGGGGGGGTGAACGGTCGAGATTTGATAAAATAAATGGTAATAAATAAATAAATAAAAAAACTAAACAATCTGAAAATAGCCAGAGAAAGACGGAGGTGGGGGGGGGGGAGAAAAATATTATATGTTTAAATTGTAGTCTAAACCATTACAGAGTTGCAACTTCCTGTGTTTTAATTAGGGGGGCTGAATGTATATACATATGTGAATGTCATTGTGCGTGTCTTATAGTTATACGCTGTCAGATGTGCCTAGGTATTTTATAGGTCTATATTTTATTTATTTTTTTATTTTTTTATTTTTTCATTTATGGCTGTAATGTGTATGAATTTACTTCCTGCATGCAAGTCTGTGCACCCGGTGTCGTGCAACCCGTGAGCGGAGGATCAGAAGAGGGTCTCGGATTCCCCTGGAACTGGAGTTCTCCTGGAACTGGAGCTTCAGACGGTTCTCAGCCGCCATGTGGGTGCTGGGGATCGAACCCGGGTCCTCTGTAAGAGCAGTCGGCGCTCTTAACCGCTAGGCCATCTCTCCAGCCCCTGTATGCTATATTTTTAAGTGAGACATATAACAAAATAACCAATTTGTATGTTATAAAACATTTGCATTTAATTTCACAGAAATTTCTGTTTTTGCCTCTGTGGAGATTTTTCTGTTTTCTCTGTCCCTTTCTCTTCTTATCTCTCTGTTGAGTAAGAAGCTTGCCATTCAAGTCTCAATTATGTATTGTAATATTCATTCACTATTATGTTAAGAGCCTTGTACGTACCAGAAAAATAAAATTGCAGTTCCCATTTTCTGGGGGAGTGTGCACGGTGTTCATTAGTAAGTTGATGTGGGTGGGGTACATACATGCCTATATGCCATTTGGAAGGGGAGGCCAGTATTCCATATCCACTGTATTTCTCATTTGCTCTCTACCTTACTTTTGACGCAGGTTCTTTCACTTAACATAGAGATCATGAATTGTGTTAGGCTGGCTGGCCAGTGAGCTCCAGAAATCCATCTCTTTCTAATTTTCTAGGGCTGAGATTACAGATATGCCACCAAATTTAATTTTTTATGTGGGGGCTGGGGAACTGTATTCAGTCCCTCTTGCTTAGGTGGCAATTACTTCAGCAACGGAAACATCTCCCCAACTCCCTCTTTTTACAGTTTTGAACAAAAGCAGTCTCACTTGTTTCAAATATGGTTATGCACTACAAAATGGCAACACAAATTGATGTGTACTTCACGAAGATAGTTGGGCATGAATTATTGGAAAGGAATCAGAATTGATCCTTCATAATCAGGATCACAAACAGCCCCATCATTTAAAGCTCACAAAGAAGAATCAGTAAAGCGATTAAAATAAGGAGAAACAAAGAAGTGCCAATGTCTGTTGAGATGCTGTTAGAAGATTCAGATTGCTCTGAGATGAAAAGATTAGCCAAGGTACATAAGATATAAGATAAATGTTCTGGGCAGAATTTAACTATACCAGTTAGTTCTTTTACCCAGTCTTTATGTTGTTGTTCCCTCTCCTTTGTATTGCTCCAATATGTGCATATATCACATTTGTATCAAAATTATGACCTCTGAGAATAAACTGTATGTTAAATATACAAATCATCAATAAATGTATGTAAAAAAGGTAAATGTTCATAGTTATTCTGGTCTTTACAGGAAAGATATTAGATTTCACATAAGAAAGTGCTCAAACATTGGCTTAAAGTTGAGTATGGGCTCTATTTGCCATGTGAGGATGGAGAATGAAAACTGGAAGAATAGTTAGGAGGGTAATGTCATTATGTAACTTAGAGATGATTGTGTTATAGCATTAGAATTATAACAGTAATGTTGAAAAGTAATATAATTTCTGTCTGACTGAGGTCAAAAGCTGTAGGAGTTCCTCAGAGATAATAGTTGGTCCTAGAGGAGAGTAACATAAGATAACAACAAATGGTTTTGGTTTGCGTGACTGGAAGTTTGATGTTTCCATTCACTTAGACGCGGTAGCCTAGAAAACTGAGAAAGTATTTCTACCTTTACTCTTTATTAATAAGCAGGTAAAGAAGTAAGTCATCACAGGCTTGCTGGGTATCTGGAATTATTCAGTGACTCTATTGTGATATATTATAAAGACATTTATATATTCACGTTCAAGAGCCATGATTAATTTAGAATATTTTCAGAGCACATCTTGCCCAGGATGCATTTTGAAGACAAATTAATAAACAACTTAATACCTCAATAGGAGGAATTTCCTGTGGTACACCCAGTGTTTTTACAAAATCAGAATAATAACTGTCATTTGTCATAAATGGAAGCATGTAAGAACCATAGATCTTTAAATATCACTCTAATTTAAGTCTTATGATTAAAAATTACCTATATTTGTTTATTTCTTTAAAGTAAAGAACATTAATCATTAAATTAACTAAATTTATAAGAATTTTTCTTTGAATATTGAATTATTTTTGCATATTCGGATGAAAAGATTCATTTATTTATGCTGGAATAAAAAATAAGGGGCTTCAGGCTAGGCTTTCCTGCTATGGACCCTGATTCAGGCATTTGCATTCAGCCTTGGAGAGCTGCGAAGAGTTGGAAGTAACCTTCATGTCCCTCAACTGATGAGTGGATAATGAAAATGTGATACATTTACCCAATGGGGTTCTGTGCAGTGGTAAAGAAAGACTACATCATGAAATTTGCATAAAGAAAGACTACATCATGAAATTTGCAAGTAAATGGATGGAACTAGAAGCTGCTATATTAGGTGAAGTAACACAGACCCAGAAAAACAAATGACATATATGTTGTACCTCATTTGCAGATCCTAGCAGCAAATCCATAAATGTAAGTATATACCGTGATGTAACTGCCAGAACCAGGTAAATGTAAAGGAGCCAGGAAGGTAAAAGGAAAGAGGGAATCTGAGACAGAAGGCTAGTAGGTGACAGGTGTTACAAAAGGAGGAATGGATAAAGTCAGTTGTATCTAAATGGAAGGAAAGTGGAAGGGTTATAGAAAGAAAGGGGAGAAAATGGGAGGATAAAAGGAGCCCAAGAAAAGTGGGGCCATAGGAAACTGGCAGTATCAAGGGAGAAATGAGGATTATTTAAATGAAGAAGGCAAGGAGAAGTCATGGAGGAAGGGTTAGACAGGTAAATGGAGAGATAAATAATGCTTTGCTAGGGCTAAAAAACAACCTGAGAGAATCATATTAGCCTAACAATCTATTGCCAAATTACACACACAACATGTTTGCTTGGGTCCATTATGCAAAGATGAAGGCTGCAAATCAAGAAGCAGTATAAAATAGTAGAAAACTTCCTGGGTAGTTTAAAAGGCTCCCCAAGTTAAACAGGCTATTGTCACAGCCCTTGATTGCCTCCCAGAACCTGAATGTAAGACCCTACTGCTGCAGAAAGGACATACTTCTGAGACTGATTCTTGAGCAATGGAGCTGGATCTGACCTAGAGGCCACCACCCTTGAAGTCTAGCTCTCATAGCTGTGGAGAGCACTATGCAAGCCACTAAGAGATATCATTAACAGATGCTCCAACATCATTCTGAGGACCAAATTACCCATGCCAATGACCAGCACATTAGTGCAATAGTGACACTTCTATCTTGGGGGAAATCAATGCCTAACCAATTGGACCTAAAGCCCACTCAGTGGAAGGAAAGTCATGTGTGGTATTCTTAACATAGCCAGATACACGTATCTGGAGAGGACATAGATCTCAGGTAACTACACAAGGTAGCCACATCCTTAGGCTAAAGCAACATTTTACTAACTACAAAAGAAGTATCTTTAGATTTACAAATACCCCAGACACCACTCAGAACATAAATTTCTTTTGTTCCAGATGGGAAAAGAGTCACGCAACTTGACACACACAGAAATGGTCTGTGAATTGCTCATGCCTAGGTACATCTACAATGCAACCTCTACACACAAGACCCAAGGATCATAGAGCAAGGACCCAAGAAGCCATTAACTATCTCTTAACTTTTGTCAAGGAAGCTCCTCCATGCAACAGGAGACCAGGAACCGAATAGGGCCTGAATGGCCAAAGGTTGAAGATTAGGAGTCTACAGTATGTGACTGCCTATATTCAGCTTCATCCAAACAGAGCATGGACAATATTGCAGAAAAGGGGGTAGAAAGATTGTAAGAGCCAGGGAGGTGATACAAGATGGAATGGTAATGAATCTTACAAGCTCCCGGGACTTGGTTCATATGAACCTAGAACATTGGTATCAGTGTGCACAAGACTCTGGAAGCTCAGCTGGACATGAACCCAGAACAAAAATGTAGAAATGGTGCACAGAGCCCAAACTTGGGTGAGGAAATATTGACAGCAGATGATGGTCAGGTGAGGAAGACCTGACATCCTTTAGAAAAGAGGCTCAGCATAGGATAACTAGAGCTCAGTGGAGGAGCTGGCTCTCAGAAATGACCAGTGAAAGTAATTTGGGACAATGGGCTCTACAAGGAATGACAGAAGTTGTGAACTCTAAGGCAGGGGGAGAAGTGAGGGAGGGTGCCAACGAAGGACCAGATATAATGGCAATTAAGAGTTACTGAAAAATTATGTATGAAACACATAAAAATTCATTAAAAATAAAATATACAGACATACACATGTGAACACATGCCTGCCATTTATTCTTCTACATACAAGACCAAAGTATCATAGAACAATATTTTTCCAGATTTTTTAATAGAACCCAAAATTTCACTAGATTTTTTTCAAAATATATAAGATACTTAATGATAACATGAAACACTAAGTAATCATTTCATGTGAATCTTAAGTATATATGTAATGGATTTACACATGCACAAAATCTCAAATATTCCTGCCCTAATTTGAAACAGTTTTTCTCTCATTTGTCCTGTGAATACCACCACGTTGTTTCTTAAGAATTTGCTAAATAGCCAGATTAATCTTCAGTTCTGTTACTAACCTTCTAGAGAAGCAAAATGAACTGGAAGAATGGAAGCAAACAGAGTAAACAAATTAAAGTCATCATGAAGAACTATCAAGTAATTATCATAAGTCACAAGATTTTTACTCATTTTTTTTCTAATTCATAAACTTTTTTTCTAGCCCATGACAAAATTTACCTCAGCTCTTGTTTGCTCATATGGGAAATTTTTAATTCTTATTAACAAGCAGGTCAGAATCATCCATCAATAATTCATGCATATAGATTCCTCTCTGGATTCAGAACTGTGTTATTTAAAATGGAAGACTTCTTACAACATGAAAGAAAATTAAGGTACTCTGTGGTGAAGATTTCCTAAAATACTGGTAACTGACTGAAGCAACACAAAGCAACTGGATTGAGGGTTACTAAGAGTAAGCTATTCTCATGATTCTTAGATATTGTTTACATGAAATGGAAAGTTCTATTAAATCACAACACTGTCCTAATATATAACAAGATATAATTTCCTATCTGACAAATGTTTAATTTAGGAAAATGACTAATTATTAACAACTATGAAAGAATCTTTTTATTTACATCAAGTTGTGACCAAGATTCACTTAAGTGAAGATATCAACTTGTGTTTTTCATTATATTAACTGTCATGGTAGAAAATTACTAATTAAACTAATTGCTGAAATTAAAATAATAGAAAGATGGCGTGTATGGAATTCTTAATTTGACAAGTTTATATACGTGGTGTTTACTTTGCTGTTGTAAAATCTCTATGACTTCCCAACTTGTAGATGCTAATATTTTTAATTTCTGTGTATGATTGTATTCCCTGCTTGTAGGTACACCCATTATCTCTCATTGCCTGTAGGAAACAGAAGAGGATGTCAGATACCCTGGAATTGGAATTATAGATGGTTGTTATCCATCGTGTGGGTACTGGTGTTCGAACCTAGGTCTTCAGAAAGAATAATGAATGCTCTTAACCAAGAGCCATTTCTCTGACCTCTGTAGTGGCTCATTTTGATTAGTACTCTCTATGATATAACACTAAGTCAAATTTAAACAATTATATAACACATATGTTTAACTGTAATTGGTAGATATTATTCAATATTATACAATAAGTTATATTTAAGAATAAATATTCTCTCAATCATGAATGTGTCACTTGATCGTGAACTTTAAATACATTTATAAACAGCTCTTATGTGTTCCTTGCAATACTGTCCTATTTTAAAAGTATAATTAACAAATGCAATCTAAGCTGTGTGTGGTGGGATGAGGCAGTTGGATCTCTGTGAGTTAAAGGCCAGCCTGTTTTACAGAGTGAGCACCAGGCCAGCTGGGACTAAAGGGAGACCCTTTCTAAAAAAAAAAATCCAAACAAATGCAATCTAAAAGAAAAATAACCTATTATTTCAACTATTGAAGAGAAACAAAGTTTAGATTTGTTGTTTTCTAAAATATAATACTTTCGGGAGATTCCCCAGGACCACCTAAACCAAAGGAGTCTCCAAGTGGATTCTTTGGAGAACCTTCAGAATAGAAAGGGAAGAGTGAGTTAGACTTCCAATAGAAAGATTAAAACTTAGACAGGTCAACACTCCATAAGCAAGGGGAAAAGGAAAAAAGCAAATCAATCAAAAAAACAAAGAAGGCATATGAAGGAGGCAAGCAAAGCAAGCCTTCAACACAGTGAAGAGGCATTTCGTATTCACATTGGATTATAGTCAAAGAGAAACCCATATGCCAGGGACACAAAGAAGAGACAACATGGGAAAGGTGCAGGATAATTCCACACCAAGCTCTACCAATCCTGTGGAAGATTCCTACAGTGGGATCCCCCTGGGGATGGCCCAGGACACAGATATTAGAAGTACAATTGTGAATATACTTAAAGAAGTACAAGAATATAAAGAGCAAATCAAAGAATTAAGAAAAGAGAATGAAAAACTCAAGAAGGATCTAGAGGGAGAGATTGAGAAGCTCTGAAAGGAAGTGGAAATACTAAAGAAATCACAAGACAAATTAAAAAGGAAATCAAACATTCATCCAATTAACAGGAAAGGAATGGAAAAAGCCTCAGAAATAGAATGGAGGAAACAGAACAAAGAATTTCAGGCCCAGAAGATAACACAGAACAACTAAAAACATCAAGTAAATATTATGAAAAATTTAAAAATACACAAAAGTGGAACAACCAGGAACTGTGGGACACATGAATAGATTAAATCTCTGCATCATAGGAATAGAGGAAGAAGAATCCCAAGAGAATGGTATTGATCAGATCTTCAACAGAATAATAGATGAAAATTTCCCCAAACTACAAAAAGACAAACCAATACAAATACAAGAAGCACATAGAACTCCAAACAGACAAGATCAGAAAAGAAACTCTCCAAGCCATATTATAGTTAAAATGCTAGACACCCAAAACAAAGACAAAATTCTGAAAACCACAAGGGAAAAACAAATTACCTATAAGGGGAAACCTATCAGAATTACAACTGACTTCTCAGTGCAAACTATGAAAGCAAGAAGAACGTGGACCAAAGCATTACCAGTGTTAAAGGACTATAGATGCCAACCAAGGTTACTATACCCAGCAAAAATGTCGATTATAGTTGAAGGAGAGAGAAAAATCTTCCATGACATAAACAAGATGAAAGAGTACATGTCCAGAAAACCAAATCTTTAGAGAATACTTGAAGCAATTCAAAGGACAGAAGAAAGGAGCAACTATCCCCAGGTACCTAGAAAGAGAAATTAATAAAAGCATAATTGCAAAAGTAGAAACCTAGACCAAAAATGAAAATGGATAATAAGGTGAAAGGAAGCAACACAAATCTATCAGTTATAAACTTAAATAATAATGGACTAAACTCTCCAATAAAAAGACATAGACTGGGAGATTGGATTAAGAAACCAAACCCATCTATATGCTGTCTACAAGAAATGTATCTTACCTTCAAGGATAGGCACCACCTTAAAGTGAAAGGATGGAAAAAATATTCCAAGTAAATGGTACCAAAAAGAAAGCAGGTGTTGCTATTTTAATATCAGACAAAATAGACTTCAAAGTAAAAGAAATCAGAAGAGACAAAGAAGGCCATTACATTTTTATCAAAGAAACAATTCACCATGATGATTTCACAATTATGAATATATATGCACCAAACTCTGGTGCACCAAACTTTATAAAGACAATTCTCTAGGACCACAAGGCACAGATTAACCCCAGTACACTCATAGTAGGGGACTTCAATATACCACTGAGCCCTTTGGACAGATCAACAGGACAAAGAATAAACAGAGAGACATCTGAACTGAATGATATGATACACCAAGCAGACCTCACAGACACCTACTAAATTTTCTACCCTAATATCAGAGAATATACTTTCTACTCAGCACCCCATGGAACATTCTCCAAAATTGACTACATAATGGGACACAGAAGAAACCTCCACGAATACAAAAATATTGAAATAATTTGCTGCATTCTATCAGACCACAGTGCAATAAAGCTCACTATCAACACCAGGATAAGCCCTACTATCTACAAGAATACATGGTGACCAAACAACACACTTCTGAATAATGAATGGGTCAAGGAAGAGATAAAGAAATAAAAGCATTCCTGGAACTGAATGATAATGATAATACAACACAACAAAACCTATCAGATACTTTAAAAGCAGTCCTAAAAGGGAAGTTTATAGCCCTGGATGCCTACATTAGAAAAACAGAAAGATAGCCTAACCGGTTAAGAGCACCGGCCACTCTTACAGAGGACCCAGGTTCGATCCCCAGCACCCACATGGCAGCCTAGAACTGAAGTCTGAAACTCCAATTCCAGTAGAACTCCAGTTCCAGTGAAATCCGACACCCTCTTCTGACCTTCGCAACATTGCACGACACGGTGCACAAACTTGCATGCAGACAGTACATTTATACACATACAAAAATAAATAAAATAAAATAAAGAAAAACAGAAAGAGCACAATTGAACAATCTAACACTGCAGCTAAAAGCACTTGAGAGGCAACAACAGATGGACCCTAAATGCAACAGACAGGAAGAAATAACAAAAATCAGAGCAGAAGTCAATGAAATAGAAACAAAGAAAACAATACATAAAAACCCAATGAATCCAAAAGTTGGTTCTTTGAAAGAATAAACAAGATAGACAGACCTCTAGCCCAGTTAACCAAAAGAAGGAAGGAACAACTCCAAATCAATACAATCCATGATGAAAGGGGAAATATCACAACAGACAATGAAAAGATCCAGAGAATCATATAGGAATGCTTCAAAAATCTATACTCTACCAAGTTTGAAAAGCTAGAAGAACTGGATGAATATCTGAAATCTTGGGAATCACCAAAACTCAACCAAGAAGAGATCAACAGCTTAAACAAACCCATCATATATGAAGAAATGTTCTCTATAAATTTTGTGTTATACAGTATCATCTTGTAACATTCTCTTTTAACTGTAGGATAATTTAACTTAAGGAATTAAGCTTGCTTCCCAAATTAACAACATACAGTCACCCAAACCAGCTTGGATAAATTTAATGAAATTTACACCTTGATTCCTGTATATAGGTATGTGTACTACAACTACCTTTTTGAGACTCATGGGTCAAAAAACCCAAAATAAAAAAAGGGAGGATATAGTTATATATTAAACCTTCTTGTCAAAAACTTTCAATTTAATCTTAAAACTAACTATGGGAAAAGATTTTTATGTTCCCACAGGTCAAAACGTCACCAATTTAACGGCTGAGAAAGAAAAGATACAGCCTTCCATCGTGTAGGTTGTACAAAGAAATACCATCAGAGAAGTTGGCCCATTTTAACACTAAAAGGAAGAAAAAGCCTCAGACTGCTACAGGCATCAAACATCTCTGAGTACCATATGTATATCAACTGTTTATAGTGAGTCCTAATGAACCTTACCTTCTAGGTGATGCACAGTTTTAATATGAGAGACTTCCTTACTTCTTTTTCATAGAACAAAGAAAAACATGGTGGTAATGAAGTCATTCTCTAACTGTAAATTAGAGCTGACTTTTATAGAGGCAATCTCCTATAAAACTGGTAAAACGAGATCTCCTGAGGCCAGTGGAAGGAAGAGCAGGAGACAGGTAGGAACTAGGCGCCTCAGCAAAGCTGATTGTTGATCCCTTAATCCAGCTGTTTTTGGCTTGATTGGCTTTTATGGCTGTAGGGTTGGAGTTATCCTCCCAGCTGGGATTAAAGGTGTTGTCTTTGGCTTGATTGGATTTTGTTGCTGTGGGGGCGGAGTTATCCTCCCAGCAGGTATTAAAGGTGAGTTTGTGTGACTCTTGAGATCTGAGATCTCCTGAGGCCAGTGGAAGGTACCCCCACCCCGCTAACTGGGATTATGAAGAGGCATCTGAAGGAGGCAAGCGAAGCAAGCCTTCAACACAGTGAAGAGGCATTTAAGACTCACATTGGAATACAGGCAAGGAGAAGTCCATATGCCAGGATCACGAAGAAGAGACAACACTGGAAAAGGGCAGAATAATCCTGTGCCAAGCTTTACCAACCCTATGGAAGACTCCTGAAGTGGGATCCCTCTGGGGTGTCCCAGGACACAGACATCAGAAACACAAATGGGAACACAATTAAAGAACTACAAGATTATAAAGAACAAATCAAAGAACTAAGAAAAGAGAATGAAGTTAGAAACTGTGAAAAGGATTATTCTCTATTCAGAACCAAATATAATGCTAATGTCTCCTTAAGCTATGAACTTAAGCAAAATATATTAATACAGGAGATCTGACATCAATAATGGATTATTCTACCAAGGAGATGTTGGCCAGGGGATCCAAGCCCCCACAAAAGGTAAAGGCTCCTTGCCTCCAAACTGGGATATCTGCAGGAAGAGAGGCGATAAGGTCCTGCTGTTGAAGACCTGATATAAACATAGGAAAGATGTATGGAGACCGCACTTGCAAGTATACAGATGGTCTCTGGAATGCCAGAGAGTGTTACCAAAGGCCACTAAACCAATAAAGCAAACATAGGTCTCCTTGAGTCAAACAAGACTCCTCCATCAGCACCAGCTACACCTCATCTGCCTGGAAATACTGTGCAGCAGTGTTAAACAAATCTAGACCCGTGTTCCCGCCCATTCACCCCACTCTTCCAGAGCTCATGCATGCTGCCAAACATGCTTTTCAATCTCTTCTCAGTCTTTCTCATATATCTCCATGAGGAAGTTGACTGTTTTGAGCAGAAGTTCACTGTTTCAGTCAGTTTCGTTTGATGCAGTCCTTCCTGTTGTTGTTTTTTGTTATTTCCAAAATGCATTATGCCCAACTGCTTTGGAACAAGCTCAGGGGGCCCTACACAAGAAATACTTATAACCAGATATTGGCACTACATCCACAATGAGGGATACCATTTCGTCGTTTGTTTTTCGGGACCGTGTTACTTCACTCACATGAGGTCCCTAGCCCAGCCATTTTTCCTGCAAAGCTCGTATGTCGTCTTTTTTACACTGCATAGAATCAATTGTGTAGATGAACCACATTTTCTCTACTACTCATCAGTTGAGGGCATTTGGGTTGGTTCCAGCTCCTTACTATGTGAGAAGCCGCAATAAACATGGCCATGCATGTATCTCTGTGGTGGAGTAAGTCTTGAAGATACATGCCCAGGAATGGTAGGGCTGGGTCGGGGTGGCAAGTTCATCCAAGTCTTCCAAGGGTTCTCCACACTGCTTTCCATAGTGGCTGTACATTCCCACCAGCAGTGGATGGTGTTCCCCTTTTCTCCACAACCTCTCCAGTACTTGGTATCATTAGTTTTCTTGATCCTAGCCAGTATTATTGGAGTAAGATGATATCTAAAGGGTTTTTGATTGATTCCTTAATGTATTAGTGATTAGAACACTTCTTAGGTGTTTCTCAGACATCTCCAATTCCTCACTTGTGGAAGTCCTCTGTTCAGTTCTTTGCTCCATCTATTGAGTGGGTCATTGTTTTCTTTTTCTTTGTTTTTTGAAGTAGTTTATATATTCTGGAAATAATACTTTGTCAGATGTATCTGCAGTGAGATTACCTTCCACTCTGGTGGGATTTTCTCTTCACTTCTTGATGTTTCTTTGATGTACAAAGCTTTTTGAGTTTAATGAGTCCCATTTGTCAATTGTCAACCTAATTCTTGCGTAGCTGCTGTCTGATTTAGAAGTCGTTCCTACAGCTATGTCTTTAGTCTGGCTGCCAACTTTTTTCTTCTATCACCTTCAGAGTTGGGGTTTCAGGTTGAGGTCTTTGAATCCATCTGGAGTTGACTTTTGTACAGGGCGAGAGGTAGGGGTTTAATTCATTCTTCTACAAGTGGTGATCCAGTTTTGCCAAACCACTTGCTGAAGATGTGTCTTTCTTCCATTGTGGCTTCTTGACCCCCTGTCAAGTATATGAGAGTCTGAAATGTATGTGCTCAGATTTGGATCTTTGGTTTTGTTCATTTGGTCAACAGATCTGTTTTGTGCCAGACCAGGCTGTTTATATGACTATATGCCTGTAAGTAAAGTTGAAATCTGGTATGAGATCCTCCCGTTTGCTCTTTTAACCAGGGTTGTTTTGGCTATTCGGGTCTTTTGTTTTCCAAATGAATTTAAGAACTTTTGTTTCCAAGCCTGTGAAGAAACTCTTGGGGATTTTGATTGGAATGCATTAAATCATACAAGAGTTCGTAAAATGGACATTTTTGCATGTTTAATTTTCCCATCATGAGCGGGGGTTTTTCCATCTTCTAATGTCTCTTTCAATTTCTTTCTTAAAGGTTTAAAATTTTTGTTGTAGAGATGTTTGGTGTCTTGTTAGGTTTGTTCCTAGGTATTTTATTGTTTTGAGGCTATTGTGAGTGGAAGGTCTTCTTTGATTCTTTCTCCAGTTGCTTTGTTCTGTTGTAAAGAAAGGCCATTGATTTATAGGTTAACTTTTGTGTCCTGCCACTTTGCTGAAGCCGTTTAATCGTTCTAGGAGTTTCTGGGGAGTTTTTGGCATCCCTTAAGTAACCATCATATCATCAGCCAAAACGGATGCTGACTTCCCTCTTTCAATTAATACTCCTTTAATTCTTTTTCTGCCTTATTGCCTGGCAAGTGTTTCAAGCACTCATTGAAAGAGGAGTGGTGACAGGGGGCAGCCTTGCCCAACTTCCTACCTTTAAGGGAATGTTTCTCTGTCCATTTCCCCATTTAGGATGATTGGCAGTGGGTTTCCTATATAGGGCTTTGATTACAATTGAGGAATGATCCCTCCAATCCAATTCCTTCTAGGACTTTAAGATGAAGGATGCTGGATTTTGTCAAGGCTTTTTCAGATCAATTGAGATAATGGTGTGTGGGTTTTTTTTTTGATTCCGTTTATGTGTTTGATGATTTTATTGATTTTCATATGTTGAACCATCCCTGCATCTCGGTGGTAGAGCCAATTTGGTCATGATGGATGATCCTCTTGATGTGGTCTGAGTGCAATTTTGTCAGTATCCTGTTAGTATTTGGCATCTGTGTTCATAGGAGATGGTCTATAATTCGCCTTTTTAGTTGATCTTTGCTGGTTTTGGTAATAGAGTGAAGCTTGGCTTCATAGAAGGAATTTGGGAGAATCCCTCTGATTGTATACTTAAACAGTTTCAGTAAAATGGTTGTAGGTCTTTTTGAAATGTTTTATAGAATTCTGCAGTGAAACCGTCTGGCCTGGGCTTTTTTTATTAGTGGCTTTTATTACATCCTCTATTTCTTCATATGTTATGGGTCTGTTTAAGCTGCGATTCTTCTTGACTGAGCTTTGGTGATTCCCAGGATTTCAGATATTCATCCATTTCTTCTAGGTTTAAAACTTGGTAGAATATAGGTTCTTGTAATATTCCCATATGATTTTCTGGATCTTTTCTTTGTCGTGTTGAAATTCCCCTTTTCATCATGGTTGTATGATTAGAGTTGTTCCTCTTTCTTTTGGTTACTGGCTAGAGTCTGTCTATCTTATTTTTTTGCTTTCAAGACACTTGTACATTGATTTTTTTTTTTTTGTATTGTTTTCTTTGTTTCAATTTCATTGATTTTTTTTTTTTTTTTTTTTTTTTTTTTTTTTTTTTTTTTTTTTTTTTTTTTTGGTTCATTTGTTGTTGCCTCCAAGTGCTTTTGCTGTAGTGGTTAGATCATCACTTGTGCCTTTCTGTTTTCTAATGTAGGCACCCAGGGCTATAAACCTTCCCTCTAGACTGCTTTTAAAGGTATCCCATAGGTTTTGTGGTGTTGTAGTGTCATTGTCATTCACTTCCAGGAATGCTTTTATTTCTTTCTTATTCGTCCTTGACCATCATTATTCAAAGTGTGTTTATTTAGTCTCCATGTGTTCTTGTAGGCAGGAGGGCTTGTCCGGTGTTGAGATGTTGAGCTTTATTACACTGTGGTCTGATAGAATCCATGAAATTATTTCAATCTTTTTTGTATTTGTAGAGGTTTTTTCTGTGTCCCCAGAATGTGATCGATTTTGGAGAATGTTCCATGGGGTGCTGAGTAGAAAGTGTATCTCTGGTATTAGGATGAATATTCGGTAGAGGTCTATGAGGTCCATTTGGTGTATCATATCGTTCAGTTCAGAGGTCTCTCTGTTATTCTTTGTCCTGTTGTCCATCCAAAGGATTCAGTGGGGTATTGAAATCTCCTACTATGAGTGGTACTGGGGTTAGTCTGTGACTTGTGGTCCTGAGAATTGCCTTTATAAGTTTGGTGCACCAGAATTGGGGCATATATATTCATAATTGTGAAATCTTCTTTGGTGAATTGGTTCCTTTTGATAAAAATGTAATGGCCTTCTTTGTCTATTCTGATTTCTTTTACCTTGAAGTCTATTTTGTCTGATATTAAAATAGCAACACCTGCTTTCTTTTTGGTACCATTGCTTGGAATATTTTTTCCATCCTTCACTTAAGGTGGTGCCTGTCTTTAAGGTAAGATGTGTTTTCTTGTAGACAGCAATAGCTGGATTCTGTTTCCCAATCCAATCTCCCAGTCTATGTCTTTGATTGGGGAATTTAGTCCATTAATTTTTTAAGGTTATGAAGGATAGGTTTGTGTTGCTTCCTTTCCTTATTACCTATATCCATTTGCGGTTTGAGTTTCAGATTCTACTTCTGCAGTTATGCTTTTTTGATTTCCTCTCTAGGTGCCTGGGGTTGGTTGCTCCTTTCTTCTGTTCTGTCTTTGAATTCCTTCAAGTATTCTCTGAAGGGTTGGTTTTGCCGACATGTTATTCCTTTTTTTTTTTTTTTTTAATTTTTTTTTGTTAATTTTTTAATTATTTCGGTATGTTACAATGTACTGTCTGCATGCAGGTTTGTGCCCGTGTCGTGCAATGGTGGCGCGGAGGTCAGAAGAGGGTCTGGATTCCCCTGAACTGGAGTTTCCTGGAATTGGAGTTTCAGATGCCTCTCGGCCGCCATGTGGGTGCTGGGATCGAACCCGGGTCCTTAAGAAGCGGTCGGGACCTGTTAACTGCTAGGCCATTCTTCCAGCCCCGGACATGTATTCTTTCAAGTGTTTATGTCATGGAAGATTTTTCTCTTGCTTCAACATAATTGAATTTTTGCTGGTATAAATAACCTGGGTTGGCATCTATTGTACTTAACACTGGGAATGCTTTGCTCCAGGTTCTTCTTGTTTTCATAGTTTTCTTTCGAGAAGTCACGTTGTAATTCCGATAGGTTTCCCCTTATAGGTCACTTGTTTTTCTCTTGTGGCTTAAGGATTTTGTCTTGTTTTGGGTGTCTAGCATTTTAACTATAATGTGGTGTGGAGAATTTCTTTTCTCATCTTGTCTGTTTGAAGTTTATGTGCTTTTTGTATTGGTATTAGTTTTGTCCTTTTTAAGTTTGGGAATTTTCATCTTACTATTCTGTTGAAGATCTGATCACAACCATTCTCTTGGGATTCTTCTCCTTCCCTATTCCTATGATGCAGAGGTTTGATCTTTTCATAGTGTCCCACAGCTCCTGTTTTTTCCACTTTTGTATATTTTAAATTTTTCATAATCTTTCTTTTTTTTTTTTTTTTTTTTTTTTTTTTTTTTTTCTTTTTCCTCCATTCTGCTTCTGAAGCTTTCTCCATTCTTTTCCTCCTTGAATGGTGAAGGGGGGGGTGTTTTATTTCTTTTTCATTCTCTTCTGATTTCTTTAGTATGTCTACTTCTTTTTGGAGCTTCTCAATCTCTTCTTGTAGCTCTTTCGTTCGCTGGTTGGTCTCATATTTTTCAGCATGGGATCATTTCAGTGTTTCTACTTCCTTCCAGAGCTTGTCATTCTCTCTCTCTCTAAGTCCTTTTTGAGTTTTTCATTCTCTTTTCTTTTTTTTTAATCAATGTGTAATTTATTTTTTTTATTGATGCTTTGGTATTTCATACATCATTTCCATTCAGTTCAGGCATATATTCCCTTCCCTTCCCCCCACCCACCCCTACCCATCCTAGATCATGCATTCTGCCATAACTTTTCTGCATCTTTCTCTCGTGTTTTTTTGTTTGTTTTTCATTTTTTTAACAATAAGTGATAAGTTGTGAGTACAAGCATCCTTCATGTAAAACAAATTTGCAATCAGTTGTGCCCAAACCCACACAGCTCATGGGTCCCAACCATCCAGCAGGGGGGAGGGCTTGATGTTTCAATCAAGTTGATCAAATGAGTGTCCAGTCTATATTGTTGTAGTTTCACCATTCACCCCATCGCAGCCTTACATTCTACCATGCCCCCATCTCTGCCAGATTGTTCCCTAGGTCTTAGAAAAGGGGCACAGGTGGATGAGAAGCAAAACAGTCTACTTTCTCTGAGCTGTTGTCTTGGTCTCTAGTCATCGGCTGTTTTCTTTCAGGGCTGCCAGCTAGTCCAGGCANAAAAAAAATAAATTTATGTGAAAAAAAAAAAAAAGAAAAATAAAATGCATGGTATCTTCCAGAAAAAAAAAAAAAAAAAAAAAACACACAAAAACTGGTAAAACTGCTTTTTTTTCTTTTTTCTTTTTTTTTGGTCTTTTCAAGACAGGGTCTCCCTGTAGTCCCAGATGTCCTGGAACTCACTGTGTAGACAAGGCTGGCCTTGAACTCACAATGATCCACCTGCCTCTGCCTCCAAAACTGCTTTCTTTAATTGACTAATAGACATAGGAACTGTGAAAAGGATAATTCTCTATTCAGAACCAAATATGATACTAAATTCTCTTTAAGTGGTGCGTATAAGCAAAATATATTAATACAGGAGAGCTCTGATATCAGCAATGGATTATTCTACCAAGGAGATGTTAGCCAGGGGATCCAAGCCCCCCCCCCGAAAAAAGATAAAAGCTTCTTGCCTGTCAACTGGAATACCTGCAAGAAGAGAAGCAGTGAGGCCCTGCTGTCGAAGACCTGATATAAGCATGGGAAGGTTGTACTGAGACCGCACTTGCAAGTGTACAGTTGGTCTCTGCAATACCAGAGAGTGTTGCCAAAGCCACTGAACCAGTAAAGCAAATGTTGGTCTCCTTGAGTCAAGCAGGACTCCTCTGTCAGCATCAGATACACCTCACCTGCCTGGAAATACTGTGCAGCAGTGGTAGCCATATGTCTCTATATCCCAAATCTATTTGGCTGTTAGCTCTCTCCTTGGAGGAATAACTCATGGATGATGCCATAAGCTTACATCCTCTAGTGATTAGGAGATGTTATAAGCCACAGTAAGACCTTGTCATCTTTTACAGAAAAACAACAACAACGCGTAATTCATGGATTAGCACACCATCCAAACATCTGTGTCTATACCAAAGTAACCTACTATAATAATTAGCACTGTTTAAATACCTATATATCTAATTGCTTGTGCTTCATTACTAGGATTGAAATGTTATTCCTGGACACACTGTCAGCCTATGAAAGGAAAGAGCCAGAACTGATCAGAGTCCTAAACGACATCTCCAGACAAAGTAGACTGCTCTGCTTCTCGTCCACCCTTTGTCTAAGCCTAGGGAAAAATCTGAAAAAGAGTGGGCATGGTATAATGTAAGGGCTGCGATTGGGGTAAATGGAAAAACTACAGCAATACAGACTGGACACTTATTTGATCAACTTGATTGTACATACAAGCCCCTCCAGCTGGATGGTGGGAGCCTTGGGCTGTGTGCGTTTGGGCACAACTGCTTGCACATTGGTTTTACATGAAGGATGCTTGTACTCATAAAAAAAAAAGGAGCTAGATACTGAAAAGTTTTTAAAGCAGGTTTTCATGCCAGGCCTGAAGAAGGCCAAGAGCTTGGAGGAAGATAGTCATTAAAATCCACTCTGTAAGATTTGCAGTTTAAAAGGGTATTCTTAAAAATAACATATATTTATATAGAGATGTATTTCAGTAGAGATTTACAGAGAAATACAAAATAAACCATGTAAGTTAAAGGACTTGATTTCTCTGAAGTCATAGTCTAGTCATATAGCTTTATAGAGCAAAGTTTATATTGGGTAAAATTTATTTGGCAGCTACTCAACTCTGCCCAAGCTTTGTCCACATATTATAGGATATTTTAAGGCTTAGTGAAATTAGTTAAATTCGATTGTAGGTTTTGATGAAAATGGTAATACATTTGAACTAATTGGGAATATAAAATGTTGTTTTATTTATAATTTGTATTGAACTTCCAACAATAACTTTGGAGTTATGGTACACAAATGGTCTCTATATTTTTCTGAGTTATACAATATCACATTGTAACACTTTCTTTTACTTGTAGGACAATTTAAAGGAATTAAGTTTAAGTTTACTTCCCAAATAAGTAGCATAGTCAATGATAAACAGTTTGTGTAAATTTAATGAAAACTTACACCTTGGCTCCTGTGTATGGGTATGTGTAATACAACTTAGGCATATATAGGTCAAAACATAAAAATTTAAAAAAACAGAAAGAAGGAGGTGGGAAGTGATGTAGTATACCTTCTGGGATACAAATGGCAAACTCTGTGTTCCAAACGTATTGATAAATTTTCAATTTTGGGATCTTGAAACTAACAATGGGAGGAGGTTTGTATGTTCTCACAGGTAAAAACACCAATCTAAATGCCTGAAAACATACAACTTTTGGCTGTGCAGGATGGACTAGGAAATGCCAGCAGAGAGGCTGACCCATTTGAACATTAAAGAAAGAAGAACCTCAGACTGCCTGAGTCACAGACACTGACCATCTTTCTGAATTCTATTGGGGTTAACTGTTTATAATGGGCCCTAATGAAGTTTACCTTCCAGATGCTGAGAAATCTTTCTAACTCTCCCCTTTATAAGAAAAAGAAAAATATGATGGTACTGAAGTCATTCTCTAACTGTAAATTAGAGCCAACTGTTATAGTAGTAATTTCTTATAAAACAGGTATAACTACCCTTTTTTAATTGACTGATAGGCATAGGAACTGTGAAAGGATAATTCTCTGTTTAGAGCCAAATTCAATAGTAAATTCTTTATAAACTGTGTAATTAAGCAAAATATATTTGTACAGAAAAGCTCTGATATCAACAATGAATTATTTTGCCTAGGAGATGTTGGCTAGGGGATCCAAGCCCCACCCCCAAATTATAAAGGCTTTTTGCCTATAAGTGGGATATATGCAAGGAGAAAGGTGGTAAGTGCCTGTTGTTGAAGACCTGGTGTGAGCATGAAAAAATGTTTTGATATGTCACTTGCTAATGTACAACTGGCCTCTGAAATGCGAGAGAGAATTACCAAAGGCCACTAAAGCAATACAGCAAAATATTGGTCTCCTTGAGACAACCAAATTCCTTCTATGAAGCCAGCATCACTCTATTACCAAAACCAGGCAAAGATACAGCCAAAACGGAGAACTATAGACCCATCTCATGAATGAACAAAGATGTCAAAATTCTAAACAGGATACTGGCAAATCACATACAGACCCACATCAAGAAAATCATCCATCATAACCAAGTTGGATTCATACCAGTGATGAAAGGTTGGTTCAATATATGAAAATCAATAAATATTATCTAGCATATAAGTGGACTGAAAGACAAAAACAACACCATCATCTCAATTGATGTGGAAAAAGCCTTTGACAAAATCCAGCATCCCTTCATGCTTAAAGTCCTAGAAGGAATTGGATTGGAGGGATCATTCCTCAATGTAATCAAAACCATATACAGAAAACCCATAGCCAATATCATCCTAAATGGGGAAATGACAGAAGCATTCCCCTTAAAGGGAGGAGCTCGGCAAGGCTGCCCCCTGTTACCACTCCTCTTCAATTGAAACACTTGCTAGGGCAATATGGCAAGAAAAGGAAATTAAAGGAGTACTAATTGTAAAAGAGGAAGTCAAGCTATCCCTTTTTGCTGATGATATGATTGTCTACATAAGGGATGCTAAAAACTCCACTGGAAAACTCCTAGAAATGATTAAGAGCTTCAGTTAAGTGGCAGGGTACAAAATTAACCTAGAAAAATCAGTAACCTTTCTTTACACCAAGAACAAGCAACTGAAGAAGGAATTCAAGGAGACCTTCCCACTCATAATGGCCTCAAAACCAGTAAAATACCTAGAAAAAAAACCTAACCAAAGACACCAAAGATCTCTACAACAAAAATTTTAAACCACTGAAGAAAGAAATTGAAGAAGACATCAGGAGATGGAAAAACCTCCCATGCTCATGGATTGGGGAAATTAATATACTAAAAATGTCCATTCTACCCAAACTCTTGTATAGATTTAATGCAATCCCAATTAAAATCCCCAAGGGTTTCTTCATAGGCTTGGAAAAAATGTCCTTCATTTCATTTGGAAAAACAAAAGATCCCGAATAGCCAAAACAACCCTGAGTGAAAAGAGCAATATGGGGGGAGGGAGGGGTTGGGGATCTGTATACCAGACTTCAAACTACACTACAGGGCTATAGTCATAACAACAGGTTGGTACTTGCACAAAAACAGACCTGTTGACCAATGGAACAAACTGAATATCCAAAATTGAGCACGTACAATTTCAGCCATTTCATATTTGACAAGGGGGCCAAGAAGACACAATGGAGGAAAGACAGCATCTTCAGCTAGTGGTGTTGGCAAAACTGGATCACCACTTGTAGAAGAATGAAATTAAACCCCTACCTCTCGCCCTGTACAAAAGTCAACTCCAGATGGATTAAAGACCTCAACGTGAAACCCCAAACTCTGAAGGTGATAGAAGAAAAAGTTGGCAGCAGACTACAAGACATAGGCGTAGGAAAAGACTTCCTAAATCAGACAGCAGCTGCACAAGAATTAAGGTCGACAATTGACAAATGGGACCTCATTAAACTCAAAAGCTTCTGTACATCAAAAGAAACAATCAAGGAAGTGAAGAGAAATCCCACAGAGTGGGAGGAAACCTTCACTGCAGATACATCTGACAAAGCATTGATTTCCAGAATATATAAACTACTCAAAAAACAAAGAAGAAAACAAATGACCCACTCAATAGATGGAGCAAAGAGCTGAACAGAGACTTTACAAGTGAGGAATTAGATACAGCTGAGAAACATCTTAAGAAGTGTTCAACATCATTAATAATTAAGGAAATACAAATTAAATCCACTTTAAGATATCATGTTACTCCTATTAGACTGGCTAGGATCAAGAAAACAAATGATACCATGTGCTGGAGAGGTTGTAGGGAAAGGGGAACACTCATCCACTGCTGGTGGGAATGTAAACTTTACAGCCAATATGGAAAGCAGTGTGGAGACCCCTTGGAAGACTTGGAATGAACTTGCCACCTGACCCAGCAATACCACTCTTGGGCATGTACCCACAAGACTCATCTTAGCCCAGAGATACATGCACAACCATTTATTGCAGCTCTCTTCACAATAGCAAGGAGCTGGAACCAACCCAAGTGCCCCTCAACTGAAAAGTGGATAGAGAACACAATGAAGTTCTATGCAGAAGTAAAGACAGATGACATCATGAGCTTTGCAGGTAAATGGCTGGAGCTAGAAGATATCATGCTGAGTGAAGTAACACAGTCCCAGAAAAACAAGTGAGGAATGGTATCCCTCATCTGTGGATGCTAGCACCAATTACCTAATTGTATGACAAACTGAGCAGTGTCAATATGATCTGAAAACAACTGTGCTCTTATATTGTGAATCCCTTAAAATAATAAACAAATTAAAAAAAAGAAAATATGAAAAAAGTAAAAAAATAAACTTAATTTCCCCAGCTCTTCAAAAAGAAAATAAAAAATAAATAAAAGAAGAAAAAAAGAAAAGTAAGTTTGACTGAGAAAAGTGAATTACATTATCTGTGAGATTTTATTTATGTACCAGACATTTTGATCAATAAATTCCATCAAATCCATGATATATATATATATATATATATTACTTTTATTAATGTTTTATGTATTTCAAAGATCATTTTTCAGTTGAATTTAAACGTATCTCCCTTTCCTTTCTGCCCACCCCACCATAGTTCATGCATTCTGCCATACATGTCCTCCATCTTTCAGTCTTTTTAAATTTTTTCACTATAGAGGTTTATTGTTTCGGGCAAAATTTAACTGTATCAATCCGTTCTTTGACCCAGTCCTTATGTTGTTCCCTCCCATTTGTATTGCTCCAAAATATGCCTATATAAACATCATATATGTACCAGAATTATGTCCTCCAGGAATAAACTGTATGTTAACTCCAAAAAGTGTTTAGGAATTCACTTTTTTCTCCTTAATTTTATATTACTTTAAAGTATGAATATATACCTTCCACCCATATATGTTAATTTTCATGTCTGACAGTAAGTGGTAAGTTAAGTCTAGGGCCCAGAAAGAGATTTACATTATAACATCACAGTTGCTTTCAGATAAAAATAAATATAACAGTAATGTAGTTCAGCTTACCTTTCAATTGAGGAATTTGGTGCTAGCACCCACAAATGAGGGAAAACATTCAGTCGTATACTAATTTAATAACTTAAAAACTATTGAATTACTGCTATTTGTTTATATGAATGAGACAAAGTTATTGTTCTTCAAAGGACATAGTTATAATTATAATTAGTCCTGGAAACAGGTAACTGTGCAATTAATACAGCTTCTAGGCATTGTCAAAATAAGTGTCTTACTCAGAGAGTTATGGAATAAATTTGAAAATTCTAACTCAGATTTGGATATTTAGAGGAAATGAAGAGTGTCTTATCTTGATATCTTTTACCACTATGATTTTCTTGCCTTCAAATACATATATAAAAATATATATAACTGAAGTAGGCATATATATATATATATAAATCAGATAATGCTAATTTATTTACTTAATAAGTGATGTTGAGAAGAAAAATAAGAAAATAACAACCATAAAAATTGATACTTAAAAAGTTACAGGGATTTTAACTTATTATAATATTATTTTATGATATAAAGTAATATAAAGCCAATAATTGCCTTTCAGTTACCAAGAAGAGTTTTCACATGCTAAACAAGTTTTCTCTTTTACTAAAGAATTTGTTAATGTCACAAAAAGAGTAGAAAGGAAATGAGAGAGAAAATCTGTCTAAACTTTGAACTATGCCCTAGATGGACTATCAAGTATATACATTGGTTGAAGGACAAATATGAAAACTGTTTCTCTCCAAAAATTTAGCAGGGTAAGTGAAATAAATTTACAATAACAGCATAAATATGTTACTGTACTGAACAGACGATTATGAAATTGCATGGACACATAATGTAAATTATACTCTGAAATGTGCAAACACTTATATGATAAATGTTAACAAAAATGAATTTCATATATTTATACTATGTCTGGAAAAATATGAACAGCAAGATAACATATTTCTTTTTTTAGTGTTTACTTATTTATGTATTTTTCTCTATGTGTATGAATGTACTGTCTTCCTGCAGGTCTGTGCACCCATGTCGTGCAATGCCATGTAGGTCAGAAGAGGGTGTCAGGTTCCCCTGGAACTGGAGTTCTGGAATTGGAGTTTCAGATGGTTCTCAGCCACCATGTGGGTGCTGGAGATCAAACCTGGGTCCTCTGCAAGAGCAGTCAGAGCTCTTAACCGCTAGGCCATCTATCCAGCCCCAAGAGAACATATTTCTAAGGACACTGAATATCATTAGTTATACATAAAGAGAAAACGTATCAGAAAAATATAACAATTTTAGGATTTTGAATACCAAATGTCCTTGTCTCTGCATATAAAAGAATAATAGTATGTAAAAAGATAAGAAAAACATGTGAAACCGCAAATTACCTTTTCTATTACACAAAAATACTTCTTCAAAAATTCAAGAGATAAGAGTAACAAATACTTATTAAAATTTGCCTGATACAAGAGTCAAATATACAAATTCAGTTATAAAATTTTCTTATTTTTTATTAGAATAGATTTACTTATAATTCCAGCTACATAAAAGTGTCCCAACATCTTTTCGGATCAACCCCAATCTGGTCTACCTTTTGAGTTCCAAGCCAGCTGGAGCTACAGGGAGACCCTGTCTTGAAACAAAACAAAACAAAACAAAACAGAACAATACAAAACAAAACAAAATAAAATAGGAACAAAATATATATTTGTAATCTAAAGTTTATGTTTTCTTGTGATAGAACACCATTAAAATAATTTCAGTTTATATGACTTTATATGAACATTTACTATCTTTAAATACAGAAAGCCAAGTTAGAAAATAATAGTGATAAAGGATTTAATAAAAATAATTTACTGTTAAATCACATTTCTACTAAATAATTTTGTGTAAATATATTCATTTTCCATTAGTTAAGATTACATTCAGTTTCCACTCAGTGAATGTTAGACTAAGTGTTGAACTCAAACCAATCTATACCATAGTACTGCTTTTATTATTATTATTTATTTTTGTATGTGTATGAGTGTACTGCCTGCATGTAGGTTCCCGTGTCGTGCAATGCCGCGGAGGTCAGAAGAGGATCTCGGATTCCCCTGGAACTGGAGTTCTCCTGGAACTGGAGTTATAGACGGTTCTTAGCCGCCATGTGGGTGCTGGGGATCGAACCCGGGTCCTCTGTAAGAGCAGTCGGTGCTCTTAACCGCTAGGTCATCTCTCCAGCCCAGCACAGTACTGCTTTTAACCGATGAATTGCTTGTTCAAAATAAGGTGTGTGTGTGTGTGTGTGTGTGTGTGTGTGTGTATGCACAGATGTGTGTATGTGTGTGTCGTATGGCTTAGAACAATATAAAGAACATTCTATTTCTTGTATACTTAATTTCTTTTTTATTTATCTGTACTGTGTTTACTGTATAACATAATTATATTCTATGCTATGTATTAAGTAGTAATACTTATGCAAATGTCATAAACTTGCTTTGTTTATTTTCTTATATACAGAAATATATTACTGTTATGTCTTAAAATAACATTTGACATGAACTCATTACCCTAGTCATGCAATGAGACACTAGTAAAGATCAGAAAGAGCAAGTATCAAACATTTCATTGATTTGCCATTTCTGTTTATTTGGGTTTGGGTGGTTGCTTTTGAGATTTTAGTAAGTATATTGTGCCTTTGAAACTGGCTATGCTTTTTTTTCTCAAGTTTACATTAGTAACCTATTTTCTCAATGTGGAATAAATGGAGTCAAAGTAGTTGAACTTGAAACTGTAAGACCTTTACTGGACACCTTTGTGGATATTGCTTGCATGAGATACCTGGCTGGGAATAGAGGATTCCTGTGGATGTTTCACCTCTGAGTCGTTCATCCATTAGATCTTCAGCACACTCTCTGCAACATGTCTCTTCTCACCAATGTTGAGTTAAATAAGACAAGGTGTGCATTTATTTAGATCTCACTCCAGAGTATAGGTACTATCCTAAAGGAAATGGGATTCAATGTTTTGAAACACTACTTCCATGGTTAGGAATACTCTCATAAACCACCTGTTTCTTATAATGTGCATTTACATATAATATCCCTCACCTGCATGCATAATTATTGTCTTGGCTGTTACTTAATTAGAATTTCAGTTTGTCCAAAGACAAGTATCAGGAATGTTGACCACAGCCAGTTGAGGAACTTTTATATGTAAATCTTTAAGTATGATTAATTTTTCATTAAAACACGTACTTAATTCTACCACTAGTTTAAACAAGGCTGTTAAAATGAGAGAGTCATTTTGGTTAATGTGTCTGGTTTCTTGTGCATATATAATTGTATGTGGTATAGTTGGTAGATATTGCATTCCTGTATCTCTTTATTCAAATTATTAAATGATTTCAAAGAAAGGAGGGTTTCATTTACCCCTACAAATATCACAGATTAAGAAATGTCAAAGAGATAACTCATTAACAAATGAAATCCATATTTGCATAGAGCCATTTATAAAATCTATGTAAATGAATACTTCTATCCACTTTGCTGAATTCTGTGAAGTATTATACTCTACTTTTTACCAATTTAAATGTAAATGGGCCTGCTTCAAGTGACTACTATGATTTCATGAACTCTGTTACAGCAAATAATTTAAATTAATTTCATTTAGTGTTTTGTGTTATATACTTTATAATTAATTATAATGTAATCTGTGTATTTAAATCTATCAACCATAATTTCAAGAAACAGCATGTTATCAGTCTTGACAGATTTCATTAAATGAAGTTCACTTTATTCATATTAATTCACTTATTTGTGATACAAAATGAAATGACATAATATGATGAATAAAGAAAACATCTTATGCAAATACATGTATTATTCAGATGAGCAAGTCTGAAAATGACCATGAAAAATAATCATATTAAAAAAATCTTCAAAGTTTCTTAAGAAATTTAGCTAGCAGAAAAAAATGTCTTGCATTTATTATAAATATTGTACACTGAGCACCAAGTCAAACACTAAAACAATAAAGAACCCTGCCATTGCAACAGTATTCATGAACCTGCAAGATCTATGCTAAGTGAAATGTGACCAGCATGGAAACACAAACACTGCACCATGTCACTTACATGTGGTCCTGAAGAGGACTCCAACTCATAGTCACAGACTAGAATTAGATTAGCATGGTGAAATTCAGGACTTAATTTTGGGAGAAAAGACCATATATTAAACAAGTTATGCAAACTTATACTAAAAATGACCAACTTCTGGAGATCTAAGATAGAACATAGTGACCATACTTATGTGTGTATTATACTTTGAAATTTAATTATAAGACCAATCATCAAAACTTAGAAACTGAGGTCAGACAGATGGTTCAGCAGGTCAAGACACTAGCAACCAAGACCCATCACCTGAGTTGGATCCTGAGACCCACATAGTGGAAGGAAAGAGCGAACTCTGCAGGCTGATTCTGATTTCTATGTGCACCCCTCAAATGTAATAAAAGCATGATTAAAAAAAAAACACAGAAATTTAAAAAAATAATTAAGCCATGCAAAGACAGACACATTTAACAGCTTTCAAATTAACATAAAGCACATGCGTCAGAGAAATGCCCAGTCCTAAGTGACAACATCTACAGTGGAATCTCTGTACCAAAGGCTCATAGAACATAGTATAATAAGAGGTAGAGAGAATATGAATGCATCCCTCAACTCTCACAAGCAAAGCTTCCACAAGCAACAGAGTGTGATGCACACAGAAGGCAACAACTGGCTAAAGTGTAGAGAGTAAGACACTAAAGAGTGTTTGTCCCAGGATAGGACTACTATATTAAATCTCACCCAATCGACTCAGGGACCCTTGTGTGAAAGGGGACAGACAGAACAATTGTTAAAACCAGTGTTGGTGCATGAATGTAAGGAAATAGGCTTTCAGGCTTCTTGTTTATATGGATTTGCAGCAAGGGTACACAAGACCTAAGCTGACACAATCAGATAAAACCCTAGCATAGAACTGCAGAAATGGACAGCAGGCCCCAAATTCAGCTGAGGACCTATTGGCCACTGATAATTCCTGGGTGAGGGAGAGGTGATCTTTAAGAGAGTGACTCTAGATAGGCTGACTAGACTCCAGTGGATGAAGTTGCACTGAGGGACATCTCTGCACAAAAGCTTGACTGGTTGGGACTTAACATCTATGCCAGAAGCGATGGTGTATTAGTCAGGGTTCTCTAAAGAAACAGATGCAACAGGCTGAATATATAGCTATATACAATTTATTGATTTGCTCATGTGACAGAGTTCAAGGAGTCCAACAGCAGCTGCACCACACTGGAAAGGCCAAGAATCCAGGGAAGTGCTCAGTCTGCAAGGTAGGATATCTCAGTAGTCCCAATCTAGTGCTAAAGGCCCAAATGGATTCCAGGAGATCTGCCAGTCTCAGTACACACTGGGATCTGAAAGGTTGATCACAGCAGCAAGACAAACTCACCAGATGAGAGAGGCAAGCAGCAGGAGAAAAAGGGACCAGCTCCCTCTGCCGTGGCCTTAAATACTGCCTGCCGGCAAAAGGTAACGCCCACATTTGGGGTGGGCCATCCGGGTTGAGGTGGTCCAATCAGAAGACCCTTTTTCTCTTATTTGTTCCTTAGTCCAGTCAAGTTGACACCCAAGATTAACCATCACAGATGGCATCCACTGGTGGGGTACTGAGAGTTGCAGATGTGGGAAAAGGTCTAAATAAGATGAAAATTTATCATATAAAATGCATAGAAATTCAATAAAATATAAATTTAATAAGAATTAGTGGGCTGGAGAGATGCTCTTGCAGAGGACCAGGGTTCCATTCCCAGCACCCACATGGTGGCTGAGAACTGTCTTTAACTCCAGTTCTAGGGGAATACAACACCCTCTTCTGACCTCTCTAGCATTGCACGACATGGGTGCACAAACCTACATGCATGCAATACACTCATACGCATAAGAAAAAAAAAAAGAATTAGCCTATGACAAATAAGAATTGAATGTTAACTTTAGAAAGCAACATAGGTAAACAAATAAGAAACTCTCTGGTGTCTTGTCTACTATGTCTGTCTGTTTTGTAATCAGTTTAGGAAGATTCTACTAATGTATTTTAAGTTCAAAAATAGTTTTTGCAAACTTGTGAGATCTACTGGTGAGCCAAACCGAAAAACCCTTATTTCAATTCATCCTTTCTGATTTCTTATTATTTCCTTATCTCTGCTTACATATCCCATCTGAACTTATGTAACATGTTTTTGCATTTTATCTACTACATAGTTGTTAAGGTGATTTTGTTTTCCTGTCTGAAAATATCATCATTTTTATCATCCATTAGTTTGAGTATGATGCTTGCCTTTTCTCTTTACATGCTCTATTGTCTTTGAGAATGATACCACTTGTGGTGATAGGTAGACATACTGTGTTGATAACAGAAAGCAGGTCAGATAGATATTTTTTAATATAAGGATTTTGACTAGGACTGGGGCAAGGTTGTGGCTAATAATTTGATTTGTAGATGCCTGTGTCTTTTCTTGTCTCTACTGATTTTTTGCCATAGCCCTTCTCACAATGAGATGTAGTTCTCTCCAGGAGCCCCAGAATCTTGCTGCTCTTTCATTTGAAATCTCCTTTTATTGCACGGAATTCTTGCTGTAGTACCGAAGTGTAAGGAAGAAGGAGGGTTCTATATACTTCCATTTAATCTCAGCCATTTGCTGATCCTGTCCCTGGGGCTTTTACATTCACAAGTACTTACCCAGTACTGCTCTCCCTGCTACTTCACTCCCCCCATCATCTCTGCTAAAACATTCTCTTTTCCTCGAAGCCTTGTTGGAAATTGAACATGGGTTTTTCTCCAGCTGCATGAGGTAGAAAAGCTGAGGTAGAAAAGAGTGAAGCTGGGCATGGTCTTTAATCCCAGCACTTGGGAGGCAGAGGCAGGCATATCTCTGTGAGTTCAAGGCCAACCTGGTCTACATCGTGAGTTCCAGGCCAGCTGGGACTAAAGGGAGACCCTGTCTAAAAAAGAACCCCCCCCCAAAAAAAAGAAAAGAGTGAAGAAATCCCTAAAGACTTTCCCTGAACATACATCTTGTCATCAATATCCTCAGGCTGTTTCACAGTAATTACTCTTCCCTCTCCCTCTTATGTTCACCAAGGGACCTCAACAGGAGTTCCAGTAGTGGTTATCTGATGTGTACCACATATTGAAGGCCACCAAGAGTTTATTACTCACATTCTATTCTACCTTTAGCCTCCAATAATCAAGCAACCTTATCATTGAGTCTCTCTCAGTTTGAGCTTCAAAGGCTTCTGTTCCATAAATATACCTGCCTGTATGTCTAGATAAATCAGCTTCCAGAGTCCAAAATAGCATTTAGGATGGACTTGACAAGTCTGCAGGCCAGACATAAAATTGGAGTATTTTGCTACTTGTTTTTATAAATGTGATATTCTAAATGTTTATCATAATGTTAATATATTTTACATAGTACAAATTATCAAATTTTATTAATTAATATCATCATACAAGTATATGTTTACAAGTTATTATTGCAATCCTAACAATAAAATATTTTAGCATGTAAAGTAATTTAAGGTAATATTTAATCAATAGATAACTTTTATTTAACAAAATATTTTAAATATGTTACTAATTATAATTTACCAATAACCACAGCTTTTCAAATCAACAAGTAGCTACTGGAATGGAACATTTGACTTAGGTGTTTAGAACCAGAACATTCAACTTAAATTAATAAAAACAAGATAAATTTATATGTTTATATATATCAAGGTAATCATTATATATAAACATTATATTATATATTATATATTATATATACAATATATTATATATTATATAATAATGATCTTTTTGAATGTGGGTCTGTATGCAAGATTTGGCAAGTATATATATACCTATGTACTATTAATATTATATATATAGTAAATGTAATACTGGTACTATTATATATAATATCTATATAATATACGACTACACCAGAGACCGGATTATCCACTCCAATAGGAGACCTCGTTTATATAAGTTACTCTGTATAAGCATTTTGTGTTTCTGGTGAATTAGCAGATATTTTTCTAAAGAAGTTATATAAAGCTTCCTACGCCAGGGTCGGCTTTTGAATGATCTCTGTGAATTATTTTATAGAGGTCATTAGGAACACAATTACTCCCTATACTCAAGCACTTGTCAGCTGGCTTTCATAATACACTCAACTTCTACAATACCCCATAATTTATAGCACTTAACTAGCTGTCATACATAATAAGAATAGATTGTTCAATGTATCTGACAATAACTCAGCAAGTTGTCAAAGTAGATTATCAGCTCCATTAAAATTTAATCAGACATAATAAATGACATGCTTGACTAATTTCACCATATGTTGGAAATGATTTGATCTCTCTTCATATCTGTTCTCTTTTTACCCAATGCCAATGAAGAGGCCAGAACCTAAATGGGGGCTGGGGCGGGGGGCTAGGGGGTTTCCACAGGTGCAGCCCCATTGCTTGTGGAATTATGATTTGCTTATAGAAGGCTAAACAGTTTATTTTGGAAAAAAGTCATCCATTTATAGACAAAATGTGTTTTTTAAGTATGGACGGAGAGGAGAGGAGAGAGAGAGAGAGAGAGAGAGATGCAGAGAGACAGAGAGACAGAGAGACAGAGATTCATTTAAAATATGAAAACAAGTATAAATGTACCTAGTCTCTTAGTGTTATTTTAAATGTTATCATGAGTTTGTTACCTAAGACTATAACATCCTTTGACATTGAATTCTCCAAGTCTCTGAGTTATATTCTTGCAAAATGACAGACAAAATTTATCATTTATGATACAAGATAATAAAGCTTGCTTTGTGCATCGGTAAAATAACAGTTTCACATAAATGTAAGATTTTCAAACACAGGCAAGTGAGCCACATGACTTCTGTGTTTTCATAGAATTAGCATTTGTGGTTAAAAACATAAATTAAAACCGTCATAGGGAAATGTCTTATATTTCTGAAGACATTGTTCAACCATTTTGGAAAAAAAAAAAACTTTTATTAGTGTGGGCTTTGTTTATTTGATTTGCCTTTGATTTTGCTTAGTTTCCATGAAGCTAGCATTTTGGCAAGTGTTCAAAATTTGTTCTTTCTGTAAAATGTGAAGTTAAACCTACCACTAAATGAAATGTACTTTAAAACTCTAATGACACAAGATAAAGTTCAGAGTCAGAATATCTACGCTTGTAGTCAAGCTGTTCTTTTTAGAATTTGTTTCCATTTATGGACATTTTTTGAAATTAAATGCCATCTAACGTGAAGCAATCCTTCTGCCTCCCCACTCAGAGTGCTGAGATTCAAGGCATGTCCTACAATACCTAGTTCCTTTCTCAGCTTTGATTTTTCTCTTCATTAAACTTGTTTACAGTTAGGTTTCTCTGTGAGAAATAAGTAAAATATAACATATAAATAAACATTCTAACTTTAAATAGTACACAAATTCAAAGTGTAAGTGTAGCATATTGTACATGGTTGATGAATCATAACCATAAGAGTATTATGTGTATTTTCTCATATTTAATCATATAGAAACTGCATGTGGACTAAACAAAAATAAGTTAAGATTTATTTATGAGGTTTCAGTTGCCTTTTCATGTCTCCTTCATGCAGAGAAAAACCAGGGTTTTCTGTCTTAAGTTTCCACATATACCCGAAGTAAATTATTCCCCTTTAATACAAAAACATTTTAAAAAGAGATAACTTTATATGATTGATTTCCTTAATTCACAATGAACTTAAGTATTTTAATGAGATTCAATTTTTGAAGCTCACAGCTTTAGGAGTTTCTGTTCTTATCACTGTGGTTTTACGATGGCAGAAACTGAGGCAATCACAATTGAAGTATCTTTTCCCATTCAGTCATCTTTAAGTATAAATTTATGAACTGAAGAATAAGCAGGATGCTTCAGGATCATTCAATATTCTACATAGCCTTTAACATCTATACTGAAAGATAGACCTGAACTGGACACATAGATGTCCCTTTTATTAAATTCAAAATATGTCAGGCAAGGAGGCTATAATGAGACATTATTAGAAAAACAAAACAAAACAAAGAACCCCAGAGTAACATGCATAAGATTAAGATTGAGGTGGGATTATATTTTGGAATGTTCCCTTCAGTCCAGTTCCCTCTAGAACTTTAAACATGAAGGGATGCCTGATCTTGTCAAAGGCTTTTCTGCATCAATTGAGATGATTGTGTGATTTTTGTCCTTCAGTCCATTTATGTGTTTTATGATATTTATTGATTTACATATGTTGAACCATCCCTGGATCTAAGGTATGATTCCAACTTGATCATGGTGGATGATCTTTTTGATGTGGGTCTGTATGCAGTTTGCAAGTATTTTGTTGAAAATTTTTGCATCTGTGTTCATTAATAAGATGAGTCAATGGTTTTCTTTTTTGGTTATGTCCTTGCCTGATTTTGGTATTAGAGTGATGCTGGCTTCATAGAAGGACTTTGGAGATTTCACTCTGTATCCTTCTGAATAGTTTGAATAGTAATGGTTGTAAGACCTCTTTAAATATTTTATAGAATTCTACTGTGAAAGCATCTGGGACTGGACTTTTTAAAGTTGGGAACGTTTTGTTGTTGTTGTTGTTTTGTTTTTTGGTTTTTGTTCCTATTCAATTTCCTCAAATGTTATGGGTTTGGATAAAATGCCAACCTCTTATATTCCTTCTCCACTTGTTTATTGTTGGTGTAAAGAAAGGCTACTGACTTTTCCAGGTTAATTTTGTATCCCACCACTTCACTGAAATTCTTAATCATTTCTAGAAGTTTTCTGGTGGAGTTTTCAGCATCCCTTGGGTAAACTATCATATCATCTGCAAAAAAAGATAGCTTAACTTCTTCTTTTCTGATTAGTACTACTTTGATTTCCTTCTCTTGTCTTTTTGCCCTGCCCTTATTTCAAGCACTATGTTAAAGAGGAGTGGCAATAAAGGGCAGCCTTGCCAGGTTCCACCCTTTAAGGGAAATGATTCCAATTTTTCGCCATTTAGGATGATGTTGGCAGTGGATTTACTATATATGGCTTTCATCATATTGAGGAATGTTCCCTTCAGTCCAATTCCCTCTAGGACTTTAAACATGAAGGGATGCTGGATCTTGTCAGAAGCTTTTTCTTCATCAATCAAGATGATCGTGGGGTTTTTGTCTTTCAGTCCATTTATGTGTTTTATGATATTTATTAATTTACATATGTTGAACCATCCCTGCATCTCTGGTATAAATCCAACTTGCTCATGAATGGTGACTTTTTTTTTTATGTGAGTCTGTATGTGATTGCAAGTATTTCGTTGAGAGTTTTTGTATCTATATTCATTAATGAGATGGGTCTATAGCTTTCATTTTTCCTTTTGGTTGTATCTTTGCCTGGTTTCGGTATGAGGATGATGTTGGCTTCATAGAAGGAATATGGGAGAATTCCCTCTGTTTGTATCCTTCTGAACAGATTGAGTAGTAATGGTTGTAGGACCTCTTTAAATGTTTTATAGAATTCTGCTGTGAACCCATCTGGGCCCAGGCTTTTTTTTAGTTGGGAGATTTTTTTATCCTCAATTTCCTCAAATATTATGGGTCTATTTAAACTGTCAATCTCTTCTTGGTTAAGCTTTGTTGGTTCCCAGGATTTCAAATATTCATCCATTTATCTTAGGTTTAAAAATTTCGTGGACTATAGGCTTTTGAAGTATTCCCACATGGTTGTCTGGATCTTTTCTTTGCCTATTGTGATGGTTCCTCTTTCATCACGAATACTATTGATTTGGAGTTGCTCTTCTTCTTTTTTTTAATTTTTTTTATTTATTTATTTATTTATTTTTGTTTGACTGGGCTGGAGGTCTGTCTGTTTCGTTTAACTTTTCAAAGAACCAGCTTTTAGATTCATTGATTCTATGTATTGTGTTCTTGTAGAAGACCTTTCCAGTCACAATAGACGCCAAAATAATAAAATACATGGGAACAAACCTAACCAAAGATACCAACAATCTCTACAACAAAAATTTTAAGCCCCAGAAGAAAGAGACTGAAAATGACATCAAAAGATGGAAAGATCTCTGATGCTCATGGATTGGAAAAATTAATATAGTAAAAATGTCAGTTTTACCCAAATTGACATACAGATTCAGCACAATCCCAATCAAAATCCCCATGAGCTTCTTCACAGACTTGAAAAAAATATCCTTAAATTCATATGGAAAAACAAAAGACCCAGAATAGCTAAAGCAACCTTGAGTGAAAAAGGCAATACAGGGGAATTTGCTCTACCAGACTTCAAGCTATATATTACAGGGCCATAGTCATAAAGACAGACTGGTACTGGCACAAAAACAGACCTACTGACAAATGGAACAAAATTGAAGATCCAAACTTCATCCATACAATTTCAGCCAGTTCATATTTGACAATGGGGAAAAAAAACCTCAATGGAGGAAGGATAGCATCTCCAGAAAATGGTGCTGTATGGCAAAACTGTATCACCATTTATAGAAGAACAAAATTAAACTCCTACCTCTCACCCTGTACAAAAATCAACTCCAAGTGGATCAAAGATTTCAACATGAAACCTGAAACTCTGAAGATGGTAGAAGAAAAAGTTGGTAACAACCTACAAGACATAGGTGTAGGAAAAGACTTTCTAAATCAGACAGCAGCTGCACAGGAAATCAGGTCAACATTTGACAAATGGGACCTCATCAAACTCAAAAGCTTCTCTACAGCAAAGGAAACAAACAAGGAAGTGAAGAGAAAGGAAATATTCACTAGTGATTCATCTGACAGAGCATTAACGTCAAGAATATATAGCTACTCAAAAAACAAAGAAGAAAACAAATGACCTACTCAAAAGATGGAGTAAAGAGCTGAACAGAGACTTCACCATTGAGGAAGTAAAGATGGATGAGAAATACCTTAAAAAGTGTTCAACATCATTAATGATTAAGAAATGCAAATTAAAACCACTCTCAGATACCATCTCATTCCAATAACATTGGCTAAGATCAAGAACACAAAAGACACCAAATTCTGGAGTGGTTGTGGGGAAAAGGAAACACTCATCCACTGCTAGTGGGACTGTAAACTTGTACAACCATTATGGAGAGCAGTGTGGAGAACCCTTAAAAAAAGACTCAAAATGAGCCTACCATCTGAGCCAGCCATACCAGCCCTCGTTATATACCCACAAGACTCATCCTACCCCAATGATACATGCACATCCATGTTTATTGCAGTTCTCTTCACAATCACAAAGAGCTGGAACCAACCCAAATGCCCCTCAACTGGCAAGTGGAGGACAAAAATGTGGTACATCAATGGTATATTACTCAGCAGTAAAGATAGATGATATCATGAACTTTGCAGGTAAATGGATGGAACTGGAAGCCATTATGCTAAGTGAAGTAACACAGTCCCAGAAAAACAAATGGCAAATGGTCTCCCTCATTTGTGGATGCTAACACCAAATCACCAGATGAAAGGCAAGCCGAACAACATTATTGTTATATTTCTGTTTGTCTGAAAGCAACTATGTTGTTATAATGTAAATCTTTTAATGGGCTCTAGAATACACCCACCACTTATTTTCAGACTCGTAATTACTGTATATAAGTGGAAAGTATATATATGCATATTGTAGAGTAATGTAAAATTAAAGAAGGAAAATGTGAATTCCTAAGCATAAAAAAAGACTGAGAGAAAGATGCAAGATAGTTATGTCAGAATGCATGATCTGTGGTGGGGCGGGGGGAAGGGAAAGGGGAATATTTCTAAACTGAACTGAGAAATGATGTCTGAAATATACAAAACATCAATAAAAGCATAAAAATAAAAATAACTTAAAAACTTGAAAAAATTAAAAAAAAATGTCAACGTCCTCTTGGTTTAACTATCAAAGCCATATACAGCAAGCCCACAGACAACATCATCCTAAATGGAGAGAAATTAGAATCATTCCCCTTAAAGGTGGGAACCAGCGAGGCTACCCCTATTGCCACTCCTCTTCAATATAGAGCTTGAAAAGCTTGCTAGACAATAAAGCAGGAAAAAGAAATTAAAGTATTTCTAATTAGTAAAGAGGAAGTCAAACTATCTCTGTTCGCAGATGATATGATAGTTTACCAGAGAGATGATAAAAACTTCACCAGAGAACTCCTAGAAACAATTTAAAAAGTTTCAGTAAAGTGACAGGATACAAAATTAACCTAGAAAAATCAGTAAGTAGTCTTTCTTTACACCAACAATAAGCAACTGGAGAAGGAATATAAGGAGATCTTCCCACTCACAGTAGTCTCAAAAAAACAAAAAACAAAAACCAAAAAACTGGTAACAAACAGAACCAAAAACACCAAACCCCAGAAGAAGGAGATTGAAAAGGACATCAGAAGATGGAAAGACATCCCATGCTCATGGATTGGAAAAATTAATAGATTAAAAATGCCCATTCTACCCAAGTTCACATATGGATTCAATGTAATCCCAATTAAAATCATCATGAGTTTCATCACAAACTTGGAAAAAAAGTCCTTAAATTCATATGGAAAGGCAAAAGACCCCATATAGCTAAAGCAACCATGAGTGAAAAAATGCAATACAGGGGGGATCACCTTACCAGACATTGAACTGTATTATAGGGTTATATTTGGAAAGACAGCCTGGTACTGGCAGAAAAATAGACCCGTTGACCAATGGAACAAAACTGAAGATCCAAACTTGAGCTCATATAGTTTCAGCTACCACATACTCGATAAAGGGGCCAAAAAAACTCATTGTATGAAAGATCATCCTCAGCAAATGGTGCTGGCAAAATTGGATCACCATATGTAGAAGAACAAGATTAAACCCCTACCTCTCACTCGGTACAAAAATCAACTCCAAATGGATCAAAGATCTTATTGTAAAACCTCTGAAGGTGATAGAAGAAAAAGTTGGTAGAAATCTACAAGACATAGGAGTAGGAAAAGACTTTCTAAATCAAACAGCAGGTGCACAGGAAATAAGGTCAGCTAACAAGTGGGAACTCATCAAACTGAAAAGCTTCTGTACAGCAAAAAAAAAAAAAAATCAAGGAAGTGAAGAGAGAACCCACATAGTGGGAGGAAATCTTCACCAGTGACATATCTGACAGAGCATTAACATCTAGAATACATAAACTACTCAATAAACAAAGAAGTAAGACAACAAATGACTCACTCAAAAGATGGAGTAAAGAGCTGGACAGAGACTTCACCAATTAGGAAGTAAAGATGGCTGAGAAACATCTTAAAAAGTGTTCAACATTGTTAATAATTAAGGAAATGCAAATTAAAACCACTCTCAGATATCCTACTCCTATAAGACTGGCTAAGATCTAAGATCAAGAAAACAAAAGATAGCAAATGGTGGAGAGGTTGTGGGGAATGGAGAGAACCCTCATCCACTGCTGGTGGTAATGTAAACTCATACAACCACTGTGGAAAGCAATGTGGAGAACTCATAAAGATTCAAAATGAGCCTACCACCTGACCCAGTCATACCACGCCTGGGTATATACCCACAAGATACATCCTACTGCAAAATTCATGCACATCTGTGTTTATTGCAGTTCTTTTCACAATAGAAAAGAGCTGGAACCAACCCAAATGCCCCTCAACTGACCGTCATTTACACAATGTAGTTCTATCCAGCAGAAAGATAACATAATGAACTTTGCAGGTAAATAAATGGTTGGAACTGGAAGCCATTATGCTAAGTGAAGTAACACAGTCCCAAAAAACAAATGGGGAATGGTTTGCTTCATTTATGGATGCTAATACCAAGCCTCCCAATTGAAAGGCAATCTGAGCAACGTTATTGTTATATTTCTTTCTATCTGAAAGCAACTGTGATATTATAATGTGAATCCCTTAATCATCCCTAGAATTAGCTTACCACTTAATTTCAGACATGGTTATTAATGTATATGGGAGGAAGGTATACATATTTTAGAGTAACATAAAATTAAAAGGAAAAATGTGAACTCCTAAACATTTATCAGAGTTAACATACAGTTTATTCCTGGAGGACATAATTCTGGTATTTATATGACATGTGTATATGCACACTTTAGAGAAATACAATTGGGAGGGAACCCCAACAAAATAAGGACTGGGTCAAAAAACGGACTGATATAGTTAAATTCTCCCCAAAACAATAAACCTTTGTAGAAAAACAATTTAAAAAGACTGAGAGAAAGATGCAGGGTAAGTATGGCCGAATGTATGACCTGGGGTAGAGGATTAGGAAGGGAAAGAGGAATATGTCTAAATTGAACTGAAAATGATACCTGAAGTATACAAAACATCAATAAAAGTATTATATTAAAAAAACAAATAAATATGGCTCATATTTATGAAAAAAAACACGAGGTAGGAAAGTTCATATAACTGTCCTCGTCTGATTTCAGAGTCTTCTCCTAATAGACACTTTTAATGGACTAAAGTGAAACCCCACCAAGCAACTTCTATGGGATGTAGAATTGAGCATCACTAACTGTGGTCCCCACCACTACTCTCTCAGGATTTGGAGCTAATTCTTTACCACACAATATTTTTTGCCTTATGTATCACAAGAAGGGGTTAAATGTTTTTAGTTTTGGATGAAATAAATTACCAAAGCAAAATTTGTAAGATAATTTTTAATTGAGTTATGTTTTTTTTATTATTATTTAAATAGTATTGTAAGAGCTTAATACCTTTTAAAAATGCCTGAGAATTATAGTTCAATATCTGATCTTGAAATGTTGTAGAAAGATTAGTATTCACTGTTATTTTCTGTGCCTATTATAGAAGAGTATGCAGAGAGGAGAAAATGAAATCCAACCTATGAATCCACATTCAAAGATTTAAAATGATATAAAACAGAATAATTTACTATGACTAGAAATGATATATAGGTGAGGATTAGCAAAAGATTTTGAAAGTTGAAACCCAGTTGGTCATGTTAAAAAAAGTAATGATTGCCACAGAATTGCACATACTGTAAAGTAGTAAGATGGTTTCAAAGGCAGAAGAGAGTTACCAACAGGATATTAATTTAAATCAGATTTTGGAGCATATTTGCCGTACTTTTTACTGAGCTCTCTATTAAGGTCATGAATCATGCTTTTGAACCTGAAAAAATACCCTGTACAATACAAGATACATGTCATACTGTACAATATGCACTTGTCATTGCTACTTAGAAATGTCTCTTATGGGGCTGGAGAGATGGCTCAGAGGTTAAGAGCGCCAACTGTGCTTGCAGAGGACCCAGGTTTGAGTCCCAGAACCCACATGGTGGCCAAGATCCATCTTTAAGCTGGGTGTGGTGGCACACGCCTTTAATCCTAGCACTAAGGAGGCAGAGGCAGGCAGATCTCTGTGAGTTCAAGGCCAGTCTGGTCTACAGAGTGAGTTCCAGTCCAGCTGGGGCTATAGAGTAACCCTGTCTCAAAAAACAAACAAAAAGACAAAAAAGAAATGTCTTTTATAAACTACATTTTATCAAGTGGAATAACCAATATTTATATCAAATGCCTGGGAAGCTGAGTAAGGAGACAAGTTCAAGACTATATAAGATAACAGCAAGAACCTGTCACTAAAGTAGATAATACAGTAAATATATAAAAAGAAAGAAACTTTAATTGTAGGTCTCAATATCCATGAATAAAGGTAATACTCAAAGTGTTACTCAAGGAGAATCTTAGTTAAAACACATAGCAATTAACAATCAAAAGAAAACAAAACAAACATAATTACTAACAGAAAAGTATTTTAGTGAAGAAAATTAACTGATAGCAACATTCTACTCACGTGTAAAGTACCAGAAGTGGGTTGAGAGGCTTTGAGAGTCAGAGCAAAAACCTGCATGGAGGTATGTATGTTTCTTAATCACAGTTCTTGGGAGTTAAAGGTAGATGGATCTTTGTGAGCTCAATCCCAGCCTGTTGTACCTAGACAGTTCTAGGCCAGCTAAGCCTGTAGGCAGACCCTGCCTCAAAAACAAGCAACAACAACAACAAGAGCCAGAACAAGTTGCTCCCAGAAATTTGTGTTTCTGCTAGTTATAAGAAGAGCATTATACAGGCAGATGGTATACTTCCTTGACCCTGGGATTTAGAAAAGAAACATGGACACGATATTTAAGATTTAATTTTGACACCCCAGGCTGAAGCAAATATAGAAATTCAGAGATGAACAGTAAGATTTGGGTAGCTGATATGAGGAATTTATATAACAAAGTATGATTAATTCAACAGCTATGAAGAAGACATGTTCAAGAAAGAAACCTGGGCTCTTCCATGCTGTTATACTGGATGATAGAATTATTTCTAATACACCCGGTGAGGATGCAGATAGGTAACTGTGCACACTTAATGGAAAAAAATCAATTAACTGTTAACACCTGCTCAAGTATACTATTCTTCTGAAGTCACATATTATGTTCCATAGCAGCTCCTTGTTTTAAATTTTCATATGCTAAATGAAATAAGGACTTTAAAAATGGTATTAGACCATGGATCATAAATAAAACATCATCCTGAATAATCTGGAGAACTCCACTATGATATGATATCTTGAGAAACATTAGAGCTCAGACTGACAAACAGGCATGTAAGATTTAAAGCAGGAGAAAGCCTCAGACCCCAATGTCTAGATTATAAAAAGGAAGACAGAAACAAGGAGGTTGGGAAACAGCAGGTTTTAGAAGGTGAATATCACTTGCTGACACCAAGAACATAGTGACTTTAGGCATAAAACAAAATGGAGCCGAAATCTGTGGACTGGGTGCATCAATGTGAGCATCAACTTTTCCATGGCACCTGCAGGAAGAAAAGTGACCCTGCAAACTTTGACTTTCAGATCTGTGGGTCCACAGGCCCATCTGCAGTGGGCTGACTTATAGGTCTATAAATTTCTGATGTTTTAAGGTACCAGCTTTGTGGTGACTTGCTATAACAGTAAAAGAGGACTTCTACATCTCTATATGTTTTTTACTCTGTGTATACCTATACTTTATGATCTGTTTACTATGTGGTGTACTGCTTGACACTGCAGTATATGAGAGGATGTGGGTATCTTTACATTCTTCCTTTCCTGGTCTACTTATGCCTTATCTGGAGTTCAGTCTAAAAAAGTGAAAGGCCGGGCTGGAGAGATGGCCTAGCGGTTAAGAGCGCCGACCGCTCTTACAGAGGACCCGGGTTCGATCCCCAGCACCCACATGGCGGCCGAGAGCCATCTGAAACTCCCAATTCCAGGAGAACTCCAGTTCCAGGGGAATCCGAGACCCTCTTCTGACCTCCGCGGCATTGCACGACACGGGTGCACAGACCTGCATGCAGACAGTACATTGATACACATATCGAAATAAAAAAAAAAAAAAAAAAACGTGAACAGGCCTCCACACGATAAAGATGCATCTGTTGAAAAGACTTTCATTGATTTTGAGATTTGGAATATATTATATGAATTATATTATATATATATTATTATTTTATATTTCGATTAACTCCTCCCTTTGCATTCCCATTTTACTATCATCAGCACAGACTTCATGTCCTATAGTATAGTAAGGTCTATGTCTTTTTTTTTAAGGTCTATACTTCCCCAGTTCTCTTGGGTCCAAGTGTTCAAGGTCTATCCATTGAAGCCTGGTCAACATACCATGTAACACACCAGTAAGGAAAACTGACTCTCCCTCTTCGATCACCCATCGAATGTCAATAGATGCTCAGCTACTACTTTGACAATGGAAATGCAATTCAGTGTAAGATTAGTATTTTTTTATTTTTTAATTTAATTTCTTTTTGTATATGTATGAATGTACTGTCTACATGTAGATTTGCGCACCCGTGTCATGCAATGCCGCAGAGATCAGAAGAGGGTGTCGGAATTCCCCTGGAACTGGAGTTAAAGACGGTTCTTAGCCGCCATGTGGGTGCTGGGGATCGAACGTGGGTCCTCTGCAAGAGAGGTTGGCACTCTTAACTGCTAGGCCATCTCTCCCAGCCAGATTAGTATTGTTTTTAAATCATTACTAGGATCTACTTGAGAGATGTTTCTTTTTTCCATTTTACGATGATATACTTCACTTTTATTTATTCTTCCAATAAGCTGTGCATATTGGCACATACTTGTAGCTTGCCTGGAATCCTAGCTACTTACTGATGAGTACATGTGTGTGTGCGTGTGTGTGTGGGGGGAATTCATCCCAGAATGATTGTTTCATCCCGGGGTCTCAATACATGCCAAAACATATCTAATAGATAAAAGCAAACTAAGCCTTTTTTAACTTAAATGAAATATATTTACTACTTCATGATTATAGATTTCTTCATTTTTCTTTAAATTTCCCTGTTCTAGAAAATCTATGAGCTTATGTTAATACTCTGGAATCTGTCTCTTAAATTATCTTTTATAATTTTCACTTTTTTATATTTTTGCTCTTAGTTCTCAGCTTTTCTCTTAAAGTAATCATTATATCTTTACATGAAGATATTCCAGTTGTTTAATTGCTCTTACTTCATGTTTACTCTGGTTGAATAGCAACATTATCATTTTATAGCTAAGTTTACTAATTAAATTTTTGGTTGCTTCTTACTTCATTTATTTTTTTTAAGTTACATACCTCTGTCAGAATTATCCATGTATTTTTTAATAGGATTGGCTTATTTATTTTAGGTCAAGTCTGTTTATTTCTATTGCTTTTTCTAAATATCTGGCAATTCTTTGATGTTCAGTTTTACTTATGAATGAATTAATTTGTTAATTGGGATATGTTTTCTGCATATATGTTCACTTAATCATAATGGTTGTTATATTTCCATTTGCAGCATGATTTACATCTTTAACTTTAGGGTTTAGGTACATCTAACTTTTCTCAGGATTTCTTTGATCTCACAGAGTTCTTCCTGCCTCTGCCTCCTGAGTGCCAAGATTAGCTTTGCTGGTAAATGGATGGAACTTGAAGCAATTATACTAAGTGAAGTAACACAGTCCCAGAAAAAAAAAAGGCGAATGGTTTCCCTCATTTGTGGATGCTAGTACCAAATCCCCAGTTGGCAGGCAAACTGAGCAACTTTATTATTATATTTCATTGTATTTGAAAGCAACTGTGCTATTACAATGTGAATCTATAAATGGGCTCTAATATTGTCTTACCACTTATACTCACACATTGTAATTACCATATATAGATGGAGGAGATATAGTCATATTCTAAAAAAAGAATGTAAAGTTACAAGACTTTATACCTGCATGCAAATTTACTGTTAAAATGTGAATCTCTAAATGTGTTTAGGAATCAACCTACAGTTTATTTTCAGAATTTTTAATTTTGACTTAGGTGTGGAGTGCATACTTTGGAATAATATAAATTTTAAAAAAGTATTGATAGCTTTATAGAATAAAAAAAAGAAGTGGAAGAGGCACTGTCTTATAGAGATAGAACAATTGGTGAGTACAACAGATAGACCCATATTGAAGGACATTTGAGCATACAAATTAGACTCGATAGGCCATGCTGTAGATCAAGAAAATATTTTCAACGTGACTTAGAACCACATTGAGGTTATGTTCATGTACTTGTGAAATTGTTATATTTATAAATATGTACACGTTTGAATTAATAATAATGAAGACAAGCCATTTATTTTTTAAATTAATACAGAAACAATAAAACTAAAAATGATGTTTAAAAAAATAAAGGTATGTACTATCACTCTTGGCTCTGATACATCTTAGAAATCACATGAAACAGTAAATACAGAAGACTTTTTATGTTTATAACAAATGTATTGTAAGTAAAAGCAGTATCTGTGTCTCTCAGGATATACTGTTCTAACTGCGGATTTGAAGCTTTAGTGATAAAGTAACAATCCATATATTAGAGATGTTTCTGCATTTATAGAATGCTAGAATAGAATATTGTTTTTAAGCAGGGCATTGGACAAAATGCATAAATGAAAGCTAGATAAACTTGATCATAACATTTTTATTTTTGGTAATAAAATTACAGTAAATAATCTGTATGCAATATTAATAATCACTCTTTTAAACAAAATATAATATTCTTGGATTTGATGACAATTTTCACAACTATTCTGGTATTTAAATTTAAGTCTCTTGGTAAAAAAAGAGGTCTATATGGTCAATGAAAGAACTGGGGAATTAAAAACTACTCAATGAAAGGAGATGATATTTGTATTTCTTTGTATTATGAGAGGTGTACAAGTTTCACAAAACAGGATAGTTTCTTGAGCCTCACTTTTCTTTTTCTAGTTTATAAATCCAAGTGAGATTATGTAAATACTATTTTAAACATTTACAAACCTTATAGGTGCTGAAGTATTTATTTCAGTTCACTTCTAGGAGAGAAATTGTGAGATTGATTGCTTCTCCATTGCATAAGGAATTTTTGCTTCAGTAGGATTAGTATATTTGCTTAATAGTCAATGTGCATTTTTATTATCTATTTTACAAAAGGGACAATAAATTCTAAAACTTACATATGAATTTTATTGGCAGTATTAAATTTGTTTGCATCAAAGTTTCAAATTATTTACTACCATTTTAAAAATAATTAAAATGTATTTGATTGTGAGAATCACAAGTTACTTTATTTTTTCATTATGTCCACAGTATGTAGTCCATTCTGGCTCTAGGCTTAAGTTGGCCAAGGGACCAAAGATTCATAATTAAGGCAAACATTTCATTAGTCTCTGTTATGCATTGAATAGAATGTCCCCTAGGCTCTAAGTATTTGAAAACATAGTTGGTGATGTTGTTTGGTGAAGGTCATGGAACCTTTAGGAAGTATGGCATGGTAGAGGAAGCCTGCCACTATGGGAGGGCTTGGAGTACTCATTGTAGCCTTGCCAATTTCATTTCACTGTCTTTCCTTCCTGTGCACTTTGCTCCAAGTATCTCCGCCATGCCTCCTTGCCATGGTAGTTTCTTAATTTTCTGGAATTTTAAGCCCCAAAGTCTCTTCTTTCTCTAAATTGCCTTGGCCTTTGTGTCCTATCATAACAACAGAAAAGTAACTAAAGCAGCCATTCTAGTTGAGAAAAGTAATCAGGTTACATATTATAATATTTTTTAAAACTGGTTTTGCAGGGGCTGGAGAGATGACTCAGCAGTTAGGGGCACTAACTGCTCTTGCAGAGGACTTGAGAAAAGAAAAAACAAACAAAAAACAGTGATATGATATTATTGCTTTTATCTTCCATGATAATAATACTGGGAAAATTGGGGCTGAGGGCTACCTGTTGGCCCCTCCTAACATGTTGCTGTAGCCAGAGCTGAAGTAGTCTTTGGTTGACTAAGAAGAGATATGAAACTGGTGTGCTCTGGTCAAACGAAGTGCAGGAAACCCAGGCAGTCCTTCATAGGTGAGTATTTTCTCTGCTAGCAGTTCTGTCCTTGCTAAAGTCAAGGGATGAATAAAATGTTTAAGTTGGAGTACATTTGGTTTTGTCCTGGCCAAAGGCCAAGTTTACCAGAAGGGTGGTCTCATGATCTCTCTCCCACAAATGAGTGCCTCTACCTGGCAAATGTATGAAGATGTGATCAAAACTGAAAGGTTCCCATGCCCTATGAATGGGACAATAGGACTGACCAGATCATTCTTCTACAATGGCGTCCAGTAGCCTTATTACCTCTCAGGTGGAGACCCTCAATGCTATTCTATTTCTGGAGACCCATGCCCACTGTGTAACAGCTCTCCCTTCTTTCTTTCTTTAAGCTCAAACCAATATAAATCTGTAATAAAGTACAGTCTGGAATTTCATTCTCTCAATTCAGAAAATAAGAACCTTGAGCCAATGGACTCAGTGGAAATGTTGTATGATGGTGAACATCTGGCACTTAACTCTTGAGATAGGGCCCACCTGAAATTAAGGAAGCCTCTTTCGAGCTCAAGGAAAATCCAGGTTCCCAGAATCCTACAGGTGTGTGTTGATGGTGTATAGTGCTTAAGAGCTGATCTAAGCTACCTTTCAACAGCTTGTCTTGAGTCCTTCCTCTTATATGATGAATCTCCCTTTTGAACTTCTTAGAATTTTATGCTTTGTCTTTTTTTAAAATCTGGCTTTCCCCTCCTGATCATCACAATTCAACAGCTACATCTCAACAGAAATGGACCACAAAATGGGAGTTGTTATACACTTTCTTCCTGGAGAACTTCATAACCTATTCCCATGTACTTACTGCAAAATCCCATTTAAGTGTTAAAGCAACAAGAAATATTTTTATAATGTCAAAAAAAGTAATTACAAATTCTCCAATAAGATGGAAGTTACCTTCCAAGCATTATATTAAAAATTTGTAGCAATTCTCCTCCAAGGAGAACTGGCCTTTCAGAATAAGAGAGAGTGAAAAGCATCTGACTATCTATAGTCTATATGCCTAAAATATACATAATGAAACAGTAATCATTCCAGATATTCTTTCCAAGATGACTGTATTACTAGAAATGATAATATACTTTCATGGTGAAGAGCTGGTTTTCTCTGTAAAAACAACAAATGGATATTTTATGAACTTTTCTTCTCAGCATAAGAGTGATGAATACTTGAGAGTGTTAGGAGTTGCTCCAAATGTAAATAGAAGGTAGCAATCTTCTGGATATACAATGGGAAGAATTCATGAGAAAACTGATGTCACATTTGAGTTAGAAAAGATCAATAAGGCAGAAACCATAAAGAGTCAGTTCCAGAAATTTGGTAGAAATGTCATGCACAATGACCTCGAAGTGAGAGGCCATGAGGGGTCAGACAGTTAACAGTCAGTGAGCATGGACGAAGAACAGAGTTCAGAAGGAGCAATCATTGAAGACTGACCCTGGAATTATTAAAGTGGGCCAGGCCGTGAAAGCCTTGGCAAGTAATAATACTGAGTTTGGATTTTTATAAAATCTATTAAGAAGTTAAATATATTAAAGATAGAAATTTAAACAAAAATTCTCAATTCTCCATGCTCAGTGGTACAAAGAACCAAGTAGAGGTGTAAGAATAGAAACGAAGAGATCAGATAGGAGGATGTTCATGTACCTAGAATCCCAACAGCCTTAAGGCTCTTTGGATACTTGCTTTTAATGAGTACCTCTAAATGTTTCAATTGTTGGAAACAATCTTACTTTCTAAATCTATTTATTAATCTGTACAAGTGCTTAGAACCTATAGAAGTTATTCATTCCTTCTTCCTTAAAAATCTATGTTTGAAAAAATGTGAACTCCTAAACATGTATTGGAGTTAACATACAGTTTATTCTTGGAGGACATAACTCTGGTACACATATAACATTTATATATAGGCATATTTTGGAGCACTACAACGGGAGGGAACCACAACATCATAAGGACTGGGTCAAAGAATGGACTGACATAGTTAAATTCTGCCCAAAACAATGGACCTTTACAGAGAAAATCTTTAAAAAGACTGAGAGAAGGATGAAAGACATGTATGGCAGAATGCATGATCTGGGGTGGGGGGAAGGGAATGGTAATGTGTCTAAATGGAACTGAGAAATGATGCCTGAAATACATAAAACATCAATAAAAGTATTATAAAAATCTAAGTTTGTATAAGGCATGGTTTTGTGAGTGAATTACATATGTCATAAACTCACTGAGTAATGATAAATATTCTTTTCACCACTAACAAGTAATATTCTTTTTATGTGAAACAAAAACAATTAAATTACTCCAAATGTCCTTTAATGGGCAGGGGTTATCCATTGTAACCTGGTTAACCTATCAGAGTCACACCCCTCCCAGTAATAGATTACTATAATTCCCCAGTTAGGGTGGATGTTTCTTATCCCCTTCCCCTCTTCTATGCTGTTAAGTTGTCTGGTTTGAACTAAATGAAACTTGTGCATGCTATCACTATTGACGTGAATTTGTATGACTGAATTAGCAACTGTCTAGAAAACTCTTTTTTTTTTTTTTGTGGTCATCCAATATCTCTGGCTCTTACAATATTTTTACTCCTTCTTGCACAACTATCCCTGACCCTTGGAAGACAAAAGAATATGTTCCCCTTCAGTGATAAGTGGTCTGCAGTCTTTTATTGTCTCTACATTTGCTGTTTTTGGATCTCTGTGTTAATCACAATCTGCTACATGGAGAAGCTTCACTAATGATACTTGAGAGATGCATTAATGCAGGCATATAACAATAAGTCATTAGGAGTTGATTTAATACTGTGTCTATTTAGCAGAATAATAGCAGTAGGCTCTCCCTTATTACCTGTGACCTTTCCAGATACATGTTCCTTGGCCTGATATCAATGGTAGTTTAAGTGTTCCATCTTGTGAAGCAGATCTTAAATCTAGAATATGATTGGTTGTATTTGGTGACCAGAATTTGATTCAATAGGCCTTACTATATAATATATTATAATATAATATTATATGACATAATATGTAATAGAGTGCATGAAATCTGACAAGGACATTAAGGGGGTGCACATAGAAGAGAAGGTCTAAATGTAATAAAACATTTCATGAAGTTCACAAAAATTAAATATAAAAACTTTAATAAAGAAACCCTAGGTAAACTCCATTAAGTCAGGAACAGTATGCTTTTTCCTCAAGGAAAAAGGATTCTAAACACACATGTATATAAGAGATTTGCAAGCAGGAAACCAATGTGTAGTCAAAACAAGATCAAAATGTGGCTAGGAAGAAGCTGGCACAGACAGAATAGGAATAAGAATAAGGATTAGACACTGGCTTGTGTCAAATTGGGCAAAGGTTTCACGGGTGGAGGATTTCTACTGCCAGCAGAATCTGGGCTTTAGGAATGGCAAATTGCTTCTTCTTAGAATACGAGAATGCTCTCAATCCTGTCCCCTGCATCTGACTCTACTCATCTTAGGGTATAACAGCTGGTTCATGTTCAAACACTGCACATAATCCTACATATTTTTATTGCACCTGTAGTATTTGGGTATAGAGATAAGAATCATACATTTTTTATAATAATATGTTTACTTGGAAAAAGAAACACAATCACTCTCCCCAAAAGCATTAACAAAATGAGTTAGAGATTGTAGAGATTGGAATGAAGAGAAAGAATCAAGACTTGTGAAATAAAACAAACAAAAAGAGGTAAAGTGAGCTTAGGACTGGAAATCAGTGAAAATCCATCTCTATGTGTAGTACAAACTTTTTTTCGGCTAAAAACCCTTTGTGAGTTCAAGGCCAGCCTGGTCTACAGAATGAGTTCAAGGACAGCCTGGTCTACAGAGTGAGTTTCAGGACAGCTGGGGCTACAGGGAGACCCTGTCTCAAAAAAGCAAAAAAAGAAAACACACAAAAAAAACCCCACTTCTATTTTAATACAATAATTTAATTGATGTTTTGTGTATTTCAGACATTATTTTTCAGTTCAATTTAGACATATTCCCCTTTCCCTTCCCCCCACCCAACCCCAGATCATGCATTCCGCTAGAAATGTCCTGCATTGTTGCTGGAGAGATGGCTCAGTGGTTAAGGGCACCGACTTCTCTTGCAGAGAACCCAGGCTTGATTCCCAGCACCCACATGGTGGCTAAAAACCGTCTTTAACTCCAGTTCCAGGGGAATCCAACACTTTCTTCTGACCTCCGTGGCATTGAACAACACAGGTGCACCAGCCTACTTGCAGACAGTACACTCATACACATAAAAAATAATAAATAAAATTTAAAAAATGTCCTGCATCTTTCTCTCAGGTTTTTTTTTTTTTTTCTTTTTAAGACAGGGTCTCCCTGTAGCCCCAGCTGTCCTGGAACTCACAAAAATCCGCCTGCCTCTGCCTCCTGAGTGCTAGAATTAAAGGCGTTCTCCACCACGCCCAGCTTCAGTTTTTTTTTTTTTTTTTAATGTCTAGGAATTCACATTTCCTTTTGATTTTATAATTACTTCTATAATGGATATAATACTTTCGCCACCCCACATATACAGTAATTACAAGAGTCTGAAAATAAGTGGTGGTGGATTCTAGAGCCTGTTAAGAGATTTACATTATAACAACAAGTTGGTTTAGGATAAGGAAGAAATATAACAATAGATGTTCAGCTTTCCTTCATTGGGATTTTGGTGTCTATTATGCCACAATGAGCGGAAACCGTTTCACCATTGTTTTGTTTTTTTTGTGTTTCCTGGGACTGGTGTTACTTCACTTAGCATAATGGCTTCAAGTTCCCATCCATTCTGCACGCTTCCAAAGTTCATGATGTGTCATCGTTACTTTACCTGTCATAGAAGCTCCATTGCTAGATGTACCCATTTTTGTCATCCACTCTGTCCTGTTGAGGGGGCATTTGGTTTGGTTCCAGCTCTTTGCTATTGTGAAGAGAGAGCTGCATGTATCTTTGCAGTAGGATGAGTCTTTGTGGGTATATACCCAGAAGTGGTATAAGGAATGAGTCTGCGGTTGTAGGGCTCAATTTTGATGTCTTTTTAAGGGTCTCCACACTGCTTTCCATGAATCGGTTGTTAACAATCGCCACCAGAATGGTTCACCTGTTCCCACATCTTTGATTTGTCCACATGGCCAAATCTTCATTGGTGCTTTGTTTTTTTTTTTTTTTTTTTTTTTTTTTCTTTTTTTTTTGTCTTTTTGAGACAGGGTCTCCCTGTAGCCCCAGCTGTCCTGGAACTCACTCTGTAGACCAGGCTGGCCTTGAACTCACAAAGATCCGCCTGCCTCTGTCTCCCAAGTGCTAGGATTAAAGGCGTGCGCCACCACGCCCGACTCTTTTGTTTTCTTGATCTTAGCCAATGTTATTGGAATGAGATGGTTTCTGAGAGTGGTTTTAATTTGCATTTCCTTAATTATTAGTGATGTTGAACACTTTTTAAGATGTTTCTGAACCATCTTTAATTTCTCACTGATGAAGTCTCTGTTCAGTTCTTCACTCCATCTTTTGAGTAGGTTATTTGTTTTCCTCTTTGTTTTTTAAGTAGTCTGTATATTCTTGACGTTAATGTTCTGTCAGATGTATGGCTGGTGAAGATTTCCTCCCACTGTGTGGATTTTCTCTTCATTTCCTTGATTGTTTCTTTTGCCGTATAGAAGCTTTTGATTTTGATGAGGTCCCATATGTCGACTGTTGACCTTATTTCCTGTGCAGCTGTTGTCTGATTTAGAAAGTCTTTTCCTACGCCTATGTCTTACAGGTTGCTGCCAACTTTTTCTTCTATCACATTTCAAGGTTTCAGGTTTCATGTTGAGATCTTTGATCCACACATTTCTATTCTCAAAAACAAAGCAATCAAAGGAAATCTTTATCTTTTAATAAGTTATAAGAAAACAGTAAAACATTGGAATATTTTCTTGCTTTAATTTTCTTTTTTTAAATTTTTTTAAATTTATTTTTATGTGTATGAATGTACTGTCTGCATGTAGGTTTGTACACTTGTGTCATGCAATGCCTTGGAGGTCAGAAGAGGGCTTCAGATTCCCCTAGAACTGGAGTTAAACCCGGGTCCTCTGCAAGAGAAGTTGGCGCTCTTAATCACTAGGCCATCTCTCCAGCCCCCCTTTTAAAATTTTTTTTTATTTTCTAATTTCATTATAGAGACCCCTTAAAATTATAAAACACCTAAATGCCATAGTTGTTCTGAGCTATTGTCTCACAAGTGTTAAAAACATATCACAACAGATTTTTTAAAGGTGTGTAGTTTCTAATATTTCAAAATATTGTAATCAATATGATTATTAATTTCATTTGGGATGCTCTTAATCAGTGCAAATTATTTATAGGTTCAGTAAAAGTGTTACTAAAGGTCTCCTGTCCAGGAATAAAACAGATAATAAAGCACCAGGTATAGCAAACAAAAGCCCCTCACCACGTGGATTCTTGTTCTTTCTAGATGTTGTGTCTAGGTTCTGTCTTTATGAATATAGCTCAAGGGACTGAGGGGTGACTGGTTATGAGAAGTTTTATTCTGTTCAGATATATCTCTTTATTGCTTGACTCTTGAGTGAATAATGCCCCTTTGCATCTTGTCTATAAACGTTCATCCAGAGAGCACAGTAATGATGCTGTAAGAGTAACAGTTCTCCATCCAGAGAGCCAGTCCATCCTGGAAGAGTTATTTATACTACTTGCAATATGTTTGCAATACATGGATTTAAAGAATGAATAACACGTCAAATTTTGAAACTAATTAGTTATTCCATATAGCAGGAAGTGGAGCAGTGAGTAGCTGGTGGAGTTAGTTAATAACTACTGACAACTGGGGCTCAGGTTCCTTTCATCCTCACTGTGTCAGCTGAGCTAGGCTTATTGTGATGCAGTGCAGAGGATGCCACAGCTGCAAGGATCTTATCTAAGCAAAACACTCCAATCAGTGAAAATGGTTTCTCTTCTATTCCAGATTTTTTTAAATTTATATTTATGTGTATGATTGGTATGCCTACATGTATATATAAGTCCATGCATATTGTACAGTGACTTCAGAGGACAGAAGATGGCATCAAATCCCCTGGAACTGGGGTTACAGATGGTTGTCAACCATCATATGGATACTGGGATTCAAATCTGGAACTTCTGCAAGAAGAGACCAATGTCCTTAATCACTAAGTCATATCTCTAGCCTTGTCCTTTTCCAGATTTTAAAATGTGAGTGATGAAATAAATTTGGCTGCAAATTATGGGGAAATTTTAATTAGCTCAAATTCAGAAATCTTGGTGTCACTACACTTTAAATGTTCTGATTGTATCATTAGCACTATATAAAATGAACTCTACTAAATATTTTGACAATATTACTTCATATAAATTGGTCAAAATATATTACTAATGATCTGTTTATAGGAGGACATTTGATTTATTTGATGCAAAGAGATTTCCCATATTACATTCAATCTACATTAAAAAGTTATTAGATGACAAAGATACACTAATTTTTTGTTGTTTCTTTCTTTTGTCTTTTTGAGACAGGGTCTCCCTGTAGCTCCAGGTGGCCAGGAACTCACTATGTAGACCAGACTAGCCTTAAACTCACAGAGATCCACCTGCCTCTGACTCCTGAGTGCTGGGATTAAGAGCATGTGCCACTATGCCTGGCCCAGATAAACTACTTGAATGCATAGGTTGATAGGATATGAAGTACATGCAAGAATTGAAAAATATACATACATATATATGTATACATACTTCTCATATTTGTATACTAGTTAAAACTGTTATTAGATTAGAAAATATCAGAAAGAATTTCATAGTTGTATTTCAGATCATTCTAAAGTGAAGTAAAAATGTAATATTGCTTCTTTAATTTGGGGGTTATACTTATTTTGTAATGTTTCACAGAAAAAGGGATGTGTACTTTTTAAATGTTTAGCGCATCTCCACATCTTAATCTGACCCTGCTTATTATGCAGAAAATGACCCATGTTTAGATTTGTGCCTTATTGACCATGAACAAATTAAAGAAACTGCATTCATCCCCCTCAAAATTATTAGGGCTATTAAGTCTGAAATAGGATACAGAAAATAAATGATCCCCTTCCAAAGTAATTTTAGTCCCTCTGAGGATGGAGTTGGTTTGATTGGGTCCAGAAAGGTTAACTAAATGCTAAGGTCAAGTGCAAGAGGAAGCACACAAGAGGAAAATACTGAAGGGCCCTTCTTCCTAACTCCTCATTTCTCCCTGTATGTTTGATCTTTATATATATATATATATATATATATATATATATATGCATTTATATGCATGATTTTAAGATTTGATAATATCTGATTAGGAGAGATTAGAGAGTACAGTAAAACCAACTGTGATTTTTATTGAGAAAAAAATGCCTGGAACTAATTGATTTTTCAAGCTTGTTTTGACTACCAAGAGGCTCAGAAACAAGTGTTACTCAACTGCTCTGCAATTTGGAATCTTTTAAAAAACTTTCTGTTTTAATGGCTATATTCATTATAATAATCCCACATGTACACACTTGTATACACTTCTACTTTATTAATATAACAAACCTAAATAATTAGGGAAAATATGAGTGTTTTTCAGTTCTTATCTAGTCTGAGTGGATCTAGTGCATCCCAGGCTACTTATACTGAACTGAGAACATATTTTGGCACAATAAAAATGATATAAAAATTGCTAATGAGACATTTGATCAAATGGTCTATGTTCTTCAAATCCACTAGGGAGTAGGTACACTAATCTGTTAGTGATTATTAGGAGTACATGTGTATGAGGCATTAATTAAGGCCAAAGGAAAGGAAATTGGTTTATTTGTATTCCCTTCTATGCTACTTAATTATTTGTTTCAACTTTTCAATAGAATCTACTGATTGTTTTCTTTGCTTCCCTGTGATCATTAATTTCACTGTCAAAAGCTGTATATAACACATAATTCTAAGTGCCTGTCTACATTACATTTCCTCTTTCTCACAAAATTTATGTGCAGTAAGAAGAGTAGAATTTATGTGCAAATTTATTTACAGGTAATAAATGAGGCTCACCCAACTTGGTCAAAATCTCTTAACTACTCAGTAGAACATTCAGAATCAAGCACAGGCCTTTTCATCTTCAGATTTCACATTTTAAAACTATATGTTAAGCCTGACTCGGTGGCACATGACTTAATCCCAACACTCAGAAGGCAGAGGCAGGCAGATCACTATGAGACTGAGGCCAGCCTGGTCAATAGGGAGAGTCCTCAGCAATCAGAGGCTACAAGTAGGCCTTGTCTCAACAAACGATCAAATTAAAATTACGGGTTTGGGCACAACCTGCTTGCACTTGGTTTCGAATGAAGGATGCTTGTACTCATAACTTGTTACATATTGTTTAAAAATGAAAACTAAAACATATAACAAAAAAGCAGAGAAAGATGCAGAAAACTTACATCGGCAGAAATGCACATGATTTGGGATGGGGTAGGGGTGGGGGTGGGGGGAAGGGAAGGGATATAATGGCCTGAACTGAATTGGAAAATGATGTATGAAATACACAAAACATCAATAAAAATAAATTACAAAAAAAAAAGAAAACAAAAAATAAATAAATAAATAAATAAATAAATAAATAAATAAATAAATAAAATTACATTTTTAAGTCCAATTTCAAGAAGTTATAAAATACTTGTTTCGGGTGCAAAAGAGATGGTTCAGGGGTTGAGAGCTCTAGTTGTTCTTCCATAGAACCTGGGTTTGATCTCCAGGACCCACATGGCAGTTAAGAACACTCTATAACTCCAGTTCTAGGGGATCTGTTGTCCTCCTCTGGCCTCTGCCAGTACTGCATGACACAGGTGCATTTATACACATGAAAACAATACACCTATATACACACATAAAATAAAAATAAAGACATTTTTGTTTCATTTTGACTTTTGCGGGTATTGTATAATACAAATTATTAAGAGATTATAATAATGAAATGAGAGAAGAAATCATAGAAATTCTTTTAAATCTTTGTTCTAAAGTATGGTTTTCTATTTCTCATATATATTTTTCTCAACCCCACAATGAAATAATGATAACCACTATAAAAAGTATTTATATATGTATATAAATAAACTGATATAATATTATAAAAATTTAGATAGTTAACTAAGCAGTCATCTTTAAAAGTAATCTTAAATTTTTCTATCAAATTATTATAAATTACAAAATTATGAAAATCATGCTTTATGCAAAGTTTGGAGATTCAAGGAAAACATATGGAAAAAATAAAACAAATTTTGTGTCCAGAAATAGCAATGATTAATATTTAAATGTAATTTTAATATTTAAACTAATATCAATTATGCAATATTTTGCATTTGTGTTTATTGTATTTGCCTTTGTATCCATATTTTTTCATAAGTTGATAACATTTTATGTATCATTGTACTTCCACACCACTCATGTACATATAAAACAACTTAAATAATTGGAAACATTGTTTTTTTAATACTTTCATTGATGAATTGTGTATTTCATTCATTATCTTTCAGTCCAATTTAGACACAGTCCCTCTCCCTGCCCCTACCCCATCCCTCTTCATGCTTTCTGCCATAAATATCTTGCATCATTCTCTCAGTTTTTCCAAAGATTTTTACTGCAGAGGCTTGTTGTTTTGGGTAGAGTTTAACTGTATCATTGAGTTCTTTAACCCAGTCTTTATGTTGTGTTTTCCCTCCCTTTGTGTTGCTCCAACATATGCCTATATAACCATCACATATGCATCAAAATTATGACCTCTGAGAAGAAACTGTATGTTAATTCCAAAATATGTTTGGGACTTCATATTTTCCCCCTTTAATTTTATATTACTCTAAAATCTGAATATATACCTTCCACCCATATACAGTAATTAAGTCTGAAAATAAGTGGTAGGTCAAATCTAGAGTCCATTAAGAGATTTACAACAAATCAGTTGCTTTCAGATAAAGAGAAATATAACAATAATATTGTTCAGCTTGCCTATCAACTGGGGATTTGGCGTTAGCACCCACAAATGAGAGAAACCATCGCCTGTTTATTTTTCTGTGACTGTGTTACTTCACTTAGCATATGGCTCTGAGTTCCATCCATTTACCTGCAAAGTTCATGATGTCATCTTTATTTTTTATTTTTTTTTATTTAATTTATTTTGGCTGACATATACAAATATAAAATTCTACATATTTATAGGGTCACATGATGTTTAATGCATATATACATTGTTTAAAACTTAAAACTGGGCCTGGAGAGATGGCTCAGCAGTTAAGAGCACCAACTGCTCTTGCAGAGGACCCGTGTTCTATTCCCAGCACCCACATGGCAGCTAAGAACAGTCTTTAATTCCAGTTCCAGGGGAGTCCGACATCCTTTTCTGATCTCTGTGTCACTGCATATCGTGGGTGCACAGCCTAAATGCTGACAGTACATTCATACACATAATAAATAAATAAATATTAAAATCTTAAAACTGCTAAACATGTCTAGGTCGTTAAACATGTATAATTTCTTTGTGGTTAAAATTCCACAATTCTGAAAAAAATTACACAGTTCTTTCTTTGAGGCTATTGAAATTCATGCAATATCACATCTATATTGATCCTACTGTAAAATAGTACACCAAAGCATCATGCTGTAGGTAAACAACTTGGTTTTTATTGATCAGTTTCATCCACACATCCCTTCATTTTATTATTATGTTTAGGGATTCAGATTTTTAGAATTACATTGTGTAAATGTACCACTTTTTTGTTATCCACTCGTCTGTTGAGGGGCATTTGGGTTGGTTCCAGCTCTTTGCTATTGTGAAGAGTGCTGCAATAAACATAGATGTGCATGTGTCTTTTCAGTAGGATGAGTCTTGTGGGTACATACCCAGGAATGGTATGACTGGGACAGGTGGTAGGCTCATTTTGAGTCTTTTAAGGGTTCTCCACACTGCTTTCCATAATGGTTGCATGAGTTTACATCCCCACCAGCAGTAGATGAGTGTTCCCCTTTTCCCACAACCTCTCTAGCATTTGGTGTCTTTTGTTTTCTTGATCTTAGCCACTAGTATCAGGGTGAGATTATACCTGAGAGTGGTTTTTAACTTGCATTTCCTTAATTATTAATGATGTTGAACACTTTCTAAGATGTTTCTTAGCCTTCATTATTTCCTTACTGATGAAGTCCCTGTTCAGCTCTGTACTCCATCTCTTGAGTGGGTCATTTGTTTCCTTACTTCTTTGTTTTTTGAGTAGTCTATATATGCTGGATCTTAATGCTCTGTCAGATGTATCACTGGTGAAGATTTCCTCCCACTCTGTGGGTTTTCTTTTTCACTTCCTTGATTGTTTCTTTTGCTACACAGAAACTTTTGAGTTTGATGAGTTCCCATTTGTCAACTGTTGACTTTATTTCCTGTGCAGCTGCTGTCTGATTTAGAAAGTCTTTTCCTATGTCTATGTCTTATAGGTTGCTGAAAACTTTTTCTTCTACCACATTCAAGGTTTCAGGTTTCATGTTGAGATCTTTGATCCACTTTGAGTTGATTTTTGTACAGGGTGAAAGGTAGGGGTTTAATTTTGTTCTTCTACAAATGGTGATCCAGTTTTGCTAGCACCATTTGCTGAAAATGCTATCCTTCCTCCATTGAGGTTTTTCTTTTTCTTTGTCAAATATGAGGTAGTTGAAATTATATGAGCTCAAGTTTGGATCTTCAATTTTGTTCCATTGGTCAACAGGATTGTTTTGTGCCAGTACCAGGTATGTTCCCTCATGGTGAATGTCTTTGTGAAATATTCTGTCATCCCACCTTTAAAATTCTAAACTTATTTTTGGCTTAAGAAAATATATCAAACTTTAATACATTCATCTTAATATGGATATTCCACATTACTGAGATTGAAATTTCTTTTTGTCTGTACAGGACCATCTCATACTCTCAAATTCTCAGTCTTCCCTTCCCATATCTGTGTGTCTATCAGCCATATTCTGTTTACTAAAGGAGTCAGAATGAATTTTATCCCAAGCTTTATGCCTATATTTTCCCAAATAATAATGGTTTTTAGACCATTTTGTTTATTAAAGGCATTGAATTCAGTATCTCTGATGGCTTTGCCATCAGCACACACAAGGTTTTCACTATTTTCTAGCTGCAGTAGAACACGTGCCCTCTGTTCTCTCTGCTTGCTATTCTCCAGAGGTGTTACCTTAGCTAATAACGGCCAGAACAGCCATGAACATTCAGAGGATAACATTCAGAGTTTATAAAGTCGACAAGTTTGGCTATAAATGGCTAGGGTTGGTGGCCTTATTTATGAAGGAAACGTACTGGAACAAGAAGAAATCTGGCTGAATAACAGAAAATATCCTTTCCCCCAAAATACAAACTGTATGAGAGCCTTGATCTTGGATTTGTCAACCCTAAAACTGGGAGACCTAAATACCTGTTTAAGCAAGGCAGCCTATGCTATTTATAATAGCCCAAGCAGATTTAAACTGGCTATGGAGATGGGGGTTTCTTGTGTAAGAAGTGTCAGAAAATGTGGCAATGTAGAAAGTGTTTATATGAGGCAGGTATATGTGTGTGCATGCAAAATATGCCAATGTGTGCATGTGAACATCAGACAGGAATTTTCATGACCTGGTTGTTTCTGTCCACTGTGAGTTCCAGGGATTGATGCCAGCCAACAGTTTATCTTACACAAAAGGAAAAATGTGTATTCAAAGTAAGGGCAAGGCTAGACAACTATTGAATATCGAGATCATAATTTTCAACACATGGACTTAGTCATTTCAGCAGAAGTTAAGATTAAAGCTGCAGAAACACTGCCTTCAGAGAACAGGGGCCATAAAAAATGTGAGGAAAAAAAAAAAAACACAGGGAGGATCTGGGACTTTGCAGAACCTATGTGACCAAACCCTAGATCATCTTAACTTCATGGCAATCAATGACTCATAAGGCTGAAGCTGCCTGCTGGCACAGATTCCTTAAGCAAGTATACCTAGCACCCAGCAGAACCGCAGGTCAGGATGGTCTTCAGAAGGTCTAGAAGCCTAGAAGAGCCATAAGGGATTTCTTTTTGAAATTTATGATAAACTGGAATTTATGGTAAATTAAATTATTGATAAATGAAATTATTTAAGCCTGACAAATATGATAAAATGGAAATATTCCATTGTCTCACTAGACTTTCTACTTTTGTAAGGACCCTTCAAGGTCCTTCTTTCCTCTCCTCTGCCACCTCTCTGTCTCTCATCCCTCCCTGAAAGTCTCAGAAGATTCTCTCACCACCTCATTTCAGAAGTGCATAATTTCTGTGATTTCACAGTTTCAAATCACAGGACAGATGTGTTACTTTCAACCTCACCCACAAATGACTTAGATGATATTATGTGAGACTTTGACATCATACATTAGAGTTGATAGTGTAATGATTGTAAAAAGGCATGACTTTGAAAAAGGAAGCAGAACAATGCTGTGACAAGATTTTGTCCTGCTAGGGAGCTTTGTTCTGATGATTAAGGCTGTATGTGTGGAGTTGTAATACTACAGGGCAGGTATATTAATGACAAAGAAAAGGAACGTGAGGTTTCTTTGCTTCTGTCAGAGAAGGACACAAGATGACTGTAAATATATCATTCAACAGCAAGGATATTTTCTGAGAAATGTTTCTTTAGATAATTTTGTCATTGGGTAAAGCATCTTGGAATGTGTTTAGGTAAGCCGAGAAACCACAGCCTGCTGTGTACTTGTATATGTGATTGTGCTACCCTTCTATGTATGGTGGGCATTTGATCAAAATATGTCCACGTATTAGTTATGTTACTCTGTTAAAACCTGAACAATCTATTTAAACATTAAAATTTCCTGTTTATTAAATATTGCTTGCAGAATTTATTAAAAGAAGCAAAAGTGTAAATGAATAATAAACATGACATAAGACCATAAGAATGACTATTATGGATATCTTTAAGAGAGGCAGGTGGATCTTTGTGAGTTCAAGACCAGCCTGGTCTACAGAGTAAGTTCCAGGACAGCTGGAACTACAGGGAGACCCTGTCTTGAAAAGACCGAAAAAAAAAAAAAAAGATACTATAAATCATAATGTTAGCCCATATCAAAAGAACATTTATGGGGCTAGCAAAATTGCTCAGTGAATAAAATGCTTTCACAAACCTGATAAGCTGAAATTGATTCCAAGATCACAGAGGAAGGAAAAATCCAGCTCCTAAAAGTTGTCCTCTCAACTATAGATGCAAATCTTGGCACATGTACATTCCCACACTTACACAAATATTTCACACATGCACAATAACAACAACAATAAATAAGTTAAAATCACCATAGAATTTCTTATAATCTGATTGTGATTTTAACAACTTCAGAGATGAGACTGGACTGAGAAGACAATCAATGCCACCCACTCACTGATCCTTGAGTTAGGGTATGAAAAAACTGGATGATGAGGTCAGTGTTTATAGAACTTTTTTCCATGAGCTGTCTAACATAAGGAAAGAAATTTAAAACTTGACTAGAAAAAGCACAAAGTCTTTAGGTCTCAGGAAAATATATTTAGACTTCTGGTTTCAGGTGGTAACACCCCCACATGTATAAATAAGCAATCCACTATGCTGAATATAAGATCCCAATTAACAGCAATGAATCACATAAAGAAATAAATTAACATGCATCAACCAGTTTAATATTCAGAAAAAATTAGCTCCTTAAACTTGAAAACACCTAAATAATTACTTTGAGAAGTTTCCTTAATTTCAGTTATTTCAATCATATCTCATACTTTGTTCTTTCATTTTTGACATTTTCATATGCATTCTGAAAGAGGCTTTATGAGAAGTCATTTTATTATGTGCTTTAAGATTGCTAGACATTTAATCCTGGGATTGCATTTTTAGTTGCCTATATTTTTCCTTCCAATTTTTACCAGGATTCTCTTACAACATTCATAGGTAATAAATACATTTATGTTATTTTAAACATACACAAATGCTTCTTTAAATTCATAGGAATCAAGATATATGTTCTTCTGAATGTGTTTGGTTTTGTCTTTTTATTACCTTCTTAGGTTTTTTTTTTTTAAACATATACAGAACCCTCCTCCTGTTCTCATTCTTGAATAATGAACTAATCAGATAATCAGAGCATCGTTGGTCTATATAAATGAATATGAAGACTGGCTTGGATGAGGGATGGCTTGAATTTGTTCTTAAGTCGATGTGATGGTTAATCCTGGGTATCAACTTGACTGGACTAAGGAACAAACAAGAGAAAAAGGATCTTCGGATTGGACCACCTCAACCCGGATGGCCCACCCCAAATGTGGGCGTTATCTTTTGCAGGCAGGCAGTATTAAAGGCCATGGCAACGGGAGCTGGTCCCTTTTTTCCTGCGGCTTGCCTCTCTCTCACTGGTGAGTTTGTCTTGCTGCTGTGATCAACCCTACGGATCCCAGCGTGTACTGAGACCTGCAGATCTCCTGGAATCCATCGGGCCTTCAGCACCAGATTGGGACTACTGAGACATCCAGCCTTGTGGATGAGCAGTTCCCTGGATTCTCAGCCTCTCCAGTGCGGGCGTGACTACTGTTGAACTCCTTGAACTCTGTCACGTGACCAAATCAATAAATTGTATATAGCTATATATTCGTGCTGTTGCTTCTGTTTCTTTAGAGAACCCTGACTAATACAGTCTAAATGTAGACACTTTTGAATGTGGAATGCTCAGATTGCTCTCCTCTTTTGATCCACTCAGGCATGATTTTGTATTACTAATTTGAGTTAAAAGTCTAGTGACATTCTAGAGAAACATTAAATTTTCACTGTCTACAACATTGGTAGAGAAATCCATGTCTCCTATAGAGTCTGTCTACAACATTCTCTACTTTTTATTAATTTAGTTCATTAATATTCTAAATATTAAGGACTCATTAGTAAATTAAGATGATAAAATTTCTGGGTTCTAGAACATGAAGTCTACTTGGGAAAAAACTTGCCAGGATGGAAATGTTAATGGCAGTATTTCTCTGAACTTCCATTTCTCACCACTGTCCCCGGAGACTAATAAACAGATGGAAGTGGAAAACTATATAAAGGAGCAGAGAATTTCAATGTATCAAAAGTGGCAGCTGCACCATAGAGAGGAATTATGGAACTTCCTGGTTGTTTAAAACCTCCAGCTTTTAAGTTAACTGTATGTTGAGTTCATAATTTCTCTCCTTAACTTTTTGAGGAACATTCTTTTCACATTAACATCCCCCACTAAATAGTCAAAAACAAAACAAAGAACTCACCAATAAAACACCAACAGTAAAATGTAGACTACACATGATTAAGAGCAGTATAAAGTAGAATTGTGTTCTTCAGATTCTGTATCACAGATAGTATGTGATAGTCACTGTCACTGAACAGTCAGTCATTTTAACTATGAAACTTGGAATCCTCATCTGTAAAAATGGGTAGTGAAACCATCAGTGAGTTCAGTGGATTACTTGAGAAAATAGTGTTAAGAGAATATACAAGTTGTTAGCCATAGGTCATCATCGTTTTTGACTTGCTCCCTTCTTGCTGGTACCCTCTCTTCCCCTCTTTTCTTTGAAGTATCTATTATTTACACATCTACCGATTAATTCCTAACTCTAATATATGGTCATAATTATATATTTATTGACAAATTAAATATATGTTATAGATACTTAAAATTACATATTCATTTATATCACACAGTTTTCTGTCCACTGAGGATAAACTCCCTGCATTGTAGAGCTATAGTCTAACCCAGACTGGGTAAAAATAAGTGAGGTGAAATGTGATTTTTGTTGGAAGTGGTATAAAAATTTTAAAGCTAGCCTTGACCTCACGGAAATCTGCCTGCTTCTGCCTCCCAAGTGCTAGGATTAAAGGCATGTACCACCACTCCCAGTTTAAAGAGGGTTCTTAGCTGCCATTTGGGTGCTGGGAATCAAACCCCTTTCCTCTGCAAGAGCAGTCAGTGCTCTTAACCACTGAGCCATCTCTCCAGCCCCTGGCTTATTTCTATATTGTGTTTTATTGAAGACAGTTATTTTGAAATAAACTGATGAAAACTTAAAAAAAAATAAAGCAAAGAAAGAATGTGGCTGGTGCTCTGGAGGTAGTTCCAAGTTGCAGTAGGATGAGAGAGGACTTCCATGAAGAAGAAACAGAAGCAGTGTTAGAGTAAAGTGCTCAATAAGATGATCAGGATCACTGGAGCAGATTGAGCCCAAGCTCACTCAGTGGGAATGGGATCAGAGCTGTAAGATGTCTGGCTCCTATGCAAGCCCTAGGAACGTCAATCAATGGTCCATCACCAGCTTTATGATACGGCATCAGTGCAAGAGTGGTACTTTTATCTTGGGTGAGTGTGGGGGGTACCAATGGCTAACTAATTGGAGAGGACTTTGGAGCAGTGGACCCTGTGTGAACAGGTGGGAGGTGCCTGCAGGAGGGTGCCAAGGGAGAAGCAAGTAGAGAGGTGATTAAGACTGACATCATGAACTTTTCAGTAGGATCGAAAGGTTACCCCTGGACAAACTGTCAGCCCATGAAAGGAAACAGCCAGAATTGACCAGAGTCCAAGTCAACAGCTCCAGAGAGAGTGGACTGTTTTACTTCTCATCCACCTGTGCCCCTTTTCTAAGCCTAGGGAACAACCTGCGGAAGAGGGGGCGTGGTAGAATGTAAGGGCTGCGATTGGGGTGAATGGTGAAACTACAGCAATGTAGTCTGGACACTCATTTGATCAACTTGATTGAACAAACAACCTGTCACCCCCCACTGGATGGTTGGGCTGTGGGGGTTTTGGACGACAAACAGCCTGTAGATTGGTTTTGCACAAAGGATGCTTGTACTCATGGGATATCACTTATGACTTACAAAAAGGTAGAAAAAAAAAAACAGAGAAAGACTTGCAAGAGTACAGTTATGGCAGAATACATGATCTGGTATGGGGGTGGGGGGGGGGGGAAAGGGAAAGGGAAAAATGCCTGATCTGAATTGGAAAATGATGTACGAAATGCACAAAGCATCAATAAAAAAATTAAATTAAAAAAAGAAATAAATAAAAATTAAAAAAAAATTAAAAAAAAAAGAAAATTTATGTACGAAACACATAAAAAAATCAATGAAAAACGAAGGAAAAATGTGGTTTGGCTCTTTTGTTTGTTTTGTGTTTGGAGACAGGGTCTCTGCTGGCACAGAACTTGTTACGTGCGGCCAAGGGAGACCTTAAACTCCTGATCTTCCTGCTCTTCCAATTACTGGGATCACAGGACTGCACAGTGCAGCTTCTTGTCAACCATTTTTCTTTCCTTGTTGTTTCTGAATCTTGGAAGCAATATTGAAGTCATGATCTGACCTACATTTACAGAACTGCTCTGGCTTCTTTTTGAAAATAAACTCAAAGAGAACTAGAGCAAAATCAGAGACACAATTCAGGCTTTTGCAATTAACTGAACATGTTGATGATGCCACCGTTTATTAAATATTTATCACCTAAGGTCTGTTGATTTAAAAAAATTTATTCCCTTAAAATATCAGTATTACATAACCTCAATGAGATCTTAAGTTTAAGAATAAATGAATTTCAGAAACCTCATTATAGCACTCTTGCTCATTCCACAACGGGCATCTCTTGAGGGTCCTTAAGTTTCCTCATCACTACTCTATTCTGTTGCTAAGTGCTAAGTAGAATTGATTTTTATTCTTGAAATGTGTTGTATTTTGAGACAGGGTCTCCCTGTAGCTCCAGCTGGCCTGGAACATGCTATGTAGATTAGGCTGATCTTGATTTCACAGAGATCTGCCTACCCTTGCCTTCTCACTGCTGGATTTAAAGGCATGCATCACCAGGTCTAAATGACATTGTAAGCATGCTAAATGACATTGTAAGCAAGCACTGTACTGCTTTGTTTTGTATTCCTTCTCTAACATTCAATTATGGAAAATTAATATTTAGTCTTATCTCTCTGTTACACACACACACACACACACACACACACACACAAACACAAACACATGTGTAGAAGTCTATATGCACACAGATGCCCACAAACATAATTCCTGTTCTTCCTTTCATGTTAATAAGATTTAGCTGAACTGATATTTAGCCTTTATATTATTGTCATATTCTAGAATAATTATTTTCTGCTCTGGCATGTGATGTACCATCCATAGATTTTATTATATTCTTGTCCATTCACATTTTCATTCAAAATACATAATGTTATATTTTATATTTTCAGAGTCTTTGAGTTTATTCCTCAATTATTTATAGAAGTATAAAACATTTATTTATGTGTATCTTAATTTATAACACAATATTCAAAGCCCTATATATTGGTAGGTGTACATTAGAATTGCATAAATATTCAATGCTTAAATTTCTGCATTTTAAAATCTGTTATCAATTATCTGCTGATATGTGTTTCAATTAACTCAAGTATCTTCTGTGTTCATACTTTGACTATTCTTTTGAAAACTCTCCCAATTTTTTAGAAGCTGACTACTAAAAAAAAATCTCTCCCAATTAAAAAAATATCTCATATATCTTCCCAGAAAAGGAAGAGAGGGAGGACAAATAAAAAATAAATATACTTCATTATTAATCTTTTTAATCATAATTTTCTCTGATTTCTTTTTCTTTAGGATTTTACATGAAGACAGATTATTTAAGGTAAGGGCTGTTATAGATATAATCAGAATAAAATTTGTCATTAAAATATAGAGAGAGTGATGTACACAAACATATTCAGTTTTATTATATCTTTAGCAATATATGTAGGCAAGTTTGGTTAAAGAAAGAGATAAAATGTGCAAATTTTAACAATGAAATCTATTACTTCTCACTTTACTTGTGATTAAATTAATAAATGTATACTTATAATCAAAGTCAATATGTTCAGAAAAGCTTTCTTTTTATATAGAAAATATACTTTATTTATCTGACCATCTGAAAAGACATGACCAACAGTCACAGATCTGCATAAAATGGGGTTATGTCTTGACTACTTACAATTTACAGTAGTATTTTTTCCTCTGAGAAATACAAGTAAAAAAGCTAAGTAAACAACAGGGTGTTGGCATTTGGAACTTATCATAGCTTAAAGAAATAGGCTTCAGCAAATACTCAAAAAAATCAATCTGGGTAATCATCAATTAAATTGTCTAATTTATTGGAAAACCACTGTTTCACCTCAAAATGTGTTGCACACCATCTTTAAAGAAAAATATACATCATGACACAAGCTTTCATGAAGCTCACGTTTGGTAGACCTCATTGTGTGGAGGATGATGACCTTGAAGCACCTGATTCTCCTGCCTTTACTTACAGAGCACTGAGGTTAGAGATTAGCCAGTTTATGAGACACTGGAGACGAGTGTAAGGCTTCTTGCATGCTAGACCAGTACTCCAACAACTCTGGTATATCCCCAGTACTACTTTATCATGTTTTTCTATTTTATTAAATTATTTTAGAATGTCATACAATTTATTTTGATCATGTTCAGACTCCCTCACCTATCGGAATCCCCCTCACTAATTCTCACTCAACCTTGTGTTTTCTATTATTTTTGTTAAACATCATCTGCTACAAGAATAAGCTTCTCTGCTGAGAGTGGAAGAGATCCATCAGTCTATGAGCATAAAAGTAAATCATTAGGAGTTGGCTTAACTATTTGTAAGGGGAAATGACAATTAAAACTATTTTGAGATTTCCAATTACCACATTCACAATGGCTAAAATTCCAAAATATGAACAATGGCAAATGCTGGTGGGAATGTTGGGAAAGAGGAGCTCCTCTTCACTTCTTGTGTGAGTGCAAAGATATACACCAACTATGAAAATAAGAGTGGAGTATCCTTAAAAAGTTAGGGATAAATGTATCACATGATCCAGCCATGCCATTGTTGTGTATATTCCCAAGGATTCTGTATCCTACCACAGAGAGAACAGCTCATCCATGTTCATTGCTGTTTTGTTCACGACAGCTAGGAGATGTTAACAACCTAGATGTCCATCAACTGGTCAATAGATGATGAAAGTAAGGGATATTTACATAATGGAGTATTATTCATCAGTTACAGAAAAATGAAATGGTCAGGTAAAGGGATGGGTCTGGAAATTATCGTCATGAGTACGGCAACCAAGATGCAAGGAGACAAAGATCACATATTCTCCCTCATAAGTGGATGCTTGTATTTAATCTTTAGAAATGTCTTTTAATTGGAAAATAGATAGGTAAAGAAACTAGTGAGGGACAATGGGATAGAAGTTTCATGGGAGGGGGAACTAGAATTCAGTGATATATAGGGGGTCAGTGGATTAACAGAGCATATTTGCATGTGTGGGGCTCATGTATATGTGGTTGGGTGCACATGTACATGTGTGTGCATGCATTGGAGCTTACACTTTCAGTGACTCTGCCTGCCATGTTGCTTTGGCCATTCTGTCTCCACCCCTGTGCATGGGGATTATAAGCCTACTACCAAGTCCACCCAGCTTTATGTGGGTTCTGGGACCCAAGCTCCAATTATCTTGCTTGAGTGGAAAGTGTATTTCCCTTTGAGTCATCTACACAGCTGCTTGGTTCTATTTTTAACAGTGCTCTACATCCATCTGAAATTTACCGAGATGTTAGGTACAAAGCAATTAACTTTACATCTTTTAAAATTGCTATACCATCAGCATTTATGGAGTGATCTATCATTTCTCTAGTAATGTAAAGAGGTAATGTTATTATATTCTGATACTTGATATTAATTGGTATCTCTCTGTTCTCTTCATTCATGTAACAATTCACTCTTGAATTGAAACCCATACTTAAACCCTAGGTTTATAATATAATCACTCTCTACTTGTTTGGGGTACCTTTGATTATAATTTATTTTGACTTGTCCTTACTGCTCTGCCCAGATTCTTTTATAGTGATGTTATCCTGTAATTGTTTAAAAATAATATTAGAATTCTTTGAAATATTTAAATCAGATTGATGTATTAAAATACTGTCCTTCTATTAGATCATGATAATTTGCTTCATGTCTTAATTTTAACTTGTTTATTAAATATGCCTCAGATCCAAATAGATATGTTATATGAAGGACACATAACCAGAAACTGATAGACAGGAGATATTTTCCTTTGAGTTATTGGCCAGAATACTCCAAGACACTCACAGAATTACACAGGTTATTGCCACAACCCCTGATTGCCTCCCAGAACTTGAAGGTAAGACCCTGCTGCTAAAGACAGGACATACTTTCAACACAGATTTGGAGAAATGTAGGAATGAAACTTTGCCTGGCTCAAGGCAAGGACCTGTAAAACCTGTCCCACAGAACCAAGAGTTATCTGATATCTCTGTGGGCATTCAGTTTTCTCTGTGAGTTAGATATAGCTCCAGAAGGTCGGGATACTGCAGTGTTTTCTTGCCTCCCAATTCTCTGCAAAGTTCTAGAACCAGATGGCCCCTTCCCTTGAGGTATTGAGCAAAATGTCACACCTCTAGTTTACTGATTGCACAAACAGGAGCTCTGCAGCCCTCTGGTAGGAGCCAAGATAGCTCACCCCTCCCTTCCACGTGACCCCCACTTCCTTGCCCAGAACACAGTAACTTTTGGTATATAAATACAATGCTGGCATGAATAAAGAGAGAGTCTATCTCCCAGATCTTCACCCTCTGAGTCTGTATCTTTTTTTTCCCTTCAGGTAACTTTCTCATGGTCCCCTCCCCTCTCCTAGCCAGAGCTAAGTTTAGAGCCTATCTGCCTGCAGGCAGGACACAGCCCTGAAGCTTGCAGTCCTGTAGAACTTCCATCCTAGTTCCAGGAGGGAAGAATATCATGTGGATTGTGGCCACACATGAGTAAAGGACCAACAGACAATAGAAATGACCCACAGAGTAATAGAGCTGAAACTGATCTGGAAGCTACCTCTCCTGTAGGCTAGTTCAAATATCTTTAGAGAGTAAAATATAGCCTGCTAAGGGATGGTCCCACCCCAGATTCAAGGCCAAATAACTACATCAATGACCAGCCGATCAAAGGAAATTGATGCAGTAGTGTAGTAGTGGTACTTTTATCTTGGAGTAACCAACAGCTGCCTAATTGGACTTAAACCCCACTCAGTGGGAGGAATCTCATGTGTGGTACTTTATATGTAGCCAAATACACAAAGCTGGAGAAATAATAGATCTTTGAGAAAAACACAAGGCTGTAACATCCTTAGACAAATGTAATTTCTTACTAAGTGGAAAATATGGAACCTTAAATGCACAGAGAAGTATTCTAATCACCACCCATCAAAGAAGCATCTTTTTCAACAGAGATTGCTACAGAGTTCCACAACTGGTCATTGACAGAGATTGTCTTTGAATTGCCCAAGCCTAGGTGGCAGATGTACAATGCAACCTCTACACCTAAGACTCATGGAATATAGAACAGAGGATAAAGAGAACAGGAATGAATCTTCCAATTCTCATCAATTAAAATCTCTTGTGAAGTAGACGACCAGGAACATAAAAGGTCATAAATGGCCAAAGCATAAAGAATAAGATTCTGCAGAATGTGGGTCTTTGGACAGGATTCTTTTTTTTTTTTTTTTTTTTAATGTGTATGAGTGTACTGTCTGCATGCAGGTCCGTGCATCCATGTCATGTAATGCCACGGTCAGAAGAGAGCATCAGATTCCCCTGGAACTGGAGTTCTCCTGGAATGGGAATTACAGACGTTTCTCAGCCACCATGTGGGTGCTGGGGATAGAATCTGGGCCCTCTGCAAGAGCAGTCAGCACTCTTAACCGCTAGGCCATCTCTCCCGCCCTGGACAGGATTCTTATATTAAACCTCGCCGACCCAAGGATAAGGATCCACTGCTAAAGAGGGCAGAAAGAGTGTAAGAACCAGGGAGGAGTTGCATGCACATGTGGAAATAGAGTCCTACAGGCTCCAGTGATCTCACTCCTCTGAACCTACAATGGTGACAGCATGTACAAGACCCATGCAATTGAAGCAGACAAAACCCAGCACAGGGTTGTGGAAATGGGCAGCAGGCCCCAATGGTAATCTTGGAATTATTGGTAGCTGATTACTGCTAGGTGAGGAAGATCTGATCTTCTTAAAGGGAGGGACTCTAGATAGGCTTCCTAGACTTCAGTGGATAAACTTGGACTGAAGGACGTCTAAGGGCTAAATTGATTTGAAAGGCCATAACACAAATGACAGAATGCATGAATTCCAATGATATGGGTATGGGAGAGTGTCAGTGGGGAAGAGAGTATAAAGTTGTGTAAAATATTCTTTATTAAATATGTAAAAATTCAATTAAATCTAAAAACAAAATGTAAGAAGCACACACACAAAACAAGTACATGTGTTTTATTTCAATCCCTTATTTTCTTATCATTTTGCTTTATTCTGCATCTTTACTTCTATCTTGATAAAATATTTATGTGTAATTCAGTCTATGTACAAATTGTAACATCCCACACATTTCTCTTAAATTATCTAAAATGTTAAAATCATCAGCATAGACATGGGAAAGTGGGTATGATATCCCAACACAACCTAAGGAATTTTGGGCAATTGATAGCTATTGAGAGGGTCACAGAGAGTGTCTTAGAGGAATTGGACTCTTAGTGGGACCAGTGAATTGACCTATGCAGGACATTTGAGGACCCAAATCAGACCTTTAGGTTTTATATATGAGAGTAGATTGAATTGGTGAAGGGTGCAGTAGGGGACAGGGGGTGAAGATAGAGAAGTTATATAAAACCCAGCAAACTGTATAAAGCAAGTCACAAAAATTCAACAAAAACTCCTTTTAAGGTTTTTAGCTCTTTTTAATGTTTTCTCTTTATGAAATGATGTCATTTATCATTCATCATGTTTAATGTTTTCTCTGTATGAAATGATGTCATTTATCATTCATCATGTTTTCCCTTCCCCTTTATATTTTTACATTATTTACTTTTTTATGATTTTAACAAATTTGTTTACAGCCAAATAATCTTTTGTAAGTACAATTTATTTATTTTTAATTTTATTTATTTTTTGTGGGTATTAGTGTATTGTCTGCATGTAAGTTTGCGCACCTGTGTTGTGCAATGCCGGTGGAGGTCAGAAGAGGGTGTCGGATTACCCTGGAACTGGAGCTAAAGACAGTTATCAGCCACCATGTGGGTGCTGGGGATCAAAGCCGGGTCCTCTGCAAGAGCAGTCAGTGCTCTTAACCTCTAAGCCATCTCTCCAGCCCCAGCCAAGTAATCTTAGGTATAATCTATCCCAAAGCTTCCATCCAGCTGCGTTTTAAATAGTATATGGTACACGTTCCCTGCTGCCATCAGAGTCCTTAAACTTTTAAGAGAAAGATTTACCTTTTTGTAAAACCTGCAGTCAAGCTGATTCTTAGTAGTACATTCATTTAATAGGTCTCCACAGTCTGGACCCGAGTAAGCCATCAAAACGAAAGCATGCAACCAAGTAGTAAAAAGCCGGTGCCAACAATTCAGATGGCACCATTTCAACTTCTGGCTTTCTAGTCTAACACCAATGTGGCCATGGTACACTGGTTTGTTCAATAGGTCATGGGAAGAAAAGAGCTTCATGTAAAGTTAGATGCAGTGTCTCAATTTCCCAGGTTTTTTTGTGTTGCCTCAGGTTTAATATTGGTGGTTTAAGATTATTGTCATTCTTACTGGCAAGAGTAGCAAATAAAATGTCATCATTACAGCACTGTTAGATTTCGGTTTAACTTCTCATGAGGTCATTTAAGTACTCACCCCCGCCCCGTTCTAATCCATCTTTAGCACATAACTATAAAAAAAAAGGAAAAGCAGTGAGAAAGCTCCATATCTGTGTTTGCCTGAGTACAGTCCTCATGAACAGTTTTTTTGTTTTGTTTTGTTTTGCTTTGTTTTCAGAAATCCCAAATCCCTTCTATCCACTACTCTCAGACCATCATGGGCTCTTCACTTTTTAAATATTATATTTATTATTGGTCTTTACTGTATTTTTTGACAAGGTGTCCCTAGTCCCAGCTCTCCTGGAAGTCACTATGTGAACTAGGCTGGCCTTGATCTCCCAGAGATTCAACTGCCTCTGCCTCCTGAGGGCTTAGATTAACGGTGCATGCTCAGTGACATATTATCTTTAAATATTTTCTTGTTTTCAGTCTTTCTGCATTGTCAAAAATATCACTGAGTAATATTTACTATTGTTGATAAGAATACACATCATAGCAGGGTGTGGTAGTACATGCCTTTAATCCCAACACTCGGGAAGCAGACGCAGGTGGATCTCTCTGTGAGTTCAAGGCCAGCCTGGTATACATAGTGAGTTCCAGGCCAGCTGGGACTAAAGGGAGGCCCTGCCTCAACTTCCCCCGCCCCCCCCCAAAGAATATACATCATTACTACATTTTTGCTTTATCTGTTGCATATTTTGATCTATGAACCCAGGACCAAGCTAAAAGTGCATAACGAATTGTAAAAACCATTTGAGTTCCACTAGAAAATGATTAACTTTATTTGCTACCTTGAGTGGGTTCAAGGATGCCAAGATGGCCACTGAGAGAGGGAAGTGAATTTCCTTCGGAGTGTGGCCACCGATAGGTTCCTCTGGACCCAGTGGATGACTCAAACCTCTGTGCATAGGGACAGCACCAACTGGATTCAGTGAGATAAATAAATAAATAAATAAATAAATAAATAAATAAATAAATAAAATAAAAGGAGGCTCTGAAGCTGAAGTTTGGAGAGATGTGATTGGAGAAAACTTGGAGAGTAAATGAATACAATCATGATCCAATTTACACATTTATCTCATTCATTTCAAAGAATAATTAAAAATAAGTATTATTTGGGGGATTGTCTAAGGATGTTTTGCAAGAGAGAAACATTTGAGCCACTGACTGAGTAGGGAAGATTTGTCTTCACCAGTGTAAATGACCAGTGTTCAGACCTAGTAGGATACGTGCACAGAGGAGCAAATATACACAGGAGGCAGAAGGATGTGAGTGTATTGATCAAAGGTACAAATTTCGTCTATGACATGTAAAACTCCTACGATCAAATGTACAGCATTGAAAATATTATTAAAATAGGTTGATATTAAGTACTCAACTTATAAAATCTTTTAAAAGCACCTAATGTATACCTATAGCAAAATATCTTGCTGTGTACCTTAAATATATACTATTTTTGTCAAGCATATGTATAGTGCTGCAAATGAGTTATACATAAACCTCTTATTTATTTCTTGAATATTTAGAAAAAATTACAGCTACATGAAAATTATATAATAGTACATACTTTAAATAAATTGTATTTTAATTAATTAATTTATTTATTTATTGTGTATGAGTGTACTGTCTGCATGTAGGTTGGTGCACCCATGTTGTGCAAGGCTGCAGAGGTCAGAAAAGGGCATCGGATTCCCCTGGAACTGGAGTTAAAGACAGTTCTTAGCCGCCATGTGGGTGCTGGGAATCAAACTCAGGTCCTCTACAAGAGCAGTCTGCGCTCTTAACCGCTGAGCCATCTCTCCATACCTTAAATAAATTTTAATGTTTTTGTTGTTGTTGTTGTTGTTCTTTTCGAGACAGGGTCTCCCTGTATCCCCAGATGTCCTGGAATTCGTTCTGTAGACCAGGCTGGCCTTGACTTCACAAAGATCCACCTGCCTCTGCCTCCCAAGTGCTAGGATTAAAGGCGTGCGCCACCACACCTGGCAAATTTTAATGTTTTAAACATAGAAAATTTTCTTAAAAAAATAGAAATATTCCTTAATAATTAGCACTCATTTATCTAATTGCAACAGTCAAGGTTCTTCACAAAATAAAACAAAATATACATATACAGGGAGAAACACCCACACAAATATATATTTGTATATTTCTATACAGAGATTTTATAATGGGAAGCAGATTAGATGGCTATGGAGATCAAAGAGTCCTCCACTATTGACTGTAAATTTTTGATCCATGAAATCCAGCAGTGTTATTCCAAATGTACCTGCAGTCTCCTGGACACTTCCATACATGGAACTAAGAATGGGAGAACATGCCTGGTCACTAGTAATTTTAGAAGGTTCACAAGGACACTAACCAAATTGAACTCGTATGTCTGAGGAACAAATGTCTTATGTAATCAGAAATTCATGTAAAACAAGAATAGTTGGGCAAGAATGACTAACTTTTCACATGGCAATAAAAATTTTTAAGACATATAGTCATCAAAAAAAATCTAAGGATAATGAATTTAGATATCATTAAAATGGAGTATTTTCTTTGTCAAAGCATAAATGACAGCTCAAAGATGATGTGTACATATTTCATTCCTAGCCTTTCATTCCTCTTTCTGGAGGTTTGATTATAGAATAAAGGCAAAATGAACTTTAATTATTTCCACGTTTATTTTTTGATGAATTTTAATAAATGTACAGATGAGTGTGATCATATACTACTCTTACATTGAACACTGATTTTTTTCTGAATAAATCATGCCCAAAATATGACAAGAAAATATGAGGCTCTCATAAATGAACTGTGATAAATCATGTTTCAACTATGAACGAGAAAAACAGTGTCATCCTCTCCTTTTACGAGGAAAGTACAGCACTTATTTCATGAGAAAAGTAATTACCTCGGTGACATTAAAGGCCCATTTTAATATTCTTTCAAATCTTTCTTGAGGTCTTTTCCAGCTGTGTTCCATTTGCAGCATTTTATCCATTCAAGCGCTGAAATGGAACTTACTTCAGATGGCATGTAATGCACATTTCATTTTATACTGTCCTTGAGAATTTTCCCTACACCTATTGAAAGGCAAAGCTACAAAGGTGTTAATAGAGCTTTCTTCAAAGTAACTCCAAGATCATATTACAGTTAGCAATTTCCTTTGCTTTGTTTTGTTTCAAGGTAAGCATATTATCTGCCCTGCACATATGTGTATGAGACTTATTTTATACTGTTTAAGTATCAAAACTATTTCTTTTTTCAATGTCTAGAGGTATCATTTTAATTTAAAAATATATTTAGACTGAAAAATAAATAAAACTAAATTATTATTGATCCCGTATAAATAGCCAGTTGATTTTCAACTCCATGGGTTAATGATTTATAGAGTAGAGTTTTGTCTTGTGAACACACTTAAAGAATTTCTTATAAGCCAACTATATCTCACCATTTCTTCCCATTTTCCTCTGGCTTCCCTTACATTCACAAGGTGCTCAGGTCAATCATACAAGTTCTATGTCTATGTAGCAAACCAGAGCTTTCCATGCTTTTGATTTGGCCTACACTGGCTTCGCCAATAAGAACAAGTTGACTCATTAATTTTTAGGTATTTCATTTGGAATTCTAACATCAAAATAATTAAACAAAAATTGTATAGCAAAGACACTGTGATGGTTAATCTCATTTGTCAAATATAGCTTGGCAGACTAAGTTGGGATGTGTGACTGAAAGCCTATGGATAAAAGTGACTCTGGTTTGTGGTTATCCCTTGTAAGCTCAGGGGTACTTGAACCCTTTAAGGGTGTTAGCAGTTTTATTTATGCCATGTGGCTATATTAGGCAAGCTAGTGGGAAAGTCCATGTTTACTACCATTTTGATGATGTCATTACCCCAAATGACTACCAATTCATATTACTGCTGCTGTCATTTCAGGACCACTAGCCAAGATAGTGGCCAAATCCCAGGATTCTCTCTATCTTGATAAGTCTCCAGCTAAAATGGCAACAAAGCCCTAAGATTACTTTCTGCCTGTGGAAAGCTAGGCTCCAGAAAATAATTGTCCCTTTCCCCACTGGGGTAAGAATTCCTGTTATAAATTTCACAGATTTAACTAGGCATGGTGGCACAAGCCTTTAATCCCAACACTTGGGAGGCAGAGGAAGGTGGATCACTATGAGTTCAAGGCCAGCCTGGTTTACATAGTGAGTTCCAGGACAGCTGGGACTACAGGGAAACCCTGTTTCAAAAAGACCAAAAAAAAAAAATCATAGATTAAATATGCACAGTCACTCTCTTTTCTTTAAAAGTAACAAACACAATGATAGATAGCACTTGGTTTAGTTACTGTGAAGATCACAGGCAATTGTATACATGGGGCAGGCAATAGAGGCTCCTTGTGATCATTAGATTTAATTGTCAATTTAACAGAACCTAAAGTCAATGGGAAAGGAAAACTCTTTTGAACAAATTTTCAGATCAAATTTGCCTGCATCTGTATCTGTGTGATTGTCTTGATTGAAGATTTCTGTGATATTTTAATCAATAGTGGGTAGAACCATCCCTAGGCAGGTGGGTCTGGCTATTTAAGAATGATAGCTGAGTGAGCCAGAGAGTAAGCCAGTAAACAGTCTTCCTTCTTATGATCTCCTTTGAGTTCTTGCCTTGTGTTTCTGCCTTGACTTCCCTCAGTAACAGACTGGCCTGAACATATAAGCTGAACAAAACCCCTTTTTACCCTAAGCTGCTTTTGGTCATGTTGTTTATCACAGTAACAGATAGAAAGAATGGATTATTCTACCAAGGAGATGTTGGCCAGGGGATCCAAGCCCCCACAAAAGGTAAAGGCTCCTTGCCTCCAAACTGGGATATCTGCAGGAAGAGAGGCGATAAGGCCCTACTGTTGAAGACCTGATATAAACATGGGAAAGATGTATGGAGACTGCACTTGCAACTATACAGATGGTCTCTGGAATGCCAGAGAGTATTACCAAAGGCCACTAAACCAATAAAGCAAATACAGGTCTCCTTGAGTCAAGCAAGACTCTTCCGTCAGCACCAGCTACACCTCATCTGCCTGGAAATACTGTGCAGCAGTGGCAGCCATATGTCTGTATATCCCAAATCTAATTGGCTATTAGCTCTCTCCTTGGAGGAATAACCCATGGCTGATGCCACAAGCTTACATCCTCTAATGGTTAGGAGATGTTATAAACCACCCGAAGACCCTGCCATACTTAACAGAAGAAAATGTAATTCATGAATTAACATACCATCCAAACATCTGTGTCCATACCAAAGTAACCTACCATAACAATTAGTACTGTTTAAATACCTATATATCTAATTGCATGTGCTTCATTAGTAGGATTGAAAGGCTATATATTATACTGTTTAAATACCTATATATCTAATTGCATGTGCTTCATTAGTAGGATCGAAAGGTTAAGCCTGGACAAGCTGGCAGCCCATGAAAGAAAACAGCCAGAATTGACTAGAGACCAAGACATCAGCTCCAGAGAGGGTAGACTGTTTTGCTTCTCATCCACTTGTGCCCCTTTTCTAAGCCTAGGGAACAATCTGTGGAAGAGGGGGCGTGGTAGAATGTAGGGGCTGTGATTGGGGTTAATGGTGAAACTACAACAATATAGACTGGACACTCATTTGATCAACTTGATTGAACATACAAACCGCCCCCGGCTGGATGGTGGGACCCATGAGCTGTGTGGGTTTGGGCACAACTGCTTGCAAATTGGTTTTACATTAAGGATGCTTGTACTCACAAATTATCACTTATTGTTAAAAAAATGAAAACAAAACAAAACAAAAAAGCAGAGAAAGATGCAGAAAACTTATGGCAGAATGCATGATCTGGGATGGGTAGGGGTGGAGTGGGGGGAAGGGAGGGGGATATATGCCTGAACTGAATTGGAAGGTGATGTATGAAATACACAAAGCATCAATAAAAAAAAAAAGAAAGAAAGAACAGCCTGAAAGAGCAAATAAAGGAACAAAGGAAGGAGCTCTCTGATGAAACACAGGAAAGAAGCAGAAAGAATGAGAAGGTGTCCTCATTGTCAGGAGATGTTATTCTGGGAGCACATAGATAAATGAAGAAGGAAAAATTAACCCTGGTTGGATTCTGTGCCACAAGAGCATGGTATGGGCTAAGATAAGTAAATCTGTGATGCTCTGTGTTAGTAGATCAAGTCCCTTGGAAGCCAACTGGTTAAAAATATTTAAGCCTGATTCAAAACCTTACCAGATGTGTGATACGTTTCCCTACTATCTTGGAACCACATGGTTTAAGGAGGTGTTGGTATCTATCATTATGGCCAGAGGCCTGCAGGCCTGACCACGCTAAGCCCTTCTGTCCGCTTATTCTCCCTTCTCCTAAACCTCCTCTAAAGTCTCCCAGATCCTCTGTGGCAACTCCAGCAACGAAGGAAAGAAGAGACTCCTGTGTCCAGAGAGAGAAGACAGGGAGTTAATCTAACCACTGCTGACTTCCTAACACAGATACATGGAAACTTGGGAGAAAAGGAAAAAAGGGGAATGCTTTTTTTTTTTTTGTTCCTGCCAGAGAAGAAGAATACTAGGAAAGGAGCTTATAACCTCAAAAAAAAAAGACAAAATGATGAACAGAGTTTATCAAAGATCCTCAATGTATGGTCTCCTGTTTTCCTCAGAGACAATTCTGTAATATCCTTATACAGGACACCAAATATATTACCTGACATTTTATGCAGTCTCACCTAGTCCACAAATGTTATAATTGAAATAGAAAAACAGATTGGTTGGTTGCTAAAAGACTTTGCAATTTTATGTTAATCAAGAACTTTGGAGCAGGAAAGGCTCTGAGAGAGGGGACAAAATGGACAAAGCAGAGCAGATTCTTTTCCTTTGCTCCCTCCCTTTGCCCAGGACAGAAGTCTGTTTCCCCAGGATGTCATGTTCCTTTGTGATCATATGTTACCTGTGAAGCACTTATTTAATTACAATATATTTATTATTGGGGGTCTTTATTTACATTCTCACATGGTTATAAAAGCTCCCAAAAGACTCAGTTAAGGGTCTGACTACTTTATGGAGTGATCTGTGGGTCAGTCATGCTAAATTAAACTCCTCGCCTCACCTGACTTTGGTCTCATGATTTTTCTGTAAAAATATTATCAGGGTCCCCTCTCTGTGTTTTTCCCTGTAGCTGAACTTTTCAAGAATACTCTAGAACTGTGAGCAAGAACACATTCTTTCTTAAGTTGCTTTTTGTCAAAGCATTTTGTCACAGTAACAGGTTAAAACGATTAAGACATATTTGGAAGTTTGCTTAATAAAAATCAGTTCACATGCTTGTAAGATCAGTCATTTACAGGAACATTTGAACTTTTCTGAACTTTCACCGTTTATTTATGAAAAAAATGACAAATTCATTAATTTTGGTGTTAACTATAAAATTCTCTGATATTAGTGATAATAAAAGATAAAACAGTTAAAATTTCACAAATTATAATTTATATAGTCGATCTACTAGGAGAGAGCCTTATTTGTTTTTTTGAAAGATGATGTCATATAACTGTTGACAAATGCAGATGGCAAATCTTTGTTACTTAAACACTATTTTACTGTTTTCAGAAACTTTTGTACATATTATAATATTTGTATATAGCTTAATATTTATATATAGTATAATATTCTCCTCAGCTGCATAAAAGTGATAGAAAATATTATTTCTGACTTTGAGCTTCACTTTAATTTTGTAGAAATTTGTTGTGGAAAATCAGAGACCCATGGCCAAATTCAGGTGAGAAGAGGGAATTTAATTTTACCTCTAGTGGCACTGACACATGAATCCTATCATAAAGGAGTCAGCCCTTGGGCCAAGCTTGGGTGGAGGGGGGGCATGCTTTACACCCATGTGACAAATGCAAGCAACTAGCAAATGACTTATATGTGGGAATGAAGAGGTTTACAACAGATAATTTATGGTCACAAAAGATACAGGAATATGGCAGCCTTGAAAAACAAAGACTTCTATCCTAGGTAAGACCACTGTTAATACCCAGTACCCACATTTCCATTTCCTATCTCAGAGATTTCCCTGCTTCTAAGTTCTCAATTACCACTACACTGCAAAGTCTTTTAGCAACCATGCTGTATGTTTTTCCATTTTCATTATACTTTACAAAACCTACAGTGGTAAGTTCCTTGTGTGTCTGATTGAAATGAAAACTTTGTGTATACTGGTATGTCTTTGTCATGGTTCTAGGAGCCATTCCTATTAAATGTAAACATATAGAAAGACAGGTACATATTTATCAGAGTTGAGCCACCTTCTGAGATTACCATCCAACAAGCACAAATGGCTTTCCCATCCAACATGTCACAAACTTACTTACCCCACCACTTCATCTAACACCTAACAGTCCTGCCTTCTCCTTAAGCAAATAGACTCCCTATCTCTTTCCACTATTGCAGCAGTCTGATCTTCTATTAGAACAATTTTAAATAAATGTTTTATTACAAATTTCTCCAATTCATGATTTTTTTTAAGAAAAATATTCATCATATCTGCCGGTATACCTACTATTTATGGTTTTGTTACAATTCTCTCTTGGTATTCTAGACACAGGAAGCTTGGTGCTATTAGGTTCATATAAAAAATACACAAGACTCCAGTAAAGATAACTCAGGTTTTATTTAGGATGCAGGACTGGTTTCTGACTAGGGAGCAGGACAACCAGCAACAGCATGATGCCTTGTGGGACTATTAAGAGATGCATAGAAAAGTACGCAATAAGGTGTGGGCAATGGTACAATGGCAATTTGTGGTGGGTGTCAATCCAAATAGCTTAGGAAAAACGGGGTGATTTTTTGCAGGATGGGGAGGTTCAAGAGTGACCACTTCTTGGAACTTCCAGGTCCAAGTTGACTATGATCTCATAGATGTTGTCCTTTTTACTCTTCGCTCAAGTCTTGACACAGACAGATAAGAAATAAGGAAAATAAAGGGACATGAGAAGAGAGAAGAGTCCTTTACTCTTGTTGGATAAAAGTCAGGAAAATCTCACAAACGTGACTAGAAAGCATGGTTTTGTGTTCTTGTTTTTAAATACTGCATTATATGAGTGTGGTGTGAGCTAACCATAAATTACATGTTGAAACTGGAGGACAAATTTAGAAGTCTGTTCTCACTTTCACCTTTTGGAGATAGGGTCTCTCCTGTTTCTGCTGCTTTACTGAATACTGCAGGCTTTCTGGTCCACAATCAGTTCGGCAATTGGCAATTCTGCTTCACCTTTCCATCTCACCATAGGAGTGCTGCTGCTGCCGGGCGTGGTGGTGCACGCCTTTAATCCCAGCACTCAGGAGGCATCTTGGTGGAAACTTAAGTCATTTCTTTTTTTATTTATTTTATTTTATTTTTTAAGGGATTCTACAATATAATGACACAGTTGTTTGCAAATAACATTGATGTTACTCAGTATGTCATACAATTAGGTAATTGGTGCATTTGCAAGTATCTATGTCCAAATTTTGAACAACCCAAGGTTCCCATAGTCCAGTTGGAGAAGCTTGTATGCACAGGCATGTTGATCAATCAGGAGTCCAGACTATATTCCTGTAGTCTCATGATTCACCCCTATCTCTCCGCAGCCCTTACAATCTACCA